>CM053793.1:263661843-264086843 GCA_028749045.1 Cupressus sempervirens
TAGTTATCCTTAGACTACTTTCCAGTCTCCATGATGGGACTGAAGTGTTGATTTATTTCTTGATGATGTCATGTTGTGACATGTTTGACTCAACCATTTTGGAGTCTTCGATCAGTATGATTTTGAGATATATTTTGGTTATTGAGAACCAATGGATACTTTTGATTATCAGTGATACCTTTAGTTGCCAATAGAGAACTATAGTGGTCATGATTATCTATGAATTCTTTTCAGTTGACTCATGGACATTTGATGTTTATATTGTGGATTATCTTTTGGTATTTTGTGATTTATGATTCCATGACCCTAGGGTAGGTTATCTACTTGTAGTGTTGGGAAGTGGCTTGCAATGGGGGCTGGGGCCCTAAGTGGCTGCCAGGGTAACTCATTGTAAGTTTTATTAATAAGTGATTACATTTACACTAAATGGGGATTAAATGAACCTAATAAGATAATTATTTGTTCTCGTCCATGCCTCGAGTGCTAGTACAGAATAGGATGGGAGTAGAGAGAACACTTGGTTGCGACCTTGCATTCCATAGTATGCCTCGTCTGTATGAGAGGATACTAGTGGCCGCACAGGGATCATTAGGGGGTTGGGGTCTATTGAGAGACTGCCAGGGTAACTCTAGCATGATTCATGCGATGACACTTTCCCGCTTACATAGTAGGTTTCCTACATGTCTTTGTGTGCCTCTGGGATTAGATGTTAGTTTGTGATTGGAACCTTTGAGTTAGTATACTTTTAGGATTCTTGGACTTAGAGAGTATTTGTGCTATGTGATTTGATAACCTATTTGAGACTTGAGATTATCTCCTCAGCACAGTGGGAGTGGACCATTTAGGTTCCACATGGTCGGGTGGTAGTTTTTTTTCACTCTCATCATATGAGATCCATCCGAGACACCATGGCTGATGCATTCTTAATTATGATGGTGGACACATATCCTTACATTGATGATTTGCATATGTTAGATGATGTTATCTTATGCTTTACTTTGCATGTTAGATTACTTTCTGCATATGATGTAGTATGTTTAGGAGTGACATTCCTACTGTGTTAATACCGATGATCTCTTCGGTGAGTTGGGATGTTATGCATGGAGGGATAGCTAGGGCCCACGATGGTCTAATGATGCTATTTATGGTTGGGAGGAACCATGAACTTAGTTATTTATGTTTGTGATATATGGTTATCTTTTATGATGGATGTTTATAGCTTTTGTGATGATGTATCATGTATGACATGTGGTTTCATTTACTTTATTGCATCATGGATTAATATTAGATGATGATGTTCTTTATTTACACAAATGTATATTCTTTTAAGCCTTTCATACCCTGTGGCATGTACAACAGATGATTGAGCATTCAGAAATGTAATGTATAAACATTGGACTTTTCATTATTATTTTATGTGGATGGAGTATTAGATGAATAGTTAATTTAGATGTGATTCAAAGTTAAGGGATCCTTAAAGAATGTAACCTGTTATGTATGTCATGTTTACTTTCAATTGAATGATTTTATTGCTTCTGTTACTTTATGTATGTTATAGTTTAACTTTCATTTCGAAAAAAAAAAAAAACAGCTTGGCAAACTTAGTGAAATTTTAGATTAATTTTTTGGATCCCTTGCCGGGGCATTACATGGGGGCTTGCAAGCACAAGTTTAGATCTTCCTTGGGAGTTTCTACCAAAGTTTTGATTTGGATCTTGAGGGATCTTACATAACTATTATTATAATTGCTATTATATTTGGTCATAATCAGGAAGGCCTTACAGCCCAACACATTGCATGTAAACAATTATTTTATAAATAAAGAGTTATAATTTGGTATCAGATCTTGCATTGTTGCTTCTTGTTGTTGTGTTTCTTCTATGTGGTTGAATAGCTAGGGGCTAGGACATCTCCTTTGGGGATAATCCTTCCTTGCACTGCATCAAGTGGTATCAAAGTGAAGGTTGTTCCTAAGCATATAGACAAATTGCTGAAGTTGAGGCAATTTGCACCAGGACTTGGGTTGATGAAGGTTGATCTTGCGACTGATTGATCTTTTGGTTGGTGGATTTGTTGCTTAGGTTTGCTAAAATTTTGGAAGATGCCTCCAAAAATATTGGACCCTAAGAAATTTCTAATCTTACTGATACTGTAGAAGAACATATCTTAGAGAAGATGAGAGTAGAGTTCAGATTTGAGATTGCATTGATGAAAAGAAAAATGATTGCTGAGATTGTAAGTGCTTTGGGTGGTGTACCTATACATGTGGGTACTAAAGATGGTTATGAGGAAGCTGCTGAAGATTTTGAATTTGCTGAATCAAGTGGTGAGGCTAGAACTAATCATATGGAGAGACCTATGGGAAATAGGGTTGGTCAGTTTGCTTGACTTGGATCTCAGTTGAAGCTAAAACATAAGATGGAGGTTTCTAAATTTTTAGGTACTTTGAATCCTGAAGACCTAATTGATTGGATTGGTGAATTGGAAGACTACTTTGAGCTTGAGGATATTGAGGATCCACTTAGAGTAAGGTTGGCACAAACTAAGTTGAAGGGACATGTTTCTCTTTGGTAGAAAGAACTACAAAGAGATAGAGAAGAGGAAGGTGAAATGAGGATCACTAGATGTAAATTGATGGTGACTAAGTTGAAGGCTAAGTTCATTCTTGCTGATTATGAACTTGAGTTGTTTAAAAGGTTGTAGAATTTGAAAAAAAAGGATATGATTGTGAAAGATTATACAGAGGAGTTCTACAAGTTGACCATTCGATCTAGGCATAAAGAATTGTCAAAAGAGAAGGTAGCTCAGTATATTAATAGTTTGAGATTCAATATTTAGGATGAGGTTGGTATGCTGAATATTTCTTCAATTGAGGACACTTATTAGTATGTTTTTAGAGCAAAGGAGAAGATAAAGAGGAAGAATCAAGGTATTTCCTGAGGGAAGAAGAAGCAAGATAGTTCAACACAAGCTAAACCAAAAGCAGAAGGTGAACCAAAACTTGTTGGACAAAAAAAGAAGGATAGGTGGAGGTGCATACAGAGGTAATTGTTTCAAGTCTGGTCAAAAAGGGCATAGATCTTTTGAATGTCCAATTAATAAGATAGCTATTGTTGTGAATGAGGTTGCAGTCCAAGATAGTTAGCCTGATCAAGGAGAGATTTTGTTGGCTCAGCAAGTATTGGTTGGTGAGAGGACATTAGATTCTTGTTAGAGGACTAGTTTGTTCAAAACTCGTTGTAAGTCTAGTGGTAAAGTCTATAAAGTGATTGTGGATGGTGGTAGTATTGATAACCTTATTTCTAAAGAGATGGTTCAGAAACTTGGTTTGAAGAGCATGAGACATCCTTATCTTTATAGGATTGGCTAGTTGGAAGTTGAGCATGCTTTGGAAGTGAGGGAGCAGTTCCTTGTGGATTTCCAGATTGGGCAGTATAAGGATCAAGTGTTGTGTGATATTGTGGATATGAATAGTTGTCATGTGTTACTTGGTAGACCTTGGTAGTATGATTGCAGGGTTGTCCATGATTGTGTTAGGAATGTGTTTACTATTGAGAAAGGTGGTAGAAAGTTTTCCCTAATTCCTATGTAGAATGAAGAGCTCAGTAGGAGGAACCTGAGTATTGACAGTCGAGTTGAGTTGGCATATTTTGAGAAGAATGGAGATCAACATGGAAAGAAAACATATGGAACACTTGTGGTGGATGTGAAGAAGAAGAAAAGAAAGGGAAGGTGTGTACAAGTTGAAGACTCAGAGGATATGTATGTAAAGAACTAGTTTGGGATTTATGTGTTGAATCCCAAAAGATGTTCTTCTAGTTACTAGAACATCTTTTCAAACCTAGGGTGTTTGATGCTAAAGCATCTTGAGTTTTCTTGCAATCCTACATGTTTGGAGGGATTTTGGTTAAGTGTTGTGGAGCTTGGCAGATATTGGTGTTCGGAATACACTGGGAGCTTGGCCTGGTCTATGGTTGCTCAGCATTGTCTAGGAACTTGACATGGTCTTTGGTTGCTCCGCATGGTCTTTGGTTAATTGACATGGTTTGGGGACTCAAAATGGTCTTTGGTTACTCGGCATGGTCATTGTTTTCTCGGCATGGTCTGGGGACTCGGCATGGTCTATGGAGCTTGGCCTTGCTTAGGAATTTGGTGCCTATTGTAGGTCGTGTAACTAATTTTCCATAATGAGTTAGAGGATGAAAATTTTTGAGATTGAAGAGAGCCTAGAGTAATAACTATAGTTCAAAGCATGAGTTCTAATTCATTTGAAGCTAGAAGATATCACACTTTTACTCAGACATTGATTTTGCGCATTTAATTGCTATTGTTGGCCGACTTGTAGCATTTAATTTATATATTTGTATTTAATTTATGTTTTGGGCCAACTTGTGGCTTAGATTGGTATAAGTAGGGGTTGTAGGGAAGTCTTTAGTCATTATTCATCCATCATAGAGAAGTGGAGGATCTAGAAGAGCGCATTTTGGAAGAGAACTAGTAGCCGAGGCTTGTGAAACAAGGAGATTGCTTGGGGGCTTGTGAGGACAAGTTTAGATCTTCCTTGGGGGTTTCTACCAAAGTTTGGATCTAGACTAGCTAGGGTTTGGATTTGGATATTGAGGGATCTTGCAGAACTATTATTGTAATTGTTATAGTATTTGGTCATAACCAGGAAGGCCTTACAACCTGACACATTGCATGTAAATAGTTATTTTATAAATAAAGAGTTGTAATTTGGTATCAGATCTTGCATTGCTGCTTCTTGTTGTTGTGTTTCTGTTGCATGGTTGTATAACTGTGGGCTAGGACATCTTTTTTGGGGATAATCCTACCTTGCACACTGTTAGTTCCCATAATCTCTCTCTCTCTCTCTCTCTCTCTCTCTCTCTCTCTCTCTCTCTCTCTCTCTCTCCGCCTAATTTCACCATCTAACCCCCCTATTTGACTTCTACCTCTATTTCATTAATATCACCCTCTCCCTCTTTTCTCAAACTCACTCTCACATGTACATGTCCTTATTTTTTGTGACATGTCCCTTCTCCCCCCTTTTTCTCTTCCTCCCTTCCTCCCTAGTTGTATCCTCTTAAAATCTCTCTCTCTCTCTCTCTCTCTAACCTCTAACCTCCAAAAATTTATCTACTACCTACTCTCACCATATTTCCCCATATTTACCTTATTTATGTACCTCATATATCTCATCTTGTTCCCATTTTCTCTTACCTACCCCCTATAATTACTCACTCTCTATCTTTCTCTCCCTCTCCCTCTTTCTCTACCTCCCTCCTTTTACCATATCTTCCCCATCTCCAGCTCTAATAAATACACATGTATAACACCCTAATCTCTCTCTCTCTCTCACACACACACACACACATTAATCTATAAAATTCTATTTTCTACATACTCTTGCCATATTTTCCCCATAGTCACCCTCTTTCTCTACCTCATGTATCTCACCTTATCCTTATTATCTCTTATCTATCCACTATAATTACTCACTCTCTTCCTATCTCTCCCTCTCCCTCTCCATCTCCCTCCCTAATTTCACCATATCTTATCCATTTGTCTCTCTCATACATACACGTATTCCCCCTAATTACTCTCTATTATAGTCTTCCCCTTTGTACCCCTTTTTACCCCTATATATATATGTGTGTGTGTGTGTGTGTGTGTGGGTAAGAGCACAAAGTTGGGTCACAATTCCACGGAATGAGACCTTTAAAAAATGGGTACCCAATTTTGAAAATGTGGTTCAGGCACCTAATCCATACTCAAAAAAATAGTAAGGATCGAGTGCCTGAACCTTATTTTTAAAATCAAGTACTCGATATTTTAAAAATTAGGTACCTGATTTCAAAAAACTGCAAAAGCCAATTTTTTGGTGTTCTTTTGTTCATTTTTACTATTTGCAAAATGTGAGCCCGATTTTAACAAGATACGAGAGCCTGTTTTTAGAATTCTACCGACCTCCTATTGCTCTTTTTCAGTGTACCAGGTATTTTACTTTTTTTTCTACTATTTTATTTCATTATTTTCAGTTTTACACTTTATAATTTTGTCAATTTATTTTAAAAAATCACTTTTAATATGTAAAATTGTAAATTTCCATTGTTAATAGTATTATCTTTAGATTATTGTATTTTTTCATTTAAATAGTTTCATATATTTTAATTTTTAAAATTTGTAGATGTTCATTTAAAAATTATTATTTTAGATGTTTCAATGTATTTAATAAAAATTACAATGTTGAATGATTAGATAGATGTAAATTAGATTGTTTAAACATGTAATTATATTCAATTTTTTATATTTATTTCAACTAAATAGTAATTAATTATAAATTAGTTTGTAAACCATATAACAAAGAAAGTAAAACTAACTATATTCCTAAGTCTAACCTTAACCTAACCATAACTATACAATAATTTAATCTAAACCCTAGACATAAAACTAAGTATTTAATGTGCAATGCCCTGCCAAGGGATCTAAACACAAAACTAAGTATTTAATGATTTTACTTATTGTATTGTACTTAGTTTCATGGATCGGAAAGGGATGATGTAATCTATTTTAAAAATGTATATTCTTTCAACCTTTCATACCCTATGACATGTACAATGGATGATTGTGCATTCTGAATTAATGCCAAGTGGCATTTGGAACAAATGTATATTATTTAAATGAATTGAACTTGTAGTTATTCTTTCATTTGTATGTGTTATTTATTTTACCTCTAGTATAATTATTTAAAAATTAAATGTGACTCAACATCTTGGGATCCTTAAGGGATGTAATCTCTTATGTTTTCTTATGTATTATTGTATGTTATTGCTTACTTAGTAAAACTTTAGGTTAGTTCTTTAGATCCCTTGGCTGGGCATTACATAGTGGGCCCCCTTACCTTAAAACCATATATTTTTAATAAAACTACACACTAACCATAAACATAGTATTAATCTTGATTAAAAATCTCACTCTCACCATAATTCTAAGCCTAACCCTAACACTGATTAAAATTTTAACCAAATTATATAATTTAAATAGATAAACTTAATTCTAAGCCTAATCCTAATCATGAATAAACTTAATCCTAAATGTTAAACCATAATTCTAATTGTAACTTCAAATCTTAAACCTAACACTTGATCCCTACTAGATAACCATAACAATAGGTCCATAATGGAAAATAATCTTAATCCTAGGTTTGAAAACTTTATTTAATGATTTTAAATTGGGTTGAAGAAATATTGAAATCTTAAATGATAAACTATAAAATAGTACTTCAAGAAAAACTCATTTTGTACACTTATAATCTAATTATATTAATTTGTTAATATTTCTCTTAAGAATGATATTTAAATATGATTTAAATATTCTTTTAATTTCTCCACACAATATGTAGGACTTAACTTTTCACCATAATTTATGTAGATAATACATTTCGATCGATATGGATTTTATCTTTAGATGGGTGTTTGATTCTTTTAGCATGAGGTTCGTTCACATTGGACATAGCTAGAGTGTCATAAATTTGACAAAGAATCCAATCTTCCATAAGAAAGAAAAACACATGGACATCCAATAATATCTTCTAACTAAGATCTTTTTATCACCCTAACTATTACTATGACATTTACACAAAACATAATTGTGATCTAGTAATCAAACATGAAGTTGCCTATAAGTAAACACCATGTTTTGATACACATTCTTGGTATCATCCAAATTTTGTTCCTTGCAATGAGTGAAGCTCAATATAAATTTAAAATGCTCCTTAACTCCTCCTCATTTGATTGAATATTTGAGCATACAAATTTCCCATCATTATCTTTGAATTGTGACAACATATATGATATGACATCAAGTTAGACACAACTCCATCCTTTGTTAATTTATAAATTGTAATATAGTTAATATTGATATTTGGTACTTTGAGATTTCAACTATAATAATTAATAAAATTGGAAGGAAAATTATACTTTATAAATAATTATAAAAATCTTTATAGAGTATATTCTACCAAACATTTGAAACCAACTTTGATCATTTAATTTTAAATTATTCATTTATTCTATGAATTGGTGTGAACATTCTATTAATAGGAAGTATAAGTACACAATCTATTGGATGAGAAAAATATTGGTAGATACACATTGATCATAGCCTTTTATAATTAAGTCCAAAATAATTCATAAATTATAAAAGGCCATTAAGTCACAAGATAAAAACCAACATAAACAATTATTTTATGATTCAACAAATTTGTGAATACCACCTGAAGTGACACCATATCTGTGGAGATGAAGAATTCAAAATCCAAAGGTTGTGGTGTTAAGATCTATGCAAGGACTTTGTCTACCACACCCAATACCATTGCTATCATTCCTTTATACCTACTATTCAAACCACATGTCATTTTTATTATTCATTTCTAGCCTCCACACCTCCCCTTTTCTTGGATGGAGGATTTTATAACACATAGAAGTGTACCTATCAAATATGGGAGCATGAGCCACAAGCAGAACCTCTTTGACTAAGAGCTAATGACAGAGGGGTGTTCCCTTTGTCTAATTTGCATCAAGCATGATTCAAACCTCATCTCTTATGATGTTGACACATTGCACTCAAAAAGACTTGATCCCTAGTAATTTCACGTAACGTTCTTGAAGCCATTGACAACCCCTCTTTCCATCATTAGGAAGAGAGAGTGCAAGAATAGAAAAAGAAGAAAGGAGTGATGCTAAAAATACAAAATTAAATCCAAAAATATACTCACATTTACTAGTAAATTGTGGAAATCTGATAATGTTAATATTTTATATTCAATCCTAATTGTTTTAATATTGATCCTTAATTGCACAAATTTGCTAAGGCATAACCATAAGCATATTTATATAAGATATTTTTAGAATTCACATTTAAGTTGATTTATTAATATAGTTTTTTGGAGTATTATTTTATGATTAGGCTTAAATTTGGTATAATGTTCAATTAGCCTTAACATTAAAGTTTACTTAAATGTTTAACTTTATTTATTTAATTGATATGGTTTTAAAGATCTGTGCATTTATATTTAATTGATATTTTAGATTTATTTTATTAAATAGTAATTTTGTGATTTTTTATGTTGTTTAAACATATATGTAGATTATATTTGATGGAACCAACCCCACGCCCTCCCCCTCCCCCTCCCCCACTGCCACCTTTGCCCCCTCCATCTCCACCTCCACCCTCCATCCCCACCTCCACAACGACCTAGTCCTCCTCTAGCACCTACCACAAAGGATTTGTGGGAGAGAATGAGGCATAATCTTAGTGACCTCATGTGAGATATTGAGACTATCAAGCACAAGGTGCACCCCCCCTCCTCACCTACTATGCCTTGTGGATAGAATGCAAGACATCATTAACTCTGTACAGCATTTGGATTCTAATATTAATAGCTTTAGATTATGGAGGCAAAACATGTGTGCCTTTTATTCTAATGGCATATCATATAGAGAAGTCCATAAACTCAAAATAGTTAAATGATATTTTAAAAGATATTTTGTAAATCCTAAGATGGGTGAGAAGATTAATGAGAAGAAGGCTCACATTTCTATCAGATGGTGCACGCATCCGCATATATCTGCACATTTTTAGGAGCGGTGGTGGATGGTATTTGACCATCCACCACATGCTAATCATGAGGTGCCCATGTACTTCCTTAGGAAACTATGGGATGAATTTGAATTGGGTTTGAAACCTAATTATTTTGATATTAGATCATTTCAGGGGGTTGGTGGAGGGATGCCTTAGGATAGGCCTGGGGCAAAGCTGAGGAATAGAACAAAAAATCACATATGACCTCATCCTCTTGTACCTCTTCCTGCACCAGTTGTGCTAGTGCCACACCATCATTGAGAAGTGTCATTTTCTCTTACCTCATTGAGTGCCCTTTCAGGCAATTTAGCAAAGCAGTGGACGCAGGCGAGGGATATTCGTCCACTTGGACACATTTGTACTAGTTGTTGAGATATATGCAGAGACCCCTAGAGTGTTGTTGATGCAACACATGATGACCATTATAATTTTTATGATGACATATATGCTACCCATGGTGATGGTGGTGATGACATTGATGTGTCATCATTTGTTGACCTTGTGCAGGGAGAGCCTGAAGATAGTCAGGAGCAATAGGTAAAATTTTAATTAAAAGTTAAATATAAAGTACATAATTATTTACTTTCTACATATATGTGTAATTGTACTAAGCATATTAATGTATGTTGATTTTGAAATAATAGAGGATGGATGATACTGTTCCTCCTAGGAGGCAGTATAGTCTTTTTTCGAGACCTACAGATGTTGGCATCCCTCATATGGTATGCACTTTGAGTTACACTATAAAAATGTACATCCGAGCTCAAATTTAATAACATGTGCTCATATGTTCTTTTTATTTGATTTTTTAGGGATTGTTGGCTACTACACTATTTGATGTCAGTATAGGTCCTAATCCACTGACCACTAAGGCACAACCTCAAATACCTACTGTAGACACCTAAATTTGATTACACCGCTTTGGTAATCCTATTTAGTTATCTCTAAAGGCATCATTAATTAAATTCTTATTTAATTAATCCTTTGCCATCCCCTAGCTAATTAATTTAATTAATTATCTATAGTCTTAATTGATAAATCAAATAACTTATCATATATCAATTAAATCCTATTCTTCTATCTAATTCCAAAATCCCCATTTATCAAATAAATCTATTTGATAAATAAAGCCCTCAAATCTAATAACCCCTAACCTATCCTAAATCCCCCTTTTTAGCCTAATCCACCCCATCCACCCATACTACCAAGCTTAGCCACTAACTCACCCACCCTCATGAATGCCATCCACTTGCAAATCTCTAACA
Source organism: Cupressus sempervirens (assembly GCA_028749045.1). NCBI lineage: Eukaryota > Viridiplantae > Streptophyta > Pinopsida > Cupressales > Cupressaceae > Cupressus > Cupressus sempervirens. The sequence goes on from CM053793.1 coordinate 263,672,751, forward strand.
TCCCTAATATAATCCTAAACCCAAGCTTAATCCACCCCCTAATGTTGTCACATTCCCTAAGCAAACTTAAGACTTTCCTAAGCCAAGGAAAGTCAACAATCTCAACTCCCCTCAAAATATCTCAACCACTTAGCAATGAATGCTCTTACAAAAGCCATAAAGACTCTTACAAGCTCTTACAAGCCATAATGAAGGGTCTTTATGAAGATATTATCCTTTGAGCCTTTTTTTTTGACTTATCCTTCCCCTTTCCTCCATCCACTCACCTTGTGACATGTGTCACGCCTTGATTGGTGCTAAACAAGCACAATCCATGTGCTCCCTTTTGAGTGCATCCTAGCCCTCCTTAAGCTTTCATCTTTCCTTCCATCTTAGCCCTCCATCCCTCAAGCCCTTAGCCTATAAATTGAATCCCCTCCCAAGCCATTTCATGACAATCTTGGAGCTAAAGTTATAATGCCCTTTTGAGAGCCAAAAGCCATCAACCATACCCTTATGATGCCAAATTGAGAGCTCACAAAGCTACCAATTTTCCATTTTCCATCTCCATTGAAGCTAGTTTTTGAGAACCTTGAGCATACATCCCAATCCTTAGACTCATCTACCAAGCAAGGAGCTAAATCCTATTGGGAGAGTCCATTCATTTGGCTCATATTTCCAATTGAGATTTCTTCTTTAGTGGTTCCGTAGGATTTAGACCATTTTAAGCATTTTTACGCATAGGAAAAACAACAAAAAAAGTTTTTAAAAAATTTCCCATAGTTAAGCTTTTATTTTTTGGGTGACTAATCAATTTTCTTTCTTTGCCTTATTGCAGGTTGGAGCAACAAACTCATTTTTTTAGGTTATTTATGGAATGAACTTGAATGGTTAAACACATTTTCTATTGAATGAATGTTGCTAAAAAACACACTCTTGAATGCCATGGGTTAAAATCAAATTTTCCTTGAATGCATGATTAAAACAACAAATCCAATCTTGAATGCCAAGGATCAATTAACCATTGCAATATCAAACACTTCATTTGGAGCTTCTAAAATTGAACAAAACAAATCTCTTTTCCACATGCAATTTAGGTAAAGTTTGATTTTTGGACATTTAAGAAACTTTGTTAAGTTAAATACAAATTTGCAAAAATCAATTTGAGTAGTTCCTTGGACTCACCTCTTTTCTAATCACCCATCAATTCAACCATTGGTTGCAATCTCAGCGCCATTTATGGGGATGGGTCTACTTGAAAAAGGTGTTAAATGTTCCACAATCTAACTCACTCACTTGGTCTTTGAACGTTTTCTTTAACTTTATCAAAAAATTTAAATGACCAAAACTCTAGATTAAATCGATCACACTTCAAGTTTGAGCACTAAAATTGAACAACTATTGACGTGGAGGGCCTCCGGGCATGCGCTTGACAAATGGAGTCTCACACATCTTTGCTTTGGGCTTAAAACAAAATCACACCAAATCTTGAATGCCTTAAAGGAAATTAATTGATACTTGACGTGGAGGGCCTCTGGGCACGCAGGTTTACTTTTTTATTGACCCTAACTCTTCTTCTTGTATTCATTCTTCACTCGGTTTTGCTTTGTTGGCACATTTCAAAGTTGGAATTGAACATTGTCTCTTAAACATGAGTGCTTGCAAAGTCTAGATTAGCACAAATAAGAGTCAGTTGGTAAAGGAACAAGAATGTTTTTTAGCCCAAGGTCATCCAAGTCTTCTCTCCCCTTGTTGTCTTTCAAGGCCATCTTGGGTGCATAAGATTAGGATCCAAAACCTTATTTCTTTTTAGGAGGCCTACTTGGGGATTTCATCACCCCTTGGACGACCTCAACTCCAGCATTCTGGCATAGTATAAGAATCGAGAGGTGAATTGAAAGACACCTCTCTTGAAATCAAGATTTCTTTCACTCAGGCTAAGCCTCAAGGAACTTTATACCCTTGAGAAGTGAAAGAGGAGAAGTGGGTTACCGCTCCTCTCGGCTGTGTGACATCTTTTTGATTTCATCTATGGATTTGGGCCTCACGTACATTTGGGTATATCGAGGACTCCCTAGCTAAACCAACTGTCAGCCTTGTAGATAACCATCTAGAGTGTTAATGTGTTTGAAGTGACTGATCGAAACATTTGTAAAACATACACACTCCTCAGCGCAAGTATCACATTTTGAGAATCAAAAACTTCTATCTGGTTGTTCCTATCTATTGCTTTCTTTTTTTATTTGTTGAATGAATGTTTGCCAAACTTGGTCAATCCTAGCTTAGGGTACACTTAGCGTAGTCACTGCCTATTCCAGAAGTTGAACAAGTTGAAGCAAAACAACCAAGATCTCTCAAAGCTAAGCAGATTCAGGAATTGATGTCAGAGCAACCCAAACCCAAACAAAAGTTTCACAAAGTTAAACTCAAGCCATCTCAGGCATACCAAGAACTTTCAGCCAAGAGAAAGGAACTAATGCCAAGTCCTTGAATTGCCAAACTCCACAAAGCAGAGGACAAAACTGCTGACAAAGCTTAGTTAGAGCGCACCATCAAATTTAGCCAAAATCCAAGAGTCAATCTTGCTTATGCCTTACCAACTAGGCATGATTTCTATGATTAGATCCCCTTGTTTCTACATATCTTCTTGGATAAGATTCACTTTAGATTCATCTTTGTAGAAAAGCCAACCATTTTAGGTTATCCCCTTAAGCATTATTAGCTCATTCATCTCATTTAGAACCAAACCATCTAGCCAGCAATCAAAACCTCACATCCAAGCCTTCAAAATTTGTTGTCACCTTGCCAAAAGTTTGCCATTCTTAAAATCTTTCAAATCCACCAATCTCACCAAGGTTATCCCTTTGACAGAGCTTTGTCTAGGGTAATCTAGCTTTGTCACTTGTTATCCCTCATCACCTTGAGCTAAAGGTTGGGATCCACAAGTGGTCAATCTTGTGTTCTTCCTAAAGGATCATCAGTCTATCCTTAAGTTGACACAATCACCACCAAGCTTGCACATAGAAAAGCAGACCTTTTTGTGCTTTGGCAACATATCTTTGAAGTTAGAATCCCAAACCCAATCCTCCTTAGGTTTTGCCATATAGCTTTGCCTTAACCTAGGAAATCATTTGCATAGAAAAGCCTTCCTCCCTTTTTGAATCCACCAGCACTTGTTGCATCCCATCCCTAGGAGCATTTTTCATGCCACCCGTCACTCGCTTAGCCAAGAAGAAAGAAACAATGGAGCCCTATCATTTGGATCGAACAGCCTCACCTCCTTGAGCACTCAGCCATCCTTTAGCCTAGAGAAAGCTATGTCATCACCTACTGATATTGAAGCTTTCATGAACCAGCCAGGAAATGCAGTCTTGGTAAACACCATTATAGACAAGAAAAAAGAGACAATCATGGCTAATTTTCAAAGGGACAATGTAGGAACCTTTGACTTTGGAAGACCCCCTCCATTATCAGATCCATCTCACCCGTTGTTTGGGAAGCTACCACCACCCATAGGCTCTTATGATCCAAATTATCCTCAATATATGCCAAAAGAAGAGCCTCCAGCCAATCCATATGATCCAACAGACCCAAACATACCATCATCCACCCAAGTTGAAATCTTCATGCCGCAGGCCAACCCAACCACCACCACTCCATCCTTGGTTCATACCTCTCTGCTCCAAACACCCTTTGCCCAAAACACCTCACCATTCACTCCCTTCACTATTGCTGCTACTGCTCCCCAACCCAGCCTTCCAAATCCACCCATCTCCCAAATCAGTGCTAGCATCTTTGGCCAACCTCAGCAATATACAACAGGGATGCCACCCATGGGGCCAAGTAATCAACCTTTCATCACCCCCAGCTTGTTCACCATAGCCCAAAGCACAATCCCATCATTTCCATTAGGTCTTGGGAGCTCAATACCATTAGCCACAAATTCATAAGCTACTATATTCACTCTACAAAGCTATCAAATCCCACAAGCTACTGCCAATTTTTTTCCAAGCTCCCAAGTGACCCCAGCTCCTGCCACCACTCTACCAAGCTTCCAAATCTAGCCACCAAGATATCAAACCCCACCAATTCCATTCCCAAGCTTTCAATTCCCACCACCTCCACCACCAACTAATCCATTACCTCCTATTACCAACTACTTTTCAATGCCACTTCTAGGAGGTAATCCACCAATCCATCCAACCACCAATTATTTGTAGGTACCGTCCCAAATGGGGGCGCAACCCACATACCTTGGTCAAACCCCACAAGCCCCCCGATCCTTTCCCCAAGCTTCACAACCATCATATACCTTACCTCCACAAAGCCATTCATTTATCCCATAGCTAGCTTATGTTCCTCAATCCCAACCTCAAATCCCATATCAATAGCAAGCCTCACAGCACATGCAGCAATATGCGCCACCTCCCCCTCAACAACCCGTCATCCACCATGCAACTGCCCAAACAATGTATAATCCCTATCAGAAAATCCCTCATAGCCATCCATATTTAGTGGCCCCATCTAGCACACACCTACCTCAAGGCACTCCTACATTGGGGGCACCCCAGCCATCACCTATCAATTCAGAATGGGAGCAAATGAAGACAGCTCTGAAAGCCATCTAAGAAGGGAATGATCTAAAGAAATTCAAGTTTGAGAATGTGTGTCCTTACCCATTTGATAGAGCCATTACCATGACACCATTTCCCGAACACTTTGAGGTACCCAAATTTGACAAATTCAGAGGAAAAGGAGACCCTGTCACACATATCAAAGAATTTTACATGCACTGCCAGGACGTGGCATACAATGATGTCTTCCTCTTTCGCATTTTTCCCAAAAGCTTGGTTGGACCAGCTCTTGAATGGTTTTACAGAATCCCCTATGGGACAATTAAAAACTTTGATGAATTATCTGAGGCATTCATAGCCCAATATGCCCATCTTGTTGAAACAGAGCTATCAATAGTTGACCTTGTCCACACTAAGAAAAAAGGTGGAGAAAGCCTTGCTGAATACCTGTAAAGATGGAAAACCCTTACCACTCGCATATCTTGCACCTTGCCAGAGCGCCATTTGGTGAAAATGTTTATTGATAATGCCCATCCTAGCTTGGCTCACCACATGACCATGAACTGTTTACAGACCTACAAAGACATCAAAGAGAAAGGAATGATCCTTGAGCAAGGACTCATCAAAGATGGTGTGGTCAAGATTTACAAGGAAGCCAACCAAAATCAATCATATTCCAATGACAAGTCTAGGTATTGGAACAAGAACAAGCATGTTGCAACAGATGGCGTCACTGACACCAGACATGTGAATATTGTTGGTCCTTCTCACAACCAGTCCAACCCACCATATCAACCAAATAATCAACAAGCTATCAACTGCCAAAAACAGAATAACCAAAGCTATCAAAACCACAATCCAAGACCCAACTTCCAAGGGTCTAGAAATCAAGCTAATGCCATCAATGTAGTTGCAGGACAAAAACCCAGATTCCAACCTACACCTAGAAACTATACACCCCTTGGTGAGCCATTGGATGTTATTTTTGAGAAATTAGTCAAGGAAAATCTCATCAAATTTCCTCCTACCTAGCAAATTGACCCAAGCCAATCCAAAGTTGCATGGTACAAAGACAATGAGTACTGCAAATTTCATAGGGTAAAAGGTCACACTACCCTCAGATGCATGAAATTGAAAGACTATGTGCAGGACCTCATTGATCGGAAGGAAATCACTGTTGGTGCCCAAACCTCTCCAAATGTAGGCTTACAGATCTATCAAAATGCTTTTCCTCCACACAACATCCAAAATCTTGGAAAAGCACCTATCCAAACCAACAACAACAACACCAACAACTGTTAGCCAAACCAACAGCATGGGAAGAAAAATGACCACACTTCATCCTATATAGACTATGGTAGCCTTATAGGTTGTATATCCGAGAAAGAGCCTTATGTCAATGTTATCAATATCCAAGGACCAAACAATGAGTGTGCAGTCACCACTCGAAGAGCACAATTTAACATCGCAGGCCCACTAGTTTCACCAGCACCATCAGCTCCGTCAAAAAGCCAGTATAATATCTTGGAACACCTTGGAAACATGCCAGCCCAAATCTCCATTTTAGACCTTCTCCGCACTAGTCCTGTGTACAAAAACATCCTTGACAGTGCTCTCATAGAATCTTGTGTCCCTTCTGATATCAATGCTACTAATTTTTGTAATCTTGTTGGACACCTTTCATCCTCATGTGCCCTATCATTCAAACCCACTGACATACCCGTGGTCGAGCTAGATCACACCCTTCCGCTTCGCATAGCCATCATGGTATCCAATTTTTCCATGAAAAGAGTAATGATAGATAATGGATCAGCCTTGAATATTTGCACCCTAAAATTCATAAAACAAGCTGGGTATACTGAGGCAGATATCATCAATGAGGTTATCACCATCAAAGCTTATGACAACTTGGAAAGAACCATAGAAGGAACTATTTTGCTGCCAAACAAAGTTGGGCCAGTCATCCAAGAAAAAATCTGCTATGTTATTGATCTAAACCTACCATTCAACATCCTCCTCGGTCGCCCATGGATTCATGCCATAAAAGTCATTCCATCCACTTACCATCAGTGCGTCAAATTTTTGCATCAGGGCATTGAGGTAACCATCCATGCCAATCCAGAATCCTTTGCTTATTGCAATGCAGTTGAAGCTTCATATACAAACCATTTCCCTAGAATTGATATCGGTACATCCATCGCTAGCTCATCCCACACTTGTAATGACCCAGAAACCATCCTCACCTCCACCCCGTCGACCATGAAGATCAATAACAAAGGCTATGGAGAGTATAGTCTGTCGGATGCATTTGTTGTCGGGGCACTCCCACTTGATCCACATGCCCATGGATGACTGACATATCACAAAGCTAAGGAGATTCCACCTCCTCGATACAAACAGTTTGGCCCAACAACCTTTGTATCCTCAAAAATCCCTCTTCATGAGGAGCTCACTCCAGATATCAACAAATGGATACATAAGGATGCATCTCAAAGAAATCAAGCACGCCTTGATCACTTTAGCCAAAATTATCCCCAAGAACATAAGCTCATCACTGACAAATGGAACTATCAAGGTGGTGGTCTAGGACCAGAAGAAAGAGGCATGCAGTGCCCCATCGATGCACACAAGTGGGAATCAAAGTTAGGTCTTGGCTTTGGCATACCCAAAACTAGAGGCACCAATGAGAATGGTCATGCTTTTTCAAACATTCACCATTACCTTGTCAAAATCGAAGACATTCCTGAGGAAGTTGAAAAGAGAGCCTACGACAATATCCTAGACCAAATCTCCCTCGGAGACTCTGTTCTCCAAGAACTATCCATCCACCTCATTGACCTACCACTTGCCCATCCACAACTCATAGATTGGGACCAACCAAACGTCATACACATTGATGAGTTCACATCAGAGGAAGTGCTTCTAAGATTCATGGGAGCTGAAACTCCTCATAAGAAAAAAAAGCCAAATTTTGCCTATATCTACAAGCTAGATTCCAAGGGGTATTTTGGAGAAAATCCCCAACCTAGTTCTGATACACCCAAAACTGGAACTAACGTGAATCTAGGACTAGCTAAGGTAGTGAAGAGAACCTCTTAGTAAGGAAATCTAGAGCCACAAGCAGAACATGAGGATTTAGCATTGCCTCCTCAAGATAATCGACCAGAGGTGTCTTCTATTCTAATTGAGGATACTAGAGAAGTCAATGTCGGTTCTTCAGAGATCCCTAAGCTTGTTCACATTGCTGCATCACTATCACAAGACCAAGCTGACTTCCTCTTTAAGGTCTTAAGAGAGAACATTGGTCAATTTGCATGGTCATATCAAGACATGCCAGGGCTTGATCCATAGCTTGTAGTTCATCATCTTGCAGTCGATCCAAAGATCAAGCCCGTCAGACAAAAGCTTCGAAAAATGCACCCCAAGGTGGAATTATTGGTCAAAGCTGAATTAGAAAGAATGTTAGCTGCTAAGGTTATCCAACCTATCGACTACTCAGAGTGGATCTCCAACATGGTCCCCGTCACTAAACCTTTCGGTGACATCGAAATCTGCACTAATTTTAGAGATCTTAACAAAGCTTGTCCAAAAGATGATTTTCCCTTGCCCAACATAGATATGATTGTAGATCTTATAGATGGACATGAAATTCTATCCCTCATGGATGGATTTTTTGGGTATAATCAGATCAAGATTGCAGAAGAGGATCAGCATAAGACAACATTCACTACCCCTTGGGGAACCTTTTGTTACAAAATGATGCCTTTTGGCCTAAAGAATGCTGGGGCTACCTATCAAAGAGCTATGATAGCCATTTTTCATGATCTCATCCATAGCATTTTGGAGGATTATGTGGATGATATCTTGGTCAAATCTCATACCTTCATGGATCATCTTGCTGACCTGGAGAAAGTCTTTGATAGGTTAGCCAAATATCATCTCATGTTGAATCCCAAGAAGTGTGTCTTTGGGGTCACATCTGGCAAGCTTCTAGGCTTTATAGTTTCTAAATGAGGTATAGAGATTGACCCCAAGAAGGTCAAGGATATCTTAGACATGCCTCCTCCCCAGACACTATGATAGCTTCGCTCTCTTCAGGGAAAACTTCAATCTGTTCGGCGCTTCATCTCCCAGCTTGCAGATAAGTGTACACCATTTTCACATTTACTGAAGAAGGATGAGAACTTCAAATGGGATCCTTTATGTCAGTGCAGCTTCGACCATCTCAAGCAGTATCTCATCAATCCCCCTATCTTGGTTCCACCAGTTCCTAGTTGTCCCCTAATTTTGTACATATCAGCAACACCTACTACTCTAGGGGCACTTCTAGCACAGCTTGATGACTACAATAGAGAAAGAGCCATCTACTACATCAGTAGAACCCTAGTTGGTTATGAACTCAATTACACTCCTATGGAAAAAGCTTGTTTAGCAATTTTTTTCTCAACTCAAAAGCTTCGCCACTACATGCTAAGTCATACCATCCAACTAGTCTCCAAGATTGACCCTCTCAAGTATATGCTCTCCAAAATAGCACTTACAGGCCGTTTGGCCAAATGCGTTATGCTCCTTAGCAAATTTGACATCCAGTATGTGGACAGAAAGGCAATCAAAGGGCAAGCTCTAGCAGATCACCTAGCTGATGCACCTCTAATAGATGCATATCCTTTGATCACAGAATTTCCAGATGAGCATATCTGCCAAATTGAAGAACAACCCCCATGGATACTTTATTTTGATGGCTCATACACATCTCATGGATTAGGGGCAGGAATATTGTTGGTCACACCTCAAGGAGATTACATTCCAAAAGCTTTTAAGCTACAATTCCCTAGCACCAACAATATAGTTGGATATGAGGCTCTCATAGCAGGATTAAAGATAGTTGCAGAATGGAACATCACTGAGTTACAAATCTTTGGCGATTCTCAGCTCATCATCAAGAAAGCCCTAAATGAATATTAAACCAAAGATGAAAAGCTATTACCCTACAAAGAGCTAGTTGATCAGCTAACCCAACATTTTACAAGGCTTTAGTTTACACAAGTGCCTTGAATACAGAACAAAGCAGCAGATGCTATGGCTACTATAGGCTCACTCTTGGAAATTCCCCAAGCAGCTACACAATATGAGTTTTTAGTGGAGCAACTCCTCACACCCGCCTATGCGAATGAGGATTCAAACCATGTTTGTATCTTGGTTGGTCCCCAATCCCCTTGGTACCATGAGATTCATGCTTACCTTAACGATGGTATCATATTCCTTCACCTCACACGTACCCAATGCCAGAACCTCATCTAAAAATCATCCCGCTATGTTATCATAGCCAATACCCTATATTGTCAAGGTTATCACTATACTCTCTCTCTTGATGTTTAGACCAAAATGAGGCCACGATGGTGTTAAAGGAAGTACACTCTGGACTTTGCGATGCCCACACGAGTGGTATTGTTCTAGCGTGACAAATCCTTAGAGCAGGCTACTATTGGCCTACCATTGAAGAAGATTCCTATGACTTTGTCAGAAAGTGTCTCCCATGTTAACAGCATGCAAATCTTGTGCATGCTCCAGCACAGGATCTATAGCCTATTGCACAACCTTGGCCTTTCGTTTGTTGGGGCCTTGATCTAGTTGGAACTATCACACCCCTCTCATCTGATGGACATAAATGGATAATAATAGCTATAGAATATTTCACTAAATGGGTGGAAGCAGTCCCCCTAGTCTCAACTATAGGAGTTCAGGTCTCCAAGTTCATCTTGTACCACATTGTTTGCCGCTTCGGCATCCCATCCACCATCTTCACCGACCACGGAGGTAACTTTGAAAATCTCAACATGGAAGAATTATGCACTTCCCTCCGCATCCATCACCACTTTTGTAGCCCATATTTCCCACAAGGTAACGGCCAGGCAGAGGCAACTAACAAAACCCTCCTCAAAATCCTAAAGAAAGTTGTCAATGATTCCGGCCATGATTGGCACCTACAAATAAATCCAGCCCTATGGGCCTATCGAACTTCCTTTCGTACGTCCACAGGCACAACTCCATACTCCCTAGTTTATGGTGCCAAAGTGGTACTACCTATAGAGGTTGAACTTCCCTCCTTGCGCATATCTTTGCAAGGGCAAATATCAGATGAAGAATACAGAGTAGCTCGACTCACCCAGCTAGATCTCTTAGACGAGAAGCGATAACAAGCCTATGATCATCTCATAGTCTATCAAACTCATCTCAAAAGGAATTTCAACAAGAAGGTGCTCCCATGACACTTTCAGCCAGGTGACATGGTCCTCAAAGAAAACATGAAAGTCGAAGCAGATCAAGAAAAGAAAGGCAAGTTTGAACCTACATGGCTTGGTCCTTATGTTGTCACTGCTTCCTTTGGCTCTAGAGCCTATCAGCTATCTACACTGGAAGGAGAACTCTTGAATGATCCTACTAATATCATCCATCTCAAGAATTTCTATGCTTGAAGATCCTTGGTATACCCAGCTTTTGAAAAATACAAAAAAAATATAGTAAAGAGAAATAAGTGTCCAATGGTGAAAACTTGGCAATTCAAGCACCTTGGATAGGTACCTTGGTGAAAACCTGGTAATTCAGGTGCCTTGTGTACTAAGACTAATCCATTATCTATCACTATCCTATCCCTCATCCATTCACCCACCATCCCATAAAACACCTGCTTGTTCCCTTGGTGTTCCAACCAAATATCCAAAATCTAATGGAGCTTGTAAATACCTCCTGTACAGCTTGTAAATCTTGTACCTCAGCTTGTAAATCTTGCACCCCAGCTTGTAAATCTTGTATTATCCCTTGTAGCATACCTTGTATATTCGAATCTTTTCCAAAGCTTGTACCATATTCTTGCTTGTAAATAATCTTGTATCCTAGCTTGTATCCTATCACATGCACACAAAGAATCCCATTTTCCTTAAGCTTTTTGCAAACCATCTACCTATCCGCCTATCAACTATTGTAGACATCCCACCCTTCACAAAAATTTCCATCTCACAAAACCCAACATGAACACAACCTTGTACATTTGTAACATATCTTGGTCAGTCAGCTTATACATCCTCTTTAGCTTAGTACCATTGTATCTATCCAGCTTTCATGTCAGTTCCTCCTTGATCAACATCTTGCACACATCGCACAACCCTTGGTTAGCTATCCCAATGCATCCTTTAGCTAGATCTCCTGTCACCAAAGTGTTATCTTTCTTAGTTCAACTTGTTAGACGCATCACTCATCCAAATCCACTAGCTTAGGTGCTCTCCGATAGGTCCTTGTAGGATATAGCTTTCCTCATGTCTGATCTTGGTTCGTTAGTACTTCATCCTACCCATCTCATTGGCAAACGGTTCTCTTTTGGATTTTTTCTTTCTTTTGATTTGGACTCTTCCCTGTTGGGTCTTGAAATATCTTTTTCAAGCAATCTCCTTGTTCCCTCCTCAAGGTTGCCATGATCTTTCATATCATGGTATGCTGCAAATGGGGCAATTAGAGCATAAGGTCTTGATCATGTCTTTTGCTTGTTTTCTTTTTCTTCTTGTGGGTTACCCAGTGTCAGTTCCACTCTAATTCTTTCGAGATTCATGTGTGATGCTGGGGCAATCCTTGTGTGTTTGTTTTGAGTCAGTCTATCAGTCCTCTAGACAGTTGGTGAAAAGGCCTTGATGTTCTTGGTAACCTTGGCAATTGACCAATAGTCCTATAGCAAATCTAGTGCTCAACCACATGGTGGTACTTCTCTTTGAAGTATCCCCCCACTCAAAAAGCTTCAATGGAATCCCTTCATCTCCATTATCCCCCATCCATCTCCAGCATATGTCTCTCCTACCCTAGCTTGTGCAACTGTATCTCTTTGAATCAATCATCACTCTTAGCTTTAGGGATCCACAATCCTAGTCTTAGGGATCCATCAATCCAATCAATCCACCAAGCCTCATCTTTCGAGATCCACAATCCTAGTCCTAAGGATCTTCGAAACCCATCTTCCACCAATCTGACTCTTTGAAATCCTGTTGCATCAGCTTTTTCCATCCCATCATCCATCTCCCTATCTTAGATTCCTTTTTATAGCGCTCTGCTCCTTCATCCTCCCCCCAATCCCAAAATTCTAAAGCTTGCTTCCTCTTGTGCATCTGATAGCCCTTTATCATTCTCCCATAGTGAGAGTTTGAGCTAATTCAGCCCCTTCTCTTAAGCCAATCTAAGTCTCCTTGCTCATCTCGGGTTCTTGCATTTTTCAAGAAGCCATCAAGCCTCATTTCTCTCTCTGCCACCTTCTTGAGGGGGCATCATCTAAGTCTAGTCTCTCCTCTTCTTATCCGAGACTGGGGCAACCTTGTTGCTAAAACATCTTCCTCGTGTCGTCTTCATTCAAACTTCTTTGAAATAGTGTTGTCTCAACACTATCTCAAAGAGGGGCAAAATGTAGACACCTAAATTTGATTACACCGCTTTGGTAATCTTATTTAGTTATCTATAAAGGCATCATTAATTAAATTCTTATTTAATTAATCCTTTGCCATCCCTTAGCTAATTAATTTAATTAATTATCTATAGTCCTAATTGATAAATCAAATAACTTATCATATATCAATTAAATCCTATTCTTCTATCTAATTCCAAAATCCCCATTTATCCTAACCTATCCTAAATCCCCCTTTTTAGCCTAATCCACCCCATCCACCCATACTAACCAAGCTTAGCCACTAACTCACCCACCCTCATGAATGCCATCCACTTGCAAATCTCTAACATCCCTAATCTAATCCTAAACCCAAGCCTAATCCACCCCCTAATGTTGTCACATTCCCTAAGCAAGCTTAAGACTTTCCTAAGCCAAGGAAAGTCAACAATCTCAACTCCCCTCAAAATATCTCAACCACTTAGCAATGAATGCTCTTACAAAAGCCATAAAGACTCTTACAAGCTCTTACAAGCCATAATGAAGGGTCTTTATGAAGATATTATCCTTTGAGCCTCCTTTGTTGACTCATCCTTCCCCTTTCCTCCATCCACTCACCTTGTGACATGTGTCACTCCCTGATTGGTGCTAAACAAGCACAATCCATGTGCTCCCTTTTGAGTGCATCCTAGCCCTCCTTAAGCTTTCATCTTTCCTTCCATCTTAGCCCTCCATCCCTCAAGCCCTTAGCCTATAAATTGAATCCCCTCCCAAGCCATTTCATCACAATCTTGGAGCTAAAGTTATAATTCCCTTTTGAGAGCCAAAATCCATCAACCATACCCTTATGATGCCAAATTGAGAGCTCACAAAGCTACCAATTTTCCATTTTCCATCTCCATTGAAGCTAGTTTTTTAGAACCTTGAGCATACATCCCAATCCTTAGACTCATCTACCAAGCAAGGAGCTAAATCCTATTGGGAGAGTCCATTCATTTGGCTTACATTTTCAATTGGGGTTTCCTCTTTAGTGGTTCTGCGAGATTTAGACCATTTGTACGCATAGGATTTAGACCATTTTAAGCATTTTTACGCATATATTTTTTGACTTCATAGATCATGTTATGACAAGTTAGACCATGTACTATTTTTTTATGACTTCTTATCATGCTAGTGCATGTAGTATATATTATTATGTTAGATCATGTTGTAAGTATTTAAATTGTTTTCTTTATTGCAACATATTTTATTCACGTTATGACACATTTTGTAAGTATATGGTACATGAACAATAATTTTAACTATTTGTATATACAAACATTAATGTAAACATATTTGAATCTAAAAGTAATGGAAAAAAATAGGAGGTCATTACTTGAATTGAAAATTAATTTATAGTATCAAGTGCACACCTTTAACTTTGAAATAGAAGTAAAATCTTATTTTTAAATGTTTACAACATGTTTCACAATATATGTAAGACAATGGACCAATGACATATTTATAGAAGTGAACTCAAAATATAAAACTGGTTCAACATATTTCTTTAAATGAGGTCCTATAAAATAAAATTGTAAAACAAAAACACATTTTAATTAAAACATAAATTAATATGAGCTATCAGAACTATGTAAATATGTGTAATTTCTAGGTACTCACTATGTGTAATTGCACAAGATGTTGATGTTCGATCCACCTTAACATTTAAATTTTCATAAATTGTAATTGAGACCTAAATAAGAGGTATATATAAGTTCTCTAATTTGCTATTGAAAATGCATACAAACATGTAATTAAATTATATAAGTACATATATAAAAATAGCACAATAAAGAAAAAATTGTACCATCTGCATCCTCTCTCTTTTGCAATGCATCTATGATTATCTCATGCTCATCCATTGAAATTGTCTATAATACCTTATTGGCAGGTCTCCCTTTGTATCTTTCTAATTTGATATTCATTGCCACAACCAAATGAGAATAGTGTAAAATCTTCTTTTTGGATTGGTAGTCTTCAAATGTTGGCAAACCATTTCTTCTTGTTAGGTATCTACATAGCCAGGTGCCAGCTACAATGACAGACCCAATTGGATACTAAAAACTATCATTGTCTACTTGATGACATATCAATTTTTTCTCAGGTTCCACACATCTAGCTAGCCAATACTCATTCTATTCATCATTATCATTAGGTACAATAACAACATAAACATGTCCTACAAGATAAGATAAAGTACATAAACACTTTAATCACATGTGTACATATATAAATAATATGTTAAAGACATGTACACTTGAATTATATTAATGACAT
Source organism: Cupressus sempervirens (assembly GCA_028749045.1). Taxonomy (NCBI): domain Eukaryota; kingdom Viridiplantae; phylum Streptophyta; class Pinopsida; order Cupressales; family Cupressaceae; genus Cupressus; species Cupressus sempervirens. The sequence goes on from CM053793.1 coordinate 263,688,039, forward strand.
GTACATAAATAAATAATATAAATCAAATCATGATCACAAAAAAATCTAATTAAATTGTGCATACTAGGTTATATGAGGTCTAAAATATGACCATAGTCTTCTGATGAAAAAGTAACATTCTAGCCTTCATTTACTATATCATCTTGAAAATGTGTGTCAATAGGTGCTAATGATTTTTGTTGTCAATCTTCAACCAATTCCATATTTTCACATTCTTCCCATTCACCTACAAGACAAAATTGACAAAAACAAGTAAGCTCCCTAGTCCATATAGTCCAAGTGTTAGAATATGAACTCCTAAATGAATGCCATTTAGCTGACCGACTAATTGTATCATAGTCATATCTTGAAAGGATACTCTTCTCTTCAACTAGGTAGAATAAACATTTGATTGTAGAGTTCTCACTTGATCATGTGTATAAATATTTGTTACACCATTCGACAATCTCATGTGCATTTTTGAATTTGGCTTTTTCTTCAAATTTTAATTGCTCTCTACTAAGGGCTCTCTTCACGCATGCACTAGCACCATCATGTTCTCCTTTACCATGTCCAGCCTCAAAAAAACTCCACACATGTTGGATATTAGTTTGCCTATGTGTGCTACTCAATCAATAGAACATTCTAGCATTCTTGAATCATCCTATACAACTATCTAACCATATCCAATGTTGTGTCATTTGAATTTGTCTCTCTTTTAAATTATCATAAAAGACCTTGAAACAATATTAGACAAACTTAGATGAATGAAGTTTATTATCACTCATATAAATATGGTACTCTCTCAATATTTTTTGATCATCCTCTATACTATTAGATGCATACCTATAAACTATATGAACATAAATTGTTACTTGCATTGAATTGTAATATTGTGGTTGTATCTCATCTTGTGGTGCAAGTGTGTAGTTCTTTGCAAAGTCAACAACTAAAAGTATAGTACCAATTGGAAATGTATTCTTACATATGTGAAATTTTTCATCAAGCCATCTAGCATAATGAAAGTGTTTAATATATTTTGTTATGATTACACTCTTAAACTCATCTATAAATGCATGACAACTAACTTTATCTATAACTAGATCACACCTTCTTCCAATCTTCCCATCCTTCAATCGATATTCAATAGTTTTGAATCTTTTTACATCAACTAATTTTTTTCCAAAAGCAATCAAAGCATTTTCATGCAAACATTCATCTAACAAAGAAATATTGCCACACATATCACATGTACTAGAAAGACATGCATTGAAAAGAAAGTATTGAGCATTAGGTGGCTTACAAAACAAACTTTATATGAAATCCTTTATAATTTGAGGTGGTATTTTTATACCACATTCCTACAAAGTTTCTTTACTATGCATGGTACCACATATAGATCAAAATACATCATAATGGTAAAAAATTGAATAAGAGTTTTGCAACAACATGTGATTCTTTCCTTGTTAATCCTTACAAACCATGGTTTACACTTTTCAAAAGATCTTTGACTAATGGTAATAGTTAACATCTTACCATCTACAAATTTTCTAAACAATCTAGTTTAAGTCATGTCCAAAAGGTGTTTAGGATGTGGATCATTTATTTTTGACCCAACTCTAAATTTAAGAACATCTCTTGAATTAGGTGATACTTTTGTATTATCATGCCAAAAAATTTCAACCAAACTTTTGACTTCACTAGTAAGTTTCATATCACATCTCAGGAGTCTACCACTAGAAGTCCACAAAATATTTCTTGAATCACATTCAAAGTTAACCCTTCTCTTTACATCTCTTTCTAAAGTCTGACAATTTACATTAAGATATCCACTTATGTTGCTAATCAAACTTTTGTCAGTTGTTGATTTGTTAACTAAAGTTGTTGTTATTGCTCGTCATGCTACATTCTTATCTTTAGAGTGAATTTTCTTTCCGATAACATCAAAGGCACTAGCAAAAATGGATACAAATTGTTTTAAAGAATCATTTTTATTCTTGGGTTTTGCATACATTCCTAACATTTTCATTACTTCTCGCATTTTAGACATTTTAATCGATTGCAAACATCAACTGACATTGAAACCCAATTTTATTATTATAAAAAAATGTCTAAATAATCTATTAGCATGTGTCCTAATTTGTCTCCATGAAACCAATCCCTCAAGATTATCTAGCACATCATTAGGAAAATAAAAATTATGTGCAGACACTTTAGCATCATTCTGACATATTTGTTCAGTAATTGGTGTTTCTATGTCTACATTCATACAATTGTTATTTTCAATTGGCATTTCATTTTCACTATTTTGTGGAATTTGAATCTCATTTTCAATTTTTCTTGGTATTTCTTTTGGCACATGCATTTCCATTGGAGTTTTTTGTGCATGATTATTTGACATTCTATTCTCATGAAGAAAATCTAAATAGTTTAAATCATAACTTGCTTCTAAAAAATCACCAATTTCATCATGAAAAAAAAAATTGAGGGTTTGGAGACACACCTATATTGGATGTTTGATTAGAATGTGCACCTGAATCTCCTTGTAATGGGTTCTCTTCTTTAGCCTCTTCATCCACGGTGGTATCCTCAATGTCTTTCTCCTTTGAAACATTTCTCACTTCTCTAATTCTTTATGTTCTCTCTCGTTGACATTGTGCTTCATGCTCTTTATTTGTTGCAATCTCCTCATTTGTCAGTACTTCTAATTTCTTCTTTCTTCATTTTTTTGATCCTATGTTTACACTAGTTTTGAATTCAAATCAATAGCTTGCAAATTGTAGAAGAAGACAAGAAAATAGAATAACTATGATAGAATTCGCTATTGCAGATTGAAACTATTATTCAATCATTGCAATCATTGAAAAGTGGTTTGTGGGACATATTTTGGGCCCAACAGGTAGATCAAAATTGGGTACTTGATCTAAAAATTAGGTACCCAATTTTAAAACAATCAGGTGCCCATTTCTATTAATGGTTAAAACTAAATCGGGCACCCAATTTTTTAATTACAAATCGAGTGCCCACTTCTAGTTGACATAGGTGGGAATTTGGAATAGCCATAAATTTGCTTTGGGTTTTTCCTTGGGGAAAGGCATGGCATAGGTTTGGTCCCACCAAGCCATGCCTTCATGAACCATTTTTTTTCTAGGGCATTTAATCAACAATTTTAGGGATTGTTCTAATTTTTATATGGTTGTCCCCATTGAATTTTTTGATGAAACAAAAACCCATTATAGGTCTTACTATTCTAATTTCAAAAATGTAAATTTTATAGTGTTATGAGTTCATTTGCTATTTTTCCATTATTTATTAATCAAAATTATCTCTTAAACATTAAATAGTGGCATTCACTAAAACTTTAATAACTTTTTAAATTTTTCATATTTTGTAAATTAATTTACATGTCATCAATCCTCACAAAATTCTTCTAAAGTTTAAAAAATTTATTAAAAACAAAATTTGATTAAATTATGGCATCCATACACTAGACGTTTTAGAAATGATCTTAATCATCAATTAAAAATTAATTTTTAAAAAAATATTCATTAAAAAATTCAAAAAAAATATTCTCATCAATCTTTGGTGTGTCAGGTAACTCCATTTAAAAGGATTCAAAAAAATTCATTTAGTTGTGTCAAATTATGTTGTCCATACATGGGTGTGGTATAGTCTTGAAACAAACATTTTGAAAAAGTGGTTTTTAAAGATCCATACGAAAAAAAAATCTATCATATGGGTATACAAATAAACTACATATTCAAATAGATCCCAGGTACTACAATTTTTATTTTTGAATTTTTTATATATTTAATCTCTAAATGCCTCAAATTTTGGCATCAATTGACAAAATATTTCAAAAATAGGAAAAAAACTTCCACTTTTTGGCCAAAAGTGAGACCCAACTTCTTGCACTGGCCCATATATAGACACACACACACACACACACACACACACACACACACACACACACACACATCTCTATCCCTCTAATTACTCTTTTTCACTATCTCTTATTTCTCCTCTTACTATTTTCTCTATAATTTATCATCTCTCTCTCCCTCTAACACTTTATTCACTACCTACTCTTACTATATTTTCCTTGTATTTACCTTATTTATGTACCTCATGTCTCTCATGTTGTCCTCATTATCTCTTATCTACCCCCTATAATTACTCACTCTCTATCTTTCTCTTCCTCTCCCTCTTTCTCTCCCTCCCTCCTTTCACCATGTCTTCCCAATCTCTATCTCTAATACAAACACATCTATAACCCCCTAATTACTCTGTTTTACATTCTCTCTCTTTACCCTCTTAAACTTTTTTTGCTTCAAACTCTTATCATCTCTCTCTCTCTCTCTCTCTCTCTCTCTCTCTCTCTCTCTCTCTCTCTCTCTCACACACACACACACACACACACACAAATATATTTTTCTATATACTCTTGCCATATTTTCTCCATATTTGCCCTCTTTCTCTACCTCATGTATCTCACCTTGTCCCTATTTTCTCTTATCTACCAACTCTAATTACTCACTCTCTTTCTGTCTCTCCCTCTCCCTCTCCCTCTTCCCTTTTTACCGCCCCCCCCCCCCCCCCCCCCCTCTAATTAATTTTTTACACTATCTCTTATTGCTCTTGTCACTACTCTCTCTCTCTCTCTCTCTCACACACACACACACACACACACACACACACACACACTTTATTTTCTACCTATTGTCACTATATTTTCCCATTATTTACCTTATTTATGTACCTTATGTCTCTCACCTTGTCCCCATTATCTCTTATCTACCTCTTATAATTACTCACTCTCTATCTTTCTCTCTCTCTCCCTCCCTCCTTTCACCACATCTTCCCAATCTCTATCTCTAATACATACACATCTATAACCCCCTAATTACTCTCTTTTACATTCTCTCTCTTTACCCTCTTAAACTCTTTATGCTTTGAACTCTTATCATCTCTCTCTCTCTCTCTCTCTCTCTCTCTCTCTCTCTCACACACACACACACACACACACACACACACACACCTCTAACACTTTACTAGCTCCCTACTCTTGCTATATTCTATCCCTATTTACCTTATTTATGTACCTCATGTCTCTCACCTTGTCCCCATTCTATCTTATCTAACCCCTATAATTACTCTCTCTCTCTTTATCTCCCTCTCACTATTTCTCTCATTCCCTCCTTTCACCATATCTCCACCATCTCTATCTATAATGCATACACACATATATATCCCCCTAATTAATCTCTTTTTTAATCTTTCTCAATTTATCCTCTCTCTCTCTCTCTCTCTCTCTCTCTCTCTCTCTCTCTCTCTCTCTCTCTCTCTCTCTCTCTCTCTCTCTCTCTCTCTCTCTAATACATGCACATATTTATATAACAATAATTTTAGTATTTTATACATAATCCTATATTATTTTCTTTTCATTAGAGCTAACTAAATCTCCACCAAGTGCACAAGTGTACAACTACATTCATTATATATTCATAGAATTTTATTTTTTTAAATGTTAACAATTTTTTAAATTTTTTATTACTATCTTATATTGAAAATTAAACATGAAATTTTATTTTAACTTTTATTTGAACTACATGGAGGCAAATGTAGAACAATAAATAGTCCTTATTTTTCATTTAACAATTAATAAACTATCCAATACCATTCAAATAAAAAATATTATCATGAACTTAATACTATAACTATAAGGAGCTTTGAAACATGAAATCCCTAAATTAGATGATAAAAATTCTAAGGTACACTAACACATTACATAATCCTCAGTAGGAGATTGAAACACTAGTGTATTGGACATAATCAATGCTGTGAAAGCCAGTGCATTGGACATAATCAATGTTGCCTATCGAGGTTATACAAAATGACCTAAAGAGCTTGTATAAATGAGTTTAGGAATGGAATCAGTTGCCTTAACTAAATTGCAAAGAATATAGCTTCAATTTAAGTATTTCATATTTAGTATAATATTGGTGTGAACACTCAACAGAGTTGTAACTATGGGTAATGATTCAACAAGACAAATAATTGGTTTCAAGGGCAATGTTCTTTCAAGAAATTAAAACCTACTACAATAGCAAAGATAACCAAATCACTCAAACAAACATGTATTCCTCATGTGAATGCATGACTCCTAAAATGTCTTTGGATATCAGAAATGTTTCCTCTAATAAACTTGTTTTTAAAAAACAAACCCCCTTTAAGAAAAGTGACTCGCTAGATAGCTAGAACAGGGTTAGCAAATACAATTACAGATATTTAGAGGAAAATTCCCAAGTAGCCTAGACATTTGACAAAAAAAAAGATGATTATCAATATCCAATTAAAAAAAATGGTAAAGAGGACAATTCCTAATTACATAGCAAGAGAGTACAATTTGATTAAATTGTTGAATAGATCTATGCTGAGTATGGAAGCCAAAGTAGAAAAAGTCGATATGGTAGGAGTGGGCACCACAAATTTGTGAATTTAGCACAACACATTAGATTCCATGACTTCATTTAGAAGAGAACAGAGAAAGCACTTCAAATTTAAAAAATGGGTCAAATTCATAGTCAAAAATTATATGGAAAAATGATTCATATTACATTAGATTGCATGTGAGAGACACAACAATTTTGATAATCCAAAGATAGTTGCAGAACCCCATATGACTTTTAGGGTGACTCTGGATAAAACCCTAGGCTTGCCCTTTGCAAACCATGGATTTGATCTTTTCAAAATTCTAAGAACTTCTTGGAAATGCAAAATAATCCAAATTCTTTTGCTTCCACATATTTCAAAGCATAGCCACAATGTGCATACACTCCACTGTTGAAGAACATGAGATGAAAGGGGAGGAAAAGTAACCTACAAAATACTAATTTTTCCAAATCCAAAATAACTCGATTCACTTTAATTTGCTGGCCTTCCATATGTATTATAAAGCACACTAGAAATCTTATTTTGCTATAATGAGTGTACCATAAAAAGGATGAGGAGGTAGATCAAACCCTTAAAGACCTTTTTTTGTGGCCTTAAAAGTGATTTCATAGATTTAAAAAGAGAAGATACAATTGTGACATTCATATTCCCTCACCTTGGGATATTTCTCCCTATTGATGGAGATTCAACCGTCATAGCCATCTAATTTCAAAGATGTTACAGAAACAAAAGTTGTATAGAGTTGCTCTGCAACCACACTGATTTTTTTGATTTGGGTTTCCACATGGAATCTAAAGCAGAAAAGTTCAACTACCCTTCCTTCCTACTGCTGTGGAAGAGGAAGCAACACCCTCTGCTGCTCATATTTTTATGTCATTAATTGTACTCCAATCAAAGAAGATGTAAAGCCCTATTGTTGTTGTACACATGTTAATAATACCATGTAATTTGTTCCTAGGAAGAGGCATTTGAAATGAGTAGATTTGTTATTAATAAAATATATTTATGAAGGGTTATCAAATTAATGGGTGGGCTGAAAAATCTGGTTATATATTTTTATTATGAATTACATTGAAATATTATTGCATGGATTCATGGGGTCTCCTATGAGACTGGAGGGCTATCTTGGCTAATGGTGATGGCTATCCAGCCCCACCATTCAGGATGGATGGATAGCTATACTCCATGATCCCCATACCCATGCCTTATCGACAATGATCAAATCCAAGGTGGCTTGGATTATTTTAATTTACTGTTGTCTCCACTTTATCGATCTATGTTTATGGCAGGAAAATGACCGTATATGGTAGGAGAAACTTTATTCTCCAAAATATTTATTGTTAGTGAAATATTAAACCTGTTTTTATTTTGCATAAAAGAGGTTAGTGAAATATTAAACATATAATTGGCATATAATTGGTTATTAAATTTGAGTAATAAATTATAATAGAAATATATGCATATAACATTCTTGAAATCTTAACATAAGTATTCAAATTATCTAACAACACACAAAACAAAGTTAACATCTATCTTAATAGCATTAGGTAAATAGTAATAAATAAGAGTAAATAGTTAATTCTTTGAAACAAGAGTAAATAGTTAATCCTTTGAAATAAGAGTAAATAGGCTAACTCTTTTGAAAGTTTATTTTAATGTTATTTATTTCCTTTCTTAAATTTTAATAATAACTCTATTAAATATTTAGAAAAAATAAGAGTTCTATGGGGTAGTGTGTGTGTGGAAGTAAGAGAGGGGTAAAGGTAAGTTTTCTTTTAAATGATTTTTTCGATTCATTCATATGGAATAATAAAAATAAATAAACAGTGGAACAATAATAACTTTTAATTGTTGGGAATAATAAACAAAAATATAATTAACTATAACATAGACAACTTTTAAGAACCTTACACTAAAATAGTATAATAAGAAATGAATTGGGCAAATTTTGTATCAAATTATCTAAACTATCAAATCAACAAGATGGTATAAAACCTATTATTTTTCTAAATATGCTTTATATAATAATTTTCAAGGTCATTTTAGATAATATGAATGATGAAAGTCTAAGTATTTCATTTCTAATAGATATTTATTTGAAGAACTAAGTGACATTAAGTGTTCTTACAAGGATTCTAAGTTGAAAATAATATGTGAGACATTCATATAAATTGCAACTAATTGATAGAAAATGAAAATAAAGATATAGTTTAATATTAATTTCTGCAACATTAAATTAAATATCTTTTAAAATTAATAAAATTAAGAAATACTCAAAACTAAAAAATAAATCAACAAGTCTATGATATAAAGATAGATAAATAGATTAAAACAATCAAAAGAGTTTATGCCTCTGCAACATGGTTAAACTTCTTGATAAGAAAATAAACATTTACAATTGAAAATAATTCAACTAAACCTAGATATAAAGATAGATAAAATATAAATGAAAACAAGAAATAGAAGAAGAAACATAAATACATATTTACCAACAAAAATGGAAAAACAAAAACACATTTTACCTTTCCTATATTTTCAAGATGTACTAGTTTATCTTCCTAACAATTTTTTGTTTAGTTTATTCTACACATGACATAATATGACTTTAAAAGAAGCCTTTATATTTTTAATGAGATTTTATTTTCCTATTTTCCACTTGGCAGATTCATCCAAGAAAGAGAAGACAAAACATGGCATTTACATGTGCTTGGCGATAAGAGAAAGGTTAAATTGCACATGTGGAGTAATGATTGGGATGTTTGAGAATGGAGTTTAGATTGATTTTTTTAATATTTAATAGAGTTATTATAAGAATTTAAGAAACTAAATAAATAACATTAAAATAAAAATTCAAAAGAATTAATTTATTTATTCTTGTTTCAAAAGATTTACTATTTACTTGTGTTTCAAAGAATTAACTATTTACTCGTGTTTGAAAGAAATTACTATTTATCTATCGATGCTATTAAGATAGATGTAAATTTTGTTTTTTGTTAGTTGTTAGATAATTTGAATACTTAAGATTTCAAAAAATTTATATGCATATATTGGTGTTATAATTTATTATTACTCAAATTTTATAACCAATTATAATATTTAGAACAAACTCAGATAAAAGTTATAAAATTAAATTTACTAAAATAATTTGACTTCTTCTTTCTAAAATTTATAAATGACATTTTTATTGTGTATGCCCATAAATTTATAAATATCAACAAGTGCCACATAGTGGCATGTACTTGCCTTATAATTTAATTGTATTTGTAATAAGTTTATAGAGTATAATTGTTTTTGAAATATAAAGTGACCAAAACTAGGGGGTCGACCCTTATAAGCAAAAAGCTGGTAACAAGCACATTACCAACAATGTCCACCAGCAAGCAAAAAACTATCTAAAACATCAAAAAGACAAAGATTCTTCAACTAGAAACTAAATAGCATAATACTAGGAACAACTAAACTAAAATGTCTAGAAGATCTAATTCTACAAAAGTTCAACCAGATAACTATTGGCAAAATAGGCCAACACCAAGTCTTAATTTTAGCTAGATACCAGCAAAACAAAAAATAGTAGATAAACATAAAAGTCTTGGATCTGAGGATCCGATTAAACTAAAAATCTTAAATTTATTTTTTCTCCTTCCCCTTCGTAGCCAGTAGAATTTGAGACTAGTCATCAGCAATGAATTTGAAGAGTAGCTTAAGGTCCTCCATGTCCATTCTAGTATCCTCCTTTTCTTGTGCCAGTAGCTAAAGGGTGGTGGTCACGACGTGGATGACTTTGAGGTTAAATTTAAAGAAGGTAAAGAACTCTTCCTCTAAAACTTTAACCCTCTTTTCTAGCTTGGCATACTATTCCACCTACTCCTTGGTCTCTTCCGTGGTTTCCATTTCCATCTTCATTGTTTCCTCCTTGGTTATCTAGACCTAGATTTTATCTTGCAAAAACTTAGGATTAGTAAAAACCTTAGAATTTTCCTTGGTTGGGAATGAAATGGTTATAGGGAGGTATCCATTTTACTACTTTCTTCACAGAAGGTTATGGGCTAGAGGGAAAAGCTTGTAGACACATGTGTAACATCCATTGTATTAGGATTACTAGTAGAAACCTAAGTCTGTGCATTATCAATAGAATCATCTTTCAACTTTATACTTCTTTCCACTTCCTCCTTACCTCCTCCTTCTTCCTCATCCCTTTCTTCTTTATTATTTTCTGAGTTTTCCTCCTCAACCTCCTCCACCCTGAATCTATTGGATTTTTGTTTACACCTTGCCTAGGATTGGGAAAGTCTTCCAGTTCTCCTCCTTGCCTTACCTCTGGCCTCCTCCTCTGAATCCTCTTCATCCACCTCTATGGGTTTTTCAACTTTTATCTCCTTATTACCCTTTTTCTCCACAACCATATTAGTTTTTTTTTCTTTCTCTTGTTTTCCCAACAAGGGGAGGGGTAGGGGGTGTGAATTTTAGTACCAGTACTAGTGCTCAGGGGTGAATTCTAGCAGTGGCGCTGGTTGTCAACCACCACCACCCTCGAGGGACATAGGGCAAGGTGAAACTGGTAGAGCCAAAAATTAAGGCCTTGATGGATTATGGTATAGTTTATCCCTTTACTTCTCTTTTCCCTAATATTTGCAACCATATCCTCAAGAGAATGCAGAAGATAAAACAAGATAGAAATGAAATCCTTATTTCTAAAATGATTTAACAAAGGAAAATGGTAGTAGTAACAAACACCAAACCTTCCCTCCAGTATCAAATATCTCATAAGAACCAAGCACACATCATCCCATGGGGCTGGTAGCTTGTCCCTTTTAAACCCTCCTCTATATCAAATTGGCTCCTCATCTTCTGCAAAGAAATTGTTCATGTTGGCCTTGTCAGTAGTTTTAGTGACATTTTTCCATTTTTTTCCCCTCATTGAAAGGCCAGTCGCCATGGAAATCACTTCCTCAGTCACTCAGAAGGTGATTCCATTGATGGTGACCTTTCTGTCATTTCACCCATTGACAAATTGGAGGGCACAATTCTCATCATACCCCGCCATTGATGCATGTAGGGAAAAAAAACCCCTTCTTTCAGCAAAAACTAGGTGGCCATCCTATCTTTGAAGTTCTCAATCTTCATGGGCTCTAGCCTATTTAGGTCCCCATCCATCTCAATTCTGCCAAAATTTGCCTCCCCTCCTTCAATAATGAACATTTGAACTTCCTCTTCTGTGATATCTCTGCAATAACTATTCACCTTAAGCCCTTTAACACTAAACCCAAAAAATTTCCAGACCCGTGCTTGATAAGTTTCAAAATCCCATGTGAAATTATTATGGAACTCATGCTTACATAGCATCATTATTTTCACACCCCAAAAATCTCTAACAGCCTGACAAATGATATCCTTCGTACTTTTAAATAGGGTGTAATTTGAAATCTACAATGTGTTTCCATAATTATGAAATGACATCCCTCTTAATTTGCATTCACTCCCTATTTTTTTTGTATAGCCACATCTCCTCATTCCCAATAGAGCTTTGTTAAATTTAGTGGACATCATCACAAAATTGCCAAAATTGGTCCTAACTCTAAATTTAATAATCATAATTGAACAATATTCTCACCTATTTCCTTGGTTATCAATGACTTAATATTGTCATTGAGATCAACCATATCCCTTCAGCACATGATTGTCATAGTTTTAAACCCCTCAGCAGTCGTTGTGTCTGCCACCTTATTCCCCTCCCTATAAATGTGTTGTAAGTGGACACTTTCCATCCCTTCTAACATTTGCTTGATATCCATTATGATATTTTGAATATTCCATCCTGGTTGGGCAGCTCCCTTGACCATATCAATGATTAATTTGGAGTCTCCCTCAATTGTTATTTCCTTAATTTGCATTTCCCTAATCAGCTAAAGACACCAAAACAATGCCATTGCCTTGGCCAAATTATTGCTTCCATTTCCCACTTTCCTAGCATAGACCAACAACACATCACCATTCCTATCCCATAGCACTCCTCCTGCCACTCCTATTCCTCCTCTGGTAGCACCATCAAAATTCAGTTTAAAATGTGAAAGGGTGGGTGGTCTCCATCTCATTTTCTATCTCTTCATTATTTTTGAGTTATCAAATAGGAAAAAATCCTCATGACAACCACATTTTTCAGCCATTAGCCCTTCTTGTCTACTTGGTTCCTCCTTTGGCATCTTACATCTAGCCACTCTTAAATTCTTCTTCAACAATTTCTCCATTATTCCAAAGACCACCTCCACTGGTTTATTCTCCTCCCTAAATATTCTATTATTTCTTTCTTTCCGTATGTGCTAGCACACATATGGTGGAACCATCTTCCATAACAAATTCAATCTAGGGTGAGCAAAGGGATAGCTCCAATTCTCCAAAAATTGTCCCAAATTATCTTTCATAATCCAATTTTATCCAAATCTCTCCCAAACCCTACTCCAGATCTTTAAGGAAAACTAGCATTCCAGAAATAGGTGAGTTATGGTTTCCTCCTTTTCCTTGTAGAGACAACAACAGTTAGCAATGTAAAAACCTCTTCTTTTCAAATTGTCCAATGTTAAAATTTTGCCATGTTTAGCTATCCACCAAAAGAAATTAATTTAAGGAATTAGATTACTAATCCAAACCTTACTCCATAATTTCAAGTAGGGATCCTTGCTAAATAAGTGTATGTAAGTTGATTTAACAGTGAAACTACCACTTGGAGTTAAATCCCAAGGTGTGGTATCCTCCTAGAAAAGTATAGGGATTCTCTATTCCCCAATGAATTCTTCTAATTCTTAGAGAAGTTGAATGTCCTCTTGAGAGTAAGTTTCCTTAACAAGCTTCCTCCACTTCCTCCCCTGATTAATATAATCTCCAACTCTACTTCCCACATCTTCTTTAAGCCACTTAATTAACCTTCTAAATTTTTTGAAGACCAGCGGTTTCCCTCCCATCCACTTGTCTTCCTAGAATATAATACTAAAACTATTTCCCACAATCCACCTTGTCCCTTTCCTTAACAATCCTCTACTTTTGACTATATTCATCCAGATTTTAGACCCTCCTCAAAGGTCATTATTAAATAGATTCCAATTGAAAGGGGAATTTGACAGATATTTAGCTTTCATAATTTTACCCCAACCCATATTTTCTTTCCCTAATCTCTAGCCAATCTTCATGAGTAGAGCCTTATTAAGGTCTCGAAGTCTTCTCACTCCCAACCCCCCCTAGTTCTTTGGTTTTCATACCTCCTCCCACTTGACTAGATTCACTTTATTTTTCTCCTCTATCCTTGACCATAGGAAGTTTCTTTGTATCTTCTCAATCTTCTCCACCATGTTTTGGTTAATTTTAAATAGGGACAGGAAATAAATGGGGATACCCTAAAGAACCGCTGAAAGTAACTGTAGCTTTCCAGCATTGCTTAGTATCTTCCCTTTCCATCTTGCAAGTTTCCTCTGAATTCTCTCCACTATCATATTCCAAAATTAATTAGTTGCTTCCTTAGTGGTTAGCAGTAATCCCAGGTAAGTATCTAGGAGGTTGGCAGATTGGCATTCCAAAATATTTCTTATCCTCCTTTGTAATGATGCATCAATATTAAAGAAATAAATCTCACTCTTATGATAATTAACTTGTTGACTTGAGCTTTCTTCATAATTGTGTAGAATAGTCTTCCAAGCTTAAGCCTCTATAACTAAAGATTCTCCAAATAGGAATGTGTCATCAACAAATTTTTGTAGGACTTCAGTATCTGATGTGGTAGCTGGCTTAACCCCTTTAACATAACCAATATTCACAAGTTTATAGAAAGAGCTCCCTGGAACTTCAACAATCATAATTAAGAGTTAGGGGGAGAGTGGGTCACCCTGCCTTAGTCCTTTCTCCATCCCAAAGTTGCCCAAAGGAGAACCATTTAGGAGGACATTTAATATTGAACTATGTCAACCATACTTTGATTAGGTTTATTACTTTGTTACTAAACCCCACTCTTTCAAGCACCTCAAAAAGGAAATCCCACCTAACCTTATCCTAAGCCTTGGAGATATCCAATTTGAATGCCATCCCCGATTTTTTGTTTTTCTCCATTGAGTGAATAACCTCATGTGTGGTTATAGCCGCATCTAGAATCTATCTTCCTATAAAACATCCTTTATGTGCACTGCCAATTATTCTTTCCAAAAAAGGCTTTATTTAGTTCACCAAGACTTTAGCAAATATCTTATAAATAGTGTTACATAAACTAATGGGTCTAAAATCCAGCAAGCACATTGGTGTGGGGATTTTAGGCACTAATACAATAAAGATCTTATTGATCCTTTTTAACATCTTACCTATTCTGAAAAAATCTCTAGTAGCCAAGACCAATTCATGTTTAACAACCTCCTAGAAATGTTGAAAGAATGCTGGGGGGAACCCATCCAGGCCTAGGGCCTTATAAGCTTTCATAGAGAACACCACACATATCACCTCCTCCTCTGTGATATTGCCAAGAATATGGTTGTTCTCCTCCATTCCTAGAACTTGTGGAATCGTATTAGCCTTGCTAATTAAGTATTCCATCGCATGTTTTCCATCTCCTCTTGGTCCTTAAAGACCCTTCTCCCTTCCCCATCCAGCCTAACAATAGTATTTCTTCTTTTATGGTTAGAGGCTGACTTGTGAATGAAAGTAGTGTTCTTATCCCCTTCTTTAAGCCACTATATTCTTGATCTTTGTTTCCAAAAAATTTCCTCCCTTAAGAGAATATCCTTCCACTTTTTTTTATAGTCCTCCTCTTCTCAAGTTGCATAGTCCAGGTTGATCCCTTCAAAAATCTCCCCTTGGAGTTTTTAAAGATTTTCCTCCACATCACCCTTAGTTTTTAATAGGTCACCAAATGAATCCTTAGCCCAACTCTTCACATTCCTCCTTAAATGGTCAAGTTTTTTGGGTCAATCTATACATTGCAGTATCATCAATCCTAATATTCCACCAGTCTTGAACTCACTCTTTGAATTCTGGGTGAGACTGCCACTTAATTTCATATCTGAAAGGTTTTGGCCCACTTTTCAAACCATCCTCCTGTAGGAAGATTATAGGAGAATGATCTGAAGCAGTTCTAGTAAGATTCTCAAGATGAGAGTTCCCAAGTCTATTCCAGTTACCTGTCACAATTAATCTATCCAATTTGACCTAAATAAGGTCCTTTCCATTTCTATTATTAGTCCAAGTATATGGGTTCCCTCTCATTTCCACATCTATCAAATCCATTATGCTCATAAAATCATTAAGGTCTTGCAAGCTTTCTGGGCAGTCCCTGTTTCCACCAAATTTCTTTGAATGATACAGGGGGGTATTAAAATCTACCATATACATCATTTTTTTATCCTTCATAGTTTCAGCAATCCTAGCCAATTTATAATACGTATCCTTTCATCCTAATTTGCTATTAGAAGCATAGATATTGATCAGCCCCTAATAATGAGTGCTAGAATGGAAATCAATGAATATTAAAAATTTATCCTTCCATACCTCAGTTCCCCTCATGGAATTTAGATTCCACATAGTAGCAATACCTCCTGAGGTACCATCAACATCCCTATGAAGATACTCAGCACCCGGCCAGATATGACTAACTATTTTATCAAAACTAGCACTAGACATTTTAGTTTCTTGTATTAAAACACAATCAACTTTTTCTTGAAATATGCATTGTTTTAGAGCATATTGCTTCTAGGGGTTATTTAACCCCTCAAATTCCAAGAGAGGAATTCCATTTCCTACATCTAGTAACTGTCTCCAGTGTAAGTTGATTCCCACTAGCTACATCCCTTGCTACTTTCTTTTTAGAGTATAATTATTATTTTTTATATTTTAAATAAAATTAATTTAGTCTAATTCAAATGTTCTTTTACTCAAGACTTATATTATAGTTAAAAAATTATATGAAAAGTGAAAAATAATTCATAATTAATAATTTTTGGTGTATAGTTACAAATAAAATTGTTGAAAAAATGAAAACTAATTACATTAAAAAGGCAACTCTTTTTAGCATGAATCTACAATGTAATCAATATTAAATTAATATATGTTCTTAATGTGGTATCTATTTCTTATATTTTATTTATAGTTAATCTTTTTAAAATATATTATATACACTTCAATTATAATTTCATGTTTTTATATTAAATTTAAGTTTAGTTTTTTAATGAACTTCCACTTACTTCTTTCCGAAAAAGTCTAAGATAACACAATTTTCCTAATTAATAAAAATATTCTAACATTTTTTCATCACAATAATCCACATATACCTAGAAACCTAAGTAAATTTATTTATTTGCATTTTACTATGTAAATATAAGTGTAGTTTAATTTTATCACTTTTGCTATATATTTTTTAAAATTAAGCTTTTCTTTTATATTTTATTTCTATGTCTTTTTATATACATAGTAATGTGCTTATTTTCCCTCTTACAAAGTGTCATTATTAATGATTTATCAATATAAGTACTTTGTAACTACGAGAATTTTGCCGAAAAAGATTGCAATATGGAGAACCTCCAAAACAAGGGCTCCTATAACACAGAATCAATTTAGCAAATCATATAATTTGTATAAAATATAAAAATTATAAATGAAAAGGCCCTAGGTCCTAATGGATTTCCTTTCCTTTTGTTTCCATAAATTCTGCCATATTATTAGTTCTGATGTTTGTAATGGGGTTAAGGAATTTTTTGGCTCAAGAAACCTCCTTAGAGAGCTTAATGGTACTTTTATTGTTCTTATTCCTAAGAAGTCAGATCTTGATTGTATGGATCAATTTAGGCCTATCAGTTTATGTAATTCTTTTTATAAGATCATCTCCAAAGTTTTGACTCTTAGAATTCT
Organism: Cupressus sempervirens; assembly: GCA_028749045.1. Taxonomy (NCBI): domain Eukaryota; kingdom Viridiplantae; phylum Streptophyta; class Pinopsida; order Cupressales; family Cupressaceae; genus Cupressus; species Cupressus sempervirens. The sequence continues at coordinate 263,705,343 of CM053793.1, forward strand.
CTCTAGTCTTTTGATTATTATTTCTAGACAGCAAAATGGTTTTGTTTCGAGCAGACAGATTTTGGATTCCATTATATCCATTCATGAAAACATTCATTCTCTTATGGTTTCTAAGAAGGAAGGGTTTCTCCTTAAGATTGACCTTTCTAAAGTGTATGATAGAGTTGACTGGAACTTCCTTCTAAGGGGGTTGGAAGCTTTTGGCTTTAATAAGAGATTCAGGGATCTTATTTTTATGTTAATTTCTTCAGCTTCCTTCTATGTGCTTGTTAATGGCTCCCCTTCCCCCTTTTTTAAGGCTTCTAGGGGCCTTAGACAAGGAGACCCTATTTATCCTATTCTTTTTATTATCTTGGCTGAGTGCTTGGGAAGATATGTTAATAATATGGTTGTCAAAGGAGACTTTGTGGGTCTTAGTCCATTTTCCTCACCTCTAGTTTGTTCACATCAGAAATTTGTAGATGATTCTATTGTCATGGGGAAGCCTCAATGCATAATGCAAGGAATATTAAGATGGCTTTGACTGACTATAGAGATGCTACTAGCCAGATCATTAATTGGAACAAAAGTGTGATTTACTTTATCAATGTTAGTGAAGCTAGACAATTAAAGATTAAAAGGATTATTGGGTGTGAGTGGTTCTTTGCCAGGCACTTATCTAGGGTTACCTATGGGTTTATCCCCTCCTAACAGCTTTTGGAATTCTTTGATTGATAAGATTCATGTCAAACTTGCTGGCTGGAAAGGTTCTCTCCTCAATTAGGCTAGGAAGGTGATTGTTTTGAAATATATTCTTGAAAGTGCTCCACTTTATGCCTTGAGTGTCTTTAAGATTCCAAGAAAGTTTTCTCTTGCTATTGAGAAAATTTAGAAGACCTTTTTGTGGAATGGTATGGAGTCTAAAAAGAGACTCCCTCTTATTGCTTGGGAGAATGTTTTTATTCCTAAGGGGAAAGGTGGGCTTGGGCTACGAAGGATTTTTACTATGAACAAACTTTTACTGGCTAAACTTCTTTGGAGATGGCATAAGGAAGAGGGGGAATGGAGGAACATTTGGGTGGATAAATAAAATTTGGATAACTTTGATTTTCAACATTTCCTTTTCTCCGATGTTGATCAAGGGGAATCTCAGATATGGAAGAATGCTAGAAAAATTAAACATATATTAAGGAAAGAAGTTAAATGGAAGGTTGGTAATGGATTGAAGGTCCTTTTTTGGGAAGACATTTGGATTTTGGATCACCCCCTTTGTGATGACCCTAGATGGAATGGGTTTATGGTGTAGTGCAAGAATCAATTTGGTACTTTGGTTAGTGATTACTGGAATAATGATATGAGGGTCAATAGTCCTAGGGTGGACCTGAATCTAGTGAAGCTTGCTAAATGCCTGAATGCTTGTTGTTTGAATCATGAAGAGGATGTTTCTAGATTTGGAAAGATGATCCTAGTTGAGAATACTCCATTTCGTCTACCTACACAAATTCTTTTGAGAATCATGATGTACCTTGTTGGGCTACTACTTGGGTGAAAGGTATGACTCCTAAAGTTAATATATATTTTTGGATTCTCTTACCAAAAAAATTTTTAACTCTTGACAATCTTAAGAAGAGGGGGTTTTTCATCGTCAATCGATGTGTCCTCTGCAAAAATGATGGGGAGTCGATGGACCATATTATGCTCCATTGCTCCTTTACTAAGTAGGTGTGGGATTTTTTTTGGAGTTTGATGAACATGGACTGGGTATCCCATGCTACCATCTAGCTATTCTTTTCTTCTTGGAGAGCTCCTTCCAAGAATACTTTAATTATCAAACTGTGGGAACTTATTCTTCCTTATCTTTGCTAGGGTATATGGAAGGAACATAATGACAGAATCTTTAGAGGGGTGGAATCCAATCCTACTCAGGTTTTCCATAAAATCAAGGTCCTTTTGCATGAAAATATCAAAATTTGTGGTAAGGGACAGCAACCTTTTAATGAATGGGATGCGAGGGTGATGAATAACTGAAATATCAGGAATATGATTTTGAATACTAAAGATCCCAACCCTAGGGAAAGTGCTAGATGGGATTGCCCTTCGACTAATTGGTTTAAAATTAACTTTGATGGGGCCTTGAAAGGGAACCTGGGCATTACTAGTTGTGGAGTGATGATTAGAAATTCTAATGGGGACTTTGTTGGTGGTATGGAAATACCTTTGGGTCGTCAAACCAATCATGTTGTTGAAGCCTCTGCTGCACTTTATGGTCTTATTTATGCTAAAGATCTAAACTTGAAGAACATTTGGATTGAAGGTGATTCCCTCAATATTATAAACTTCTTTAAAAAAATTTATCCACCTTCATGGACCATTAGTAATATTATTTCTAAGGCTAGTTAAATTATTAACTCCTTTCAAAATTGCATTATATCCCATAATTATAGGGAAGCTAATGGTTTAGCTAATTGGGCTTTGAATGTGGCATGTTGTAATGATCAAAAAATCATATGGGATTCATATGACACTTTACCTATTGATGGCCACAAGCATGTTAAGTAGGACAAATGGAAATCCCAGAAAAAATCCTTTAATTATGATGTTGTTAGAGAATTATGATTTTAACTCCTTTGGAGTGATGTGGGAAATTATTTATAGAAATGTGGGTAGAACACATGGTTTATGGGTTTCCTCTTTCTATTTGTGGTCAGGTAGTGGTATTCGTAGAGTTTTTGTGGGCTTTCAGTGCATGTAAACTAGTGCTTTTGTTGTAGAGATCATGGGAGGTAAGAGGAAACGGGTCGAACTACCTAGCTACGTGGATTGGAAGAAGAAAACTAAGGTGTGGGATATCCTTAGGTGGGGCAATTTTACTGGTTACATGGAGAGACTCAAAGGTAGCAACCCAGCTATTATGCACCAGTTTGTGAAATCTTGGAAGGATGGTTTTGTCATGGTCGAGAACCAGAGGCTAGAGGTTATGGAAGAAATCATTACGGAGGCTATGGGTTTGGAGTTGGATGGGATGAATTTCTATAGGGAAAGGAAGATCTCGGATAAGGTGATTGATGACTTTATTGAGACTAAACAGGAAATAAATCAACTAGTTAAAATAGGTACTTCTTATTTTAACCCAGCTTTTGTGTCTTGTCCATGGCAGTTTGTGTTCTATGTTATTATGGAATATCTGACTTTGGATGGAAGATATACAAAATTGTATCGTTACCATTTTGTGTTGGAAAATCATTTTTGTCATCACATTAGGGTTAATTTTCCTTCATACCTATTGTAATCTCTCTCAGATTCTACCCTAGCTATTCAACGTGACCCAACTAGTGAACATGTTTGTCATGAAGGATTAATGGTTTTGATTATGAATGTGCTAAAATCTAAAAAAATCTCAAAACCTAGAAATTTTAAAGGGGAAGATCAAGATACTCAAGGAAGTATTTAGGAAAAGAGCTACAACTCTAAGACACAGGATGAGGTAGAAGGGGGTCTGGTTAGTCCTAAAAGAGGTTCAGGTGGTAGCACTAAAAAGAAAAATCAGAGTGTTGAGAAGGATGATTCTAATCGGGAAAGGGAAAGTGATTTTGTTGATGAAATTGTTAGAGAACATGCTAAAAATAGGAGATGTAGCAAAGGGAAGGGCAAAGGTCATATTGATGAAAGGGTTTATCCTCTATCGGATGATGAGCCCCTTGCTAATCGTTTGGAAAGAAAAAGAAAGTCTTTACGATGACAGGAAAATAACAATGTGAAAACAAGGATTGAGGCTTCCAACTTTTTTGATAATGGTGAATAGGGGTCCAAATCTGACAGAGGTGATTGTGTTGCTGGTGGAATCAGGCCCTCTAAAGGCTTACTTGGTAACCCTAGTTCTATAATGAAGGACATTGACATTCTTAAACATAAAATGGTGCTATTGAACAAAGAAATGGAGCATCTTAGCAAGATGGCCAAAGGGGAAAGAAAATTAGGTTAGCATATTGACAAGCTCTTGGAGGTCATAGGTAATGCAAAAGAAGTGAAAAATCTGATGTATAAGATCCTTGTGTTGGAAGCCAAGCAGAAGGTGATGGACAAGGACATTAGCAATATCCAGGGGAAGGTGTCTAAATTTGAAACTAGGCTAGGTAACATGGATAAAAAACTCAAAAAATTGGGGGATAACATGACCAGCTTCCTAAAAAAGAATGAGGCAGATAAAAGTCAAGTTTCTCCCTTGGGGGTAGACTCTCAAGGTCCTAGCAAGCGTACTCGGACCAATTCAAAGAAGATGGAGGAAACCACTAAGAAGGACGAGGTGAATGCTACTACTAAGACTATGCATTCTCTGATGGACCAAGCTGTGTATCTGATTAATACTCCTTAGCTGGTCGGTTGATGTTCCTTTGCTAGTCTTTTGCTGTCTTCTCCAACAATGTTGTCTGTGACCTCTTTTTTTTTTCTAAGGTATGTTTCATGTTGTTTGTTTGTTCTCTTTTCATGATACTTTCTTAATACTCTGCTGATGTAAGGTTTTGGGTCCTTTAAAACCTATTTTTACATAATCAAAACAAAACTTTGTAAGTATTTTAATTATTCAAAAATAAGTACTTGAGATTGGATGATAGATGATAAACTAATACAATACTTGTGCAAATTGAATGCAAAGTATTAGCCTATGACAAGTACAATAACAAGATAAAAATAGGTTTAATATTTCACTAACAATAAATAGTTTGGAGAATAAAGTTTTTCCTACCGTATCTGGCCATTTTCTTGCCATAAACATGGATCAATTAAGTGGGTGACAATAGTAAATTAAAATAATCTAAGCCACCTTGGATTTGACCACTGCCAATAAGACATGGGTATGGGGGTCATGGAGTATGGCCATCCAACCATCCCGAATGGTGGGGCTGGATAGTCATCACCCTTGGCTAATAAATTTTCTCTTCAAATGACTAAATTGTCCATATACCATCCTTACATTTCTACCTATTCTAATATTTCATTACATTAATATTTGGTATAAAATAAAAAACTAAATAGATATTATACATTGTTTACAATGGAATAAATAGAAAAGAGACTAAACATTCTTTATAACATCATTTTTTATATTTTAACATTATATAAATGAATGCATCTAAGTCATTTTGAGTTGAATATAGAATTAAAGGTGATGACTATGCATAAATTTTACACATGCTCTTTTAGCTTGTTACATAAGGTTGCCTAACTTTAAGGTCTATCTATCTAATTAATTTGATTGGATAATAAGATGTCTTATATTTAAATTAATAGCTTAGCATATATTTAAATTAATAGCTTACTATGTATTATCTAATTGTTTGAAATTATAAAATATGTGAATATCCTTTAGATGTATTGTTAACAACAATTTTAGAGATATATTATAGGACGTCATCTCCTATAAGTAGTATTAGCCATTTTATTTTAGTTATAAAGTTTTGTTCTATTTCTAATGACATTGAAAAATAAGGCATCTTAGTTAATAATTCTATATGATATTATTTAAATCTTATTATATATTTATGATTTATTATTATTTATCTTTTTTATTATTCTATGCATGGCTCCTAAAAAGTGAAATTATTATAATAGTAGGTAGAGAGTCGTATACAAATAAATCTATTAGTATAGTCCAAATATATAAAATAATACGGTATCCATAAAATAACACAACATATATAGATTTAGAAGGTGAATGAGATGTCACAATACAATGATTGCATTATTCACATTTTTTTAAATGAGGAGTTTGAGTACTTTAAATGATTGGATACATTGGATTAGTATTGATTTTAAGAATGAGAAAATGTGCACTCATTAAAGGGTTGTGGGCCTTTCTTCAATAACTTTCAAGGCCTAATGATCACTAACAATCATGGATACATTTGAAAAGAAGCAAATATGTAGAAAATAATTCCATCACTAATATAAGTAGGGAAGATGAAAAAGATTCCTACAAATCTTTAATAGTTATAGAAGGACAAAAAAATTTAGATTATCATAACAAAACATGATAGTGCCATAGAAAAATGGACACCAAATATATATGTGGGGAAGATCCTTTTAGGTGAAAAATTGCACACTTCAATTTATAACTCTTTGTATTCTATAAAAAATGATGAATTTACAATATAGTAAGAAGATTCAATTTCTTCAATAATATTCTTTAAAAAATCTCATGATTATAAATCAATTTTATCACTTTACATGTAAGAAACTTCTCATGCTACACTATAGAACAACTACACCTTTTTATGTATTTTATATTTGCATGGATGTAGGAGTCAAAATTCATGCCAAGATTCATGTACCATGAACCTAGCAATTATAAGAACTTATTTGGCATGTATGGAACTTACATGCATTAAAAAAAACCTATATTGGAAGCACTATATTGTACACCTATAAGATAATATTATACCTTAGTATCATCCTTACATGAAAAAGATAAACTCGCCATGTAGATCAATGAAATGAATGCAAACCACTTGCATGCATAAGGTTTTTATACTTAGTAATATACAATTTTCATGGATTCTAACTGAACTATCATATAGTTAGCTATCCTAAGTGAACACATTTTAAGATCCTGCCATATTTTTGAAAATTTGTCATTAAAATGCACATGCACCAACATGACTTAAATTTAAGGTTCAAAAAATTGGATACCAATATCCATATAATTTTCATGTGTCATATGTACCTTAGTAAGATGACATCTAATTAATAGGATGCACTATGTGAAATGAAATTATTAGGGATTAATTAACTGACTAATAGTTGATAAGGCTTACAAGGGTTGAGGCACTGTAATCATAAAATTATCGCACTCATTTAAAAAAATTAAGAGCCTAAAGTAAATCAAATATAATAGGCCTCGAGGTTCATCAAATTGGGAGTTGTTTTTTAGGTTGTGTTGCCAAATCCTCTCCTTTAGCCTCCTAACTTGTCAACGCTCAAAAAATCTTGCAAAACACTTCAAACAAAAAAATATTATAATGATTTAGAATAACTAGGAGGGGGTGAGGGGGGAATTAGTTATCCTTAGGTCCAGATGTACCAATTCAAATTTTAATCACTTCAAACAACTTAAGCAAACTTAGATACCCACTTGGTCTCTAGATAGCAAATCATTAGCAATTTAACATTTCAAGCAATATCTTAACTCCTTGTCTCTATACGTGTCAAATCCCAATAATAAACTACTATAAATTATAACATGTAGAACAATAACATCCACACATGATAATAATACTTTTGACACTAGGATTAATGTGGAAACCCAACTTGGAAAAAGTCACCAAGTAACATGCTACCAATTTTTCACTCTTCTGAAGTGAGCTTTGCTAAGAGCCAACCCTATTAAAGCTTATACAACACATTCTTAAATGTGACACTATTAAAGGATTTAATCACCCTATTAGGAGTGACCTGGTTAGAGGACTTAAGAACATTTGATTAGAATATTACCTTGATTAAAGGATTTACAAAATGATTGTTAAGGTCAACCTTGATTATAGGGTTTTGGACTGATATAGTGGCTAGAATTGTTAGAAACTACAATTGGAATATTTTTTATGTTGTCATTGATGTCAAACCTTATTGGTAAGATAGTTGCTATATAAGTTAAGTTCCATATCAAGATGATTGATGAAGAGGATTTGAAAAGAAAGACATGACAAAAGGACCTAGAGGACAAGTTGACTTATGAGGACCTACAATGGACATTTTATTAGTTAGACTTAGACAAAATAAGATGATTTTTTAATCATAACTTGAGAGGAGAAGATAGTTGTATTGAATCCTAGAAGAAGATATCATTAGAGGACCAAATGCATAGGCTTGACAGATAAAAAGAGAAAAACCTTAAGGAACTAGAAGTTTATGCTAAGTGATGCTAGAGTTGATCAAGTGATAGTATAAGCCAATAAAAATATAGTGTTGACCAGGCATTAGTATCAATCGAGTATCAAAATGTATGTTGGATAGAACAATTCATATCGATCGATTAATTTAGTGATGAGTGACTATCAAAACCCAATGTTGGTCAAGGAACAACATTTGATAGATTATGAGGAAATCTTGATTTCCAATGGACACAACTGAATTCTTGGAATATAGAAAGTGTGTTGAAGATAAGGATGGATGACCTAGAGCATTTAATTGAAGGGAAACTATGTTTTAGTGTTTCTATGCATGAATTCAAGGACAAGTTTGGAGAAGTTTCTAGAAGAGAAAAGAAGAGATGAAAAGATGGAAGGATTTGATGAATCTAACCTAACGCTAAGATCTATGGTGATGTTTAAGTAGAAAAAGATCAAAATTACCTATTTAAGGAGGTACAAGGGCTAAACTTAGAGTAGAGGTTAACAGATTTGGTGTACACCTTAAAAGGGTTGGAGCAGTTGTTGATTTTGTTGATTGTTGAACTTGATTAGAAGGAGGAATAGTGAAGTGTTGAGGTGAAGAGTGATTACTTGAAGGATTGCCAAGAAAATCAATGATGGGGATGTTAATGGAGGCTACTCAATGAGTCTTCTATTAGACTAAATTGTGATCTATATTTGCAATGAGAGTTTTATTTTTTGGATCAATCTATTATTACCTTCTAATCATTGTATCAGTACTAAAATCATTTTTAATCAAGGTTGACCTAACAGTCATATGTAAATTCTTTAATCAAGGGATATTCTAATGGAATGTTCTAAATACCTCTAACTAGGCCACTCATAACAGGGTGATTAAATCCTTTAAGAAGGTCACATTTAATTGTAAGAACTACAAACCTACTTGTCATAATTGTGGAAAGATAGGTCATACAACAAATGTTTGTCAGAGAAAAAATGCAAATTAGAACCCTAAGAAGAAATTCATGGGTAACTTTCATAAGTGCAACAATCAAGGACATCAGGCACAGGAATGCAAGACCAAGACATCAAGCACACAAATATTTTAAGGTTACTGCTACAACTATAAGAAGTATGGACATAGAGCATATGAGTGTAGATCGAAGCCTAATTGGTCATCAAACAAGCAAGCTAAGGTAAAGCATACTCACAGATCCTACAATTTGGATTACAATACAAGGTATAGTTATCACTATTGTCAAGAGTATGGACATGTTGCTGAAAATATCATTAGAACCCATTTTAGAAGTGAATATAGTAGATGGTTGAGTCAAACTACATGTTTAAGTTGTTTGAAAACTGGTCACATCAACAAAAATTGTCCAACAAGGTCAAAAGCACCTAGCAGTGAATTCAATAAAGAAAAATGAAAGGTTGGTGTTAACAAAGTCAAAGTGTAGATGAACAAGACATGGAAGATAAAGGAAGATTTAAGCACATCAAGTTCATATAGGATTACTTCATCCAATGGATCAGGTGATCACACTACCCCCAACTATGCAATCAAGAGGTATGTGTGGGACTGATATTTCAAAGTTCAATTATATATCAGTTCGAGGAATCCAATTTTGAAAAGATCATATATACATGAAGTAAGATGTAAAGTATTGGTTAGAATTTAGAATAAATCTATAAGTTTTCATGTTACTACAGAGCATGAAAAGTTTCACTGTTGCTACCAATTGAAATTTTAGTTGATGTCGAGCTATTGAAGATGATAGTATTGGTTGAGCTTGTTGTGGTTTTCAAGTATGGTAGAAGTTACATGGAAGCCAAGTGAGTCAAAAAATTTATTGGAGTCGAGCTTACAGCTGTGTAAGCACTGAGCATTTGTTGTGAAGTTTCAAGGGCTATATGGTTGGTTTTTGACACATTTGAAATCATTCAAGATTGAATAAAGCACAAAGAACTTAAGGAAAATTTAAGAAATTGATTCAAGCATTTACAAAATAAATTCAAATACTACTCACCACCAAACATCATATTTTTTAAGGTATTTATTGTGTGTTGAGATATGTTGTTTGAATTTACGCAAACCCTAGATAATTATAATGGTGTCTAGCCCTTATGTTGTTGTGATTAAGGAAGGAAAGGAAGTTTTAAATGTTCAATTGATTAGTAATGAGATTAAACAACCACTTTTTTTGGTAATTCCTCATATTGCATACAAAGGAGACCCATTTAGTGGGTTATCTATGATACCACCGCAAGTTTTAATGATAAAAGATGTAAGGTGTTATTACACTTGTAAGGTAGGGAGTATAGGAAACATGGAAATCAGAGACTTGTATGGAAAATTTTGTGAGAAAAAGTCCTTAAAGAGGAAAACAAAATTATAGAGAGAAAAGGGTTAACCCATGCCCTAGATTTTCCTGATGTATTCAAGATAGAGTGGATTAAGATAGTTCTCAATAAAATACATGACAACTCTGTATGGTTAGAAGATGACCCTATCAAGATCACAAAGAGGATTATTCAAAGAGTAATAGGGTATCCTACCCTAGACAAATCAAAGACTATGAAGAGTGATGCAAAAGAGGCAATTAAGAAGAATATAGGGGCGGTATCGAACAAGAGAGGGATGACCATAGACACAATCACTAATCCCCTAATTGCATTTATAGTAAGGGTTATTCTACATAAGTTCTTTCAATCTAGTAGATTAAAAAGTGTACCATGTATAGTTATGGATTTAGGCTATAAGATAGTAAAGAGGGACCATTCTTATGATCTTGTCAAGTTACAACTCCAACAGTTATCAGAAAACTTGGGAGCCATAAGAAAGACAAAAAGTGCAAAATGCAAATTTGATTCAATTCTTGTTTGTATATTTTTCTATGTGCAGAACACTTTTCCCTCATTTGGAAAATTTTCTTGGAAGACCAACAGGTCTGTTGCAAAGTAGGTTGGAGAATACATAGGGGTATGTGCGCCAAGTTGTGGTGCTAAAAACATGACACATAAAGTCTTTTTCTTAAATTTTCCAAAACGTGTATGCACTATAGGGCGTACACACTACAGTGCGTACATGCTTTGGAAAAGTAAAAACTTTTATAAATGGGATACAAACCCATAGCCCATTTTATTCTATTTGGGTTTTGCATTTCTCCTCAACAACATGCACACAAATTGAAAAAATTGAATAATTTTTCAGCCACCTCCTCAAAATGCCTCCTCGATGCTGAAGATCAAGATCCGGATCACATCGTATACTTTCTACTCTTGTTTTTTCATTGTTTTGTAAGTTGTTACGTTTTTTTGTAGGTTTTTTAAATTTTTCTTTAAATTTGTTTATTTATTTAGATTGCAATTGGTTTCTTATCCAGAAATGTGAATAATGAACCACCAAATTCCCAGCTGGATCAACAAAATCAAAACAAAAACCCTCCACAACAATATTAAGAAATGCCACAACCTATACTAATTGGAAGACCTCCTTCTAGCACCCAAGACAACATAATGAATGAAATAGAAAGAGAAAAAAATGAATTAGAAGTAGTCATTGGTAGGTTGAAATCTTGTGGACAAACCAATCTGATGAGAGCATAATTGGCATCCTCCCTCAAGTCCATTATGACCCATATAACTTATGTTAGTGGTCAATTGGATATTTTTCATGTTAAGAGGAATGAACAAAGAAGATATTATGAAAACAAATTATCATATCAACATGTGAAAAAAGGAAATAGAAAAAGGTAGCATTTGTGCATTTTTTAAAAAGCCTGGAGAACAAGATACTATTAAACATACAACTAAAAGGTTCCCCATCCATTGGTGCATACATGATGGTATTAGAAATAACTTCTGGGATGGATGGTGGATGGTCTTTGATGCCCCTACCTACAATAATCATGAGGTTCTAATGTATTTCTTAAAGAAATTGTATTTGAATTTGTCCTTGGGGAGATCCCCAATTATTTTGATATATTAGAATCTCAGGGTAGAGGTGGGGGTCATCATTTGAGAGGCTGGGGGCACGTCGTGACCCTAATGTTGTTAGGGCACCTATTTTCAAGCCATAGGTTGAGCATGTGATTATTCCTTTAGTTGTGAAGGAACATGTAAAGACCAAAAATCTAGGGACTATCAATGCTTTGATGCAAATCCTCATTCATTGCACTAGTTCATTAGTTGAGGAGGAGCCTTTGGTGAATCGTGGTCACATGTGCACATCATGTGGATCCTTATGCACATTTGGTAGTCATGCTGGAGATAGTATGGATGATGGGATAGTCATTGATGAGTTCTTGAGTGACACATTTGGCATTAACACATAGGTAAATTAAAATTATAATAAATTAATTTGATCACATTTTGTATGTATAGTGAATGACTAATTAATTAGCATCTATTGGCATTATTCAAAATTTAAAGTAAGAGTGTTGGTGGCCCTAGTATAGATTCTTAGATCCCATTTTTTGTCATGTCGATGAGTTGAGAGGTATGTATCAATTTAATCACTTAAATTAATACATATATTTATTAAGCAATCATATGAAGGATTGACAAAAAAAATTATGCATGTGCATCAGTTCTCTACTAGACCATTGACATTCACAAGGAACTCTAAGCCTAGGCATGATATGAGCTTCTTAGAGATACATTTGTTTCATGTTAATTTAATTCATTTGATTATATTTGTTTCATATTTCATGTTACATGTAAACTATATTATATGAAATGCAACTATTGATGTGTGAGACTCCTCCTCATCTTCGCCAATCCATTGATCATGGAGTTGCTGCAATGATGGCTAGTTCAGAGCCATTGACCAAGATATGAAAGAATTTTCTTTGTTTTAGTTGTTTATAATAGTTAGCACCAAAATTTCTAATATTATTTATAAGTTATTAGATTGATTGAATTGTTGTAGGGCTTTATTACACTTGATCATTTGTGAGCCTTTGAGGTGGACATACAAAGAGACTATTTGATGGTGGTAAGAATATAACTAATTTTGTGTGTACATATATTTGATTTCAATGTATAATAATTATTGATTCATATCTACTTTATTTGTATCAGCTCAAGTTAGAGAAGAGCCTAAACAAGAGGATGAATGAGTGTGTAAAGAAGACCCCATCATCCCCATTATCTCCCTCTGCACAATGACTGAAGACATCTAGGAATTTGTTTCCTTACCCTCATGGGAAAGAGAAGATATAGTTGATAGACACACATGTATAGGCATTAGTGGACATATATGTTGGATTTTGTCAGTAGATATATTAGATATACATTTGATGTATATATGAAATTTTATATTTGATGTATGACATATATTTGATGCATGAAATTATTAGACTTATGACATTATTGGTCAATTTATGATATGTTTGTTCATGTATGACATTATTGGTTATCATAATATATTATATGTTCATTCATGTATGACATTATTTTTTATCATAATATATATCTTGTTTTTCTTGTTTATGTTTTAAGTACATTTCATGTATTTCATTTTAATGTAAATTGCATCCAAAATAATGCAGAGTGCTCACACCAAAAGCTAGTGGATTCCCAACAAGAACACTTTTAAGGAAAACTACCTTTCCCACCTTCCTAACTGTCTTCAAAGATCTTTCCAACTTGGTTACAACATTGAAAAAACTTCTACCCAGCTTCACAAAGCTACTTGATCACTTTCCCTATTCAAGACTTGGGAAGCAATAAGGGAAAAATGGACAAATTTGAGAAATACATCATAATCAACTTCTTGCTTTAGACTAACATCTTAGACACTTCAAGGAACACCTAATAACTATCTCAAAAACTTCAATCTATCATCTATTCCATCCTTCCAAGAGATTCTTCAACATCCTATAAGTGAAAATAATCTTCCAACATCCTATGACTATATTTTCTTTGCAACAACATGTAATTTGCTGATTTTTGGACAACTCTTTACAAAGGGAAGTGATTATGTTTCAAACCCATTAAATGGCTATTAAGACAACCAAGAAGATCCTTAACATATTCCACTAACTCCATTCAATGATAGAATGTATCTAAAGTGGTGTTTCATTCTGAAAAAGTATAAGTTTTATGTCCCAAACATGAAGTAATGCTATTTGACAATAACTCAATGATCCTATATACAAGTTTAACATGAGCAATGATTCCTTGACATATAAAAAAACATAATAATCACCAATACCTTATGCCTCCTCTAAATTAATTGAGGCTATTTTCATCATTTGACATCCATTCCAACCAATTACCAATTGGTTTGATTGGTTACGAGGTTAATTTCAAGGTTTTCCAAAAAATTTCTAAAATTGCCAAAAAGTTGTCAGCAACTTTTATTGCAAAATGAAATTTTTGCACTAACTCTTCCTAGAACTTAACCAAGTGATTTTTGGTAACACATAGTACCTATATAAGGTGTAATGACTCTCAAAACACTTATTGAGTTAACTTATTAAAAAAAACAACAACAAAAAGAAAATTCATTAAGACTAAGGCAACTTGGGTTTATAGGTGACCTCAAGTTCCTTGACCTTACAAACAAGGATCATCTTATTACCATAAAAAAATAACATGTTCAAAATTAGGTGTATGATCACCCCTTTACCTTCTGTCATGATTCTCAATCACTAGATGAGATGACATATCCAATTGCCACTGTCAAAGATTGTTGTCATATGGCATTTTAGTGACTCTTATGGAAGATTCAATTCGGTGTGTTTGAGAATGTTCAAGCACTCAATGAGATGAGAGGAGCTTGGTGCTAGTGTACCTAGCCACCTAGAGCTAATGAAACAAATATTTTGATCCCATGATAAAAGGTGAGAGAGATTTGGCAGTTGGCAAAGTTGTACTGGCTAACACTACAATTATTAGCATCACTTGAGATGGCATCACAAAATCAAAATGGAATAAGATCTCCAAAAAGTGAGAGAGGTTATTGTAGGTCTTTGTAATATTTTCCTACAGCACCCAAAATTGTATCTATGATATATGCCCCATCAAAGATCACTACCCTATGGAATTTAGTGAATCCCAAGGATGATTCAGTTTGGCATGCCCAAGAATGTTTGAGCACTCAAAAGGATGGGAGGATCTTGGGGCTAGTGTTTACCCAACCACCCAGAGATAATAGAATTGATAGTTTGATCCCATGATGAACGATGAGGGACATTCGATAGTTGGCAACTTTGTATAGGGTAACACTACAAGTTTCAGCATCACCTGAGATGGTGTCGCAAAATCAAAATAGAATAAGATCTCCAAAAAGAGAGATAATTTATTGTAGGTCTCCATAACATGGTCCTATAGCACCTAGAATCACATCCATACATTCCACGAGCTCTGAGATATGCCTTGTCAAAGATCGTTGCCCTATGGCATTTAGTGATTCTTAGGGACGATTTGGTTTGGTGTGCCCAAGAATTTTTGAGTGCTCAATGGGATGAAAGGAGCCTAAGGCTAGTATTTACCCATCCACCTACAACTAAAAAAATAGATAGTTTGATCCCATGATGAAAGGTGAGAGAGATTTGGCAGTTGAAAACTTTGTACTGGCCAACACTACAAGTTTCAGCATTACCTGAGATGGCATCGCAAAATCAAAATAGAATAAGATCTCCAAAAAGTGAGAGAGGTTATTGTAGGAATCCACAACATAGTCCTATAGCACCTAGAATCACATCTATACCTTGCATGAGCTCTGAGATATGCCCCATAAAATATTGTTTCCCCATGGCATTTAATGACTCTTAGGGACAATTTGGTTCAGCATGCCCAAGAATGTTTGAGTGCTCAATAGGATGGGAGGAGCTTAGGAATAGTGTTTGTGTGGCCACCCAGAGCTAACAGAATAGATAGTTTGGTCCCATAATGAACGGTGAGGGAGATTCGACAGTTGGCAACTTTGTACTGGCCAACACTACAAGCTTTAGCATCACTTGAGATGGCATCACAAAATCAAAATAGAATAAGATCTCCAAAAGGAGAGAAAGGTTATTGTAGATCTCTAAAACATGATCTTATAGTACCCAAAATTGCATCCATACCTCACACAAGCTTTGAGATATACCCCGTCAAAGATCGTTGCCCTATGGCATTTAGTGACTCTTAGGGACGTTTCAATTCGGCATGCCTAAGAAAATTTGAATGCTCAATGGGATAGGATGAGCTTGGAGCTAGGGTTTA
The DNA here is from genome assembly GCA_028749045.1 of Cupressus sempervirens. Classification (NCBI taxonomy): domain Eukaryota; kingdom Viridiplantae; phylum Streptophyta; class Pinopsida; order Cupressales; family Cupressaceae; genus Cupressus; species Cupressus sempervirens. Next base: position 263,721,404 of record CM053793.1, read on the forward strand.
TCCGACCACCTACAGCTAATAAAATAGATAGTTTGATCCCACGATGAATGGTGAGGGAGATTTGGTAGTTGGCAACTTTATATTGGCCAATACTACAAGTTTTAGCATCACCCAAGATGGGGCCACAAAATTAAAATAGAATAAGATCTCCAAAAAGTGATAGAGGTTATTTGTAGGTCTCTACAACATGGTCCTATAGTACCTAGAATCACATCCATATCTTGTATGAGCTCTGAGATATGCCCCATCAAAGATTGTTGCCCTATGGCATTTAGTGACTCTTAGGGACATTTTAGTTCAACATGCCTAAGAATGTTTGAGAAGTCAATAGGAAAAGATGAGCTTGGAGCTAGGGTTTAACTAGCCACTTACAACTAAGGGAATAGATAATTTGATCCATGATGATCGGTGAGGGAGATTCAGTAGTTGGTAACTTTGTACTGGCCAACACTGCAAGTTTTAGAACCACTTGAGATGGGGTCACAAAATCAAAATGGAATGAGATCTCCAAAAAGTGAGAGAGGTTTTTGTAGGTCTCTACAACATGGTCCTATAGCACCTAGAATCACATCTATACCTTGCACATGCTTCAAAATATGCCCCATCAAAGATTATTTCCCTATGGCATTTAGTGACTCTTAGGGACATTTTGGTTTAGCATGTTAAAGAATGTTCAAGCACTCAATGGGATAGGAAAAGCTTGGGGCTAGGGTTTAATCAGCCACCCAAAACTAAAAAAATAAACTGTTTGATCCCACGACAAGTGGTGAGGGAGATTTGATAATTGGCAACTTTGTATTGGCCAACACTACAAGTTTTAGCATCACCCGAGATGGGGTCACAAAATCAAAATGGAATAAGATCTCCAAAAAGAGAGAGATTTTATTGCTATCTCTACAACATAGTACTATAGCACCTAGAATCACATCGATACCTCACACGAGCTAAGAGATATGACTTGTCAAAGATCGCTGCCCTATGGCATTTAGTGACTCTTAGGGGCATTTCAATTCAGCATGCGCGAGAATGTTTGATTTCTCAATAGGATGGGATGAGCTTGGGGCAAGGGTTTACCTAGCCACTTAGAGCTAGCAGAATAGATAGTTCAATCCCACGATGAACGGTGAGGGAGATTCGATAGTTGGCAACTTTGTACTAGCCAACACTACAAGTTTCAGCATCACCCGAGATGGTGTTGCAAAATCAAAATGGAATAAGATCTCCAAAAGGAGAGAGTGGTTATTGTAGGTCTCTACAAGGCAATCCTATAGCACCTAGAATCACATCCATACCTTGCACAATCTCTAAGATATGCCCCATCAAAGATCGCTTCCCTATGGCATTTGGAAACTCTTAGGGATGTTTCAGTTTAGTGTGCCCAAGAATGTTTGAGCACTCAATGGGATAGGATGAGCTTGGGGATAGGGTTTACCTAGCCACCTAGTGCTAATAGAATAGATAGTTTGATCCCATGATGAATGGTGAGGGAGTTTCGGTAGTTGGAAACTTTGTACTGGCCAACACTACAAGTTTCAGCATCACCTGACATGGGGTCACAAAATAAAAATTAAATAAGATCTCCAAAAAGTGAGAGAGTTTATTATAGGTCTCTAAAACATGGTCCTAAAAAACCTAGAATCACATCCATACCTTGCATGAGCTCTAAGATATGCCTTGTCAAATATAGTTTCCCTATGGCATTTAGTGACTCTTAGGGATGTTTTGGTTTGGCATGCCCAAGAATGTTTAAGTGCTCAATGGGATGTGAAAATCTTGGGGCTAGGGTTTACCCAACCACTTGGAGCTAACAAAATAGATAGTTCAATCCCACAATGAACGGTGAGCGAGATTCGATAGTTGGCGACTTTGTACTGGCTAACACTACAAGTTTCAGAATCACCCAAGATGGGGTCACAAAATTAAAATAGAATAAGATCTCTCTAGAGAGAGAGAGAGAGAGAGAGATATATTTTAGTCTCCACAACATGGTCCTATAGCACCTAGAATCACATCCATACCTCATACAAGCTCTGAGATATGCCCTATTAAAGATCATTGTCCTATGGCATTTAGTGACTCTTAGGGACATTTTGGTTTGGTTTGCCCAAGAATATTTGAGCACTCAATAGGATGGGACAAGCTTGGGGCTAGGGTTTACCCAACTAACACAATAGATAGTTTGATCCCACGATAAATGGTGAGGGAGATTCGACATTTGGTAACTTTGTACTGGCCAACACTACAAGTTTGAACATCACCAGAGATGGGGTCACAAAACCAAATAGAATAAGAAATTCAAAAATTGAGAGAGGTTATTGTAGGTCTCCACAACACGGTCCTACAGAACCTAGAATTGCATCCATACCTCACACGAGCTCCAAGATATGCCCTATCAAATATCATTGCCCTATGACATTTAGTGACTCTTAGGGACGTTTTAGTTCAGTGTGCCTGAAAAAATTCAAGCACTCAATAGGATAGGATGAGCTTGGGACTAGGGTTTACCTAGCCACCTAGAGCTAACATAATAGACAGTTTGATCCTATGATGAATGGTGAGAGAGATATGAGCAAGATATGTAATCCTAGGCCACTTTGTGCAAGATATGAGCAAAAGTTGCTAATTAGGAAAATTTGGGTCTTTTTGAGTTTTTGCTCAAGATATCCTAGGATTAGGTTTTTTAGTTGTTTTTTAATAGTTTGGAACCTTTTCCAAGTCCTAGAAGTGAAATCTAGTGAACTTTGCAAAAGTTGCACTTTTTGTACAAAATTGCAAAAGTTGTAAAAGTTTCTTAAAAATGCAAATCTGACTGGAAACCTTCTAACCTTTGAAAATATGTTTTCCATGCTCATATACCTAAGCATGGATAGTTACAACTTCCCAAACTTCCATTTGCAACTTTTCTGCAAAAATTGCAAAAGTTGCTCAAGCAACTTTTTGAGCAACATTGCAACTTTTAAGCAATTTTTTCTCTTTACATATTTAGGTCAAATGGGTCCATCTAGGACTATTCTAGGACCCCAGTTAAGATTCCTAGGACCTATTAGGTAACCAAATGCCTTAGTTTCACATGAATATTGAAAGGAAATGAATAAGCAATTGGCTACTAGCTACGGGTATTTCAAAGACATTGAAAATAATATATATTATTCTTTCAAGAAAAATGAGGTATCAAATCTGAAAATAAGATTGAAATGATTCCCATCAATGGCATGGCAACTACATCTATTAAATATACAAAGGAAGATATAGAAAACCTACTTAATAGAGAGATTAATCTAAATGAAAAGGGCATTTTAGAAGAAAATGGTTATCTTAGTGCCATCCAAGGTATGGCAATTACTTAGGATGAAGAGACAAAACCTATAGCTATTGGGAAAGATTTCACATGTACATAGACACAAAATATTCAAATAGATAAGTAACAAGTTCTATAGAATTGTCCACGGAGCAATGTGAAGTGAAGCCTCAAATTGGCTCATTAGTAGGCAAAGAATCTGGTCACACACTTTATTCTAGCACCATAGATGTTTCAATTAAAAATTCATATTCATTAATGGACTTGCATTTACAGGACTTGGGAAGCCAATATGTTCAAGTTGGGCATGATCCTTCAAATTTCTCATTGAAATATATTAATGATCTTAACAAAACAACAAAAATCTCATTGTCACCTTTAAATGGAGACTTGAGTTTAAATGAAGATTATAAGTTCCCAAACATGTCCTAGTCAAGTAGATGACTGGTGCAGGAGCACCCATTCTAGACTCTTCAAATAAGGCACCTAAGGATCCTAGATAGTTCACTTAAGATAGGTTGTGATGCAGCAATGGACGGTAGAAGCTTCTAAAAGGAAAAACATTAGGCAATTAGACAAGGTTATAATCCTTCAAATTTCCCAAAAAGAAGGTTTATTTCTGGGAAACTTATCACAAGCATCAATAATGAACTTATCATAGGTTATCACAACCCAAACAAGGTAGGCAACCTAATCACTAGGTTTTCCTACATTCAAAAGCACCAAAACATAAGGATTCTCCAAAAGCCTAATAAGGGAACATACCCCCAAACATGAATGAAAAGAGAACAATGACCATCGAATGGAATACAAACACACCTTAGACCTATTAAGGTCTATATATAACAGATAAAGTGATTCTCTTATGTCCAAACAACACTGATATACAGTTACAACAGTTTTCCATTGGAAAGGCTAGTAGCCCTTCAAACTGTAAATTGAACATAATATGGAAAAAATCCACATGAAGACACAATTTAAAGTGAGATTCAAACACCCTTTTAGGACATAAAAAACATATGTAAATCTTACAAACTAGAAGAGACTAGAAGCCACTACTATAACAACATTTGGAAAGTGTTGATAGGCCTAATTACATAGTAGTTACACTATAGGTACCCTTTCACATGTGCTAATCTATAAAAAAATTATTGGAACATCTAGGGGCATATGAAACAAGTCCAAATCCAAAGTTACAGACCTTGGATCACTCTAGAGAAAAATTTATAGTGACTATGGTGAAATGTTAAATGGTGCATGTATGAGCCATACTCCTAGGATATGGCGGAAAAATTCATTCATTGCTTGGCCATCTATAAAACCTACAAAATCATGAAGTACATTGATAGGACTTGCATTCCACCAAGGGACATCAAATTCCCATGGTGGAAAGTGTCAAAATGACTAGGCCCTAGGTGAAACCCTTGGTTAAATGCTGATTTCTAGGTACTTTCAGAAAAACTTGAATAACTTGCAAACTATAAGAATTTTCCTAAGGGAAAAATTCACCCAAGAACTAAGAATTCAAACACAAGCACAACTGTAGACTAGAAAGAAAGAGTATGATTAGAATGACAATATATTCATTCAATATGCAATGTTTAAGTACACTAGGAGTGCCTATATATAAAGGTCTCTGAGATACATCTAGAATGCCTTGTAATCAGCATCATGATAGGTCATACAACTAGGCACATGTCCACTAGATATGAGTTATCCTCCATTAAGCACAAAAGTAAGTGCGGTGATGAGAGGATAAGCCTACAAGGGTGTAACATGCAAATCAATGTTGTAGACACCATGTGCTAAAATAGAGTTGTGTACTTCTGTGTTGTCAACATGACGACGCAAAAAGGTGTGCAAACTCCTAAGTGTCTCACAAAATTAAATAATATAAATAATATAAAATAGTAAAATAATGCATTAACCTAAGTAAACCTAAGTGTAAATAGTAAATACGTATTTACACCAACACCCCCCCTTAAGCTTACAAAAACTAGGATAAAATGCAAGATGAGTCTCGAATACTAGGCCATGTTAGGTACCCATGTACATAATGAAATGCAATCTCTCATAAACCAGAGAAAGAGGGAAAATCTCATGGGAAAAACCCTCCCCTAAAAAGAGAGATGAAAATGGATGCATGGATGGATGAAGTAATCAAGATCCCCCCATTACAACATACATCTAAGTATATACAATAGTGAAAGAAGGAGAGAGAAAAAACCTCATAAGAGGAAAAAGTCCCCCCCATAAGAAAGAAGAGGAAGAGAGACAAGGTAGTCCCCCCCCACCAAATGAAGAATTTCAGAAAACAAAAGCTTCTCCAAGGAAGAAGTTGGTACAAGAGTGTTGAATGACATTCCTTCCCTTTGGAAGAAACAAAGGCAAAGGTATAATCCTAAATATGTATGGTGGTCCTAAAACCTACTCAAGTATCCCTATGCTGATGTTGATGTTCACCTGTTCCAACTGTGCTAAAAAGAATGAATGCAGATTTGGCAAGGATGTCTATGGAACCTATTCTACTGAACCATTTGTCTTCTCAATTGACAAAGAGACCTCTGCCAATTTCTGTGCATAAGGATCCACAATCACACCAACCTATAAAGATTGATCATGTAGAGAATGGACCTAAGGGTTAGAGTGAGCCCTTGCAACAACTGTAGAAGGATCACCTTCATTAATGAGAATATGTAAATCCTCAAGTTTGTCTCCCAAATCAACTAAAGCTGGAGCTAGAAGATGAGATGTACCATGCTATGCTAGACAATTCAATATGGAAATATAAGCATGTGGAGTGTACTGATGATGTGACCTCTCACTGTAACTATCAATAGAACCCCATGTGTCTAAATCTATTGAATCACTATCACTGGTGTCACTATTAGTTTCCACTGTGTATTAAGTGCAGAGAGGAGTAGAGGATAAGCTGGGTGAACTTTCCTCAAAGTGTACATCCTTCTCCACGAAAATCTTATGAGTCTTTGGATCCATTAGTCTATATTCCTTAGCACTATTTTCATATCCTATGAAGGTACAAGGCCTAGGTGTCAGTTCCTTGCATCCCCTAGAAGATAGGTTATCCCATGCTAGATAACTGAAGACTTTGAAATGACTCACAACCAATTTTCTACCGCACCATGCCTCAAAAGGAGTATCCCCATCTAAGGCATTATGAGGAGACCTATTAAGTATGTGAGTAGCACTGCTAATGGCTTCAACTTCAAGTGTAGGATCAAGAGACTTTTCTTTTATCATGAAACTTACCATGGTTTTGTGATGCAAGAGCATCCAGGGGTATAAGGGCAATCCTATGTCACCCAAAAAAAAATGTACCTAGACATAGTTTTTGTTTCATGTGTTCTCATTTTTGGATACCCATTTGGATCAAATAAGGAGCATCTAGGGGTATAAGGGCAGTCCTTTGTCACCCAAAAAAAAAAGGTACCTATACATAGTTTTTGTTTCATGTGTTTTCATTTCTAAATACCCATTTGGGTCAAATAAAATTTCCAACTCTCACAGTTCCACTATCAATGTTCTAGATTAGAGTATTTAAGCACCTTGGGATATATATAAATGTTGGAAAAATAGGACTATGTAATTGAGACATAATTATGATGAATTAAAAGGTTTGAATTGGAGGGAGGATTAAAATTTTAATTTATAACATTTTAAAAAAATAATTAGGTCAAAAGGCTGCACGGTTTGAAAGTTATCGCAGTTTTTCAGTTTTTAGAGACCTCCTAAGAATGCTTCAAAGTTAGGCTCAAGGCATTAAATGATCTCATATAGGGCCAAAAAATAGGGGAAAAGAAAAGCTAGTCCATAGGGCTATAGAGCACTTTGAGATCTTTCTAAAAATGTAAACAGTTCATCAATCAGAGCTACGGTTTAAAAGTTATCCCTCCCAGAAGTTCAGCTACCATTTCTAGATTATTCTAATTTTGTACTGACTTCTGAAGTGACTTCTGGAGCCTTCCATTTTGGTGGTGGATGCAAACTAGTATTTTCTAGAATTTATTACTAATCCTTAACCCTTTGGGGTCTATTTAAGGATATTTATAGCATTGTAAAAGGCAGTTCAGAGTGGAGTTTGAGAGAAGGTACTTGGAGAAGAAATTATCTCCAGATTTATGCTATTTAAGCCCATAGGGCATGTTTTGGAGTTTTTTTTCTCTGCATTAAGTGTACTAGCATATTTTCATAATTAATAAATTTTTACCTTTCCTTTTGTGTCCATTATGTGCATGGGTTGTGTCTCCATCAAGTGGTATCAGAGCAGGTTTTCTTGAGTGTGTAGACAGAGCACTAACTGTGAGGCAATTTGCACCAGGACTATGTGGTTGTGGGTTTGAGTTAAGAAGATGCCTCCATGAAGAGAGCATGGTGTAAGTTCCAAAGCTATTAATCCTAAGGAGGTTAGAGCCCTCCAAAGGCAGGTTAAAGCATTATAGGAGGAGCTCCATAGATGAAAAAATGTTGCTATAGGTGACGAAAGTGAGGACAACAATGAAGAAGAAGAAATTAGACTAGAAGGGGAAGTTGAAGGGGAAGTTCTAAATCAGGCATAGGAGAGGCTTTTTAGGGAAATTAATAAGTTTGGGGAAAGACCTACAATTGATGTGGGTGTATTTTTAGGAAATCTAAAACCAGATGAGTTGATTGACTGGATCAATGAACTAGAAGAGTACTTTAAGTATGAGGATATCAGGGATCCAGATAAGGTTAAGTTTGCAAAGGCTAAACTAAAAGGACATGCCAAAATCTAGTGGTAAGAGGTTCAATTAGAAAGAAATAGAAGAGGAAAGGAGAAGATCACAAGGTGGGATCACATGCTAGACAAACTAAAGAAGCAATTCATTCTTGTTGACTATGAGCTTGATTTGTTTAAGAAGATGCATGGCTTAAAGCAAGTAGGAAAATTAGTCCAAGAATATACGAAGGAGTTTTACCAAATTCTAACTAGAGTAGGGCATGCAAAAGAAACTAAGGAAAAGGTTTCTAGTTATATCAGTGGGTTACGACCTAGCATCCAAGAGGAATTAAGTCTAGTAAGAATGACCAGTGTTGAAGAGGCATACTAGTTTTCCCTACAAGGTTAAGAGAAGCTAAATAAAAGGTTTAAAGGGAGACAAAGAGGGCACAGTCAAGGAGGAAGGGGTAGTGGTAGGTCATTTGGAGGTCAAAATGAGACCCAAGAGAAAATTGAAGATGTGGTTACTAGTAGGAACTAGAGGAATGAGGATTTCAACTGCTCTTGTGATCAAAATTTTGGAAATTAGAGAGGAAGAGCTAGAGGATGTGGACAAGGTTTAGGAAGAAGAGGTTTCTGTGGTACCTATTTTCATTACAATGAACAAGGTCATTGTGCCTTTGAATGCCCTCAACGATAAGGAAGGACAGATAGGAGAGATGAGGGCCAAGCTAGGGTTGCTCATGTGGATGAGGATGCACAGTCATCACATTCAAAAGATCTTGAAAGAGGAGAGACTTTAGTAAATGAAAGGGTCTGACTAAGTCGTGACATAGAACTGGGACAAACGAGGAGTCTATTTTGTATTGGGTACAAGTGTGAGAATAAATTTTGTGATGTGATCACTGATGGTGGTAACATTGACAACTTGGTGTCAGAAGAGATTATCTCTAAGCTGAAGCTCAAGAGGGAGAAACACCCCCAGCCCTATCAGATTGCTTGGGTGAAGGATTATCATAAGGTCCTGGTAAGTGAACAATGTTTAATGAAGTTCAAAATTGGGAGATACCATGATGAAGTTCTCTCTGATATTATTCCAATGGATGTCTGCCATCTATTGTTGGGAAGACCATGGCAATTTGATAGCCATGCGGAATATGATGGTCATGCAAACACATACTCTCTAACAAAGGATGGAGTTCACCACAAATTCAAGCCCATGGTAAAGGAAGGTGAAAAGGTATGCATCAGTGCTAGGATCTATCTTGTTGATGGAAGAAAGTTTTTAGATGGCATGAAACATCAGTGTATGTGCTATGCTTTGATTCCTAGAAAAGATAAGGAAGGTAGTAGTGAAATACCACTTGAAGTTTCAGATTTATTAAGTGAGTTTGGAGATATCATTTCTAATAATGTTCCAGAAGGATTGCCACCAGTAAGGAAAATCATTCATCAGATAGATTTAATCCCTAGAGCTAGTTTTCCTAACAAGGTTGCTCATAGGATGACTCCTACTGAAACTAAGGAGCTAAATAGATAGGTTCAGGAGCTATTGAGGAAATGTTTGATTCGAGAGAGCTTGAGTCCATGTGTAGTACCTACAGTACTAGCACCAAAGAAGGATGGAGAGTGGAGAATGTGTACGAACTCTTGAGCTATAAATAGGATAACCATCAAGTATCGGTTTCCTTTGCCAAGAATGGATGATCTTATGGACTCCTTGAGTGGAGCTCAGTACTTCACAAAGATAGATCTCGAGAGTGGCTATCACTAGATATGGATACAAAAAGGAGATGAGTGGAAAACTACATTCAAGACCAAGGAAGGTCTTTATGAGTGGCTACTCATGCCCTTTGGATTGATGAATGCCCCAAGCACCTTCATGCAGCTTATGAATGAGGTACTTAAGAAGTTCCTAGGAAAATTTGTTATTGTCTATTTGGATGACATTTTAATTTTAAGCAAGACTTTGGAAGAACATTTATTGTATATTCATAGTGTCCTTGAAAGGTTGAGTGAAGAGAAACTATTAATTAATCTAAAGAAGTGTAGCTTTGCTAAAAAAGAGTTAGTCTACTTGGGGTTCGTTGTATCACCTGAAGGTCTCAAAATGGATCCCAAGAAGGTAAAATCCATCTTGGAATGGCCTACTCCAAGGTCTAGTACTGAGGTGAGATCATTTCATGGTCTGGTTAGTTTCTACAAGAATTTCATTAAGAATTTAAGTGGCATATGTGCACCCCTAACTAACACAATAAGAGGGGATAGAAAAGAGTTCAAATGGACTGCGGCAGCTACAAGAAGTTTTGAATTGCTAAAGAAGAGGGTGATAGAACAACCTTTTTTGGCACTTCCTAATTTTAGCAAGGTGTTCCAGGTGGATTGTGATGCTAGTGGAAGCACTATTGGGGTTGTATTAAGCCAAGTCAGTAAGCCTATTGCATATTTTAGTAAAAAATTGAATGATGCAAAAAAAGAAGTATTATGTTTATGATCAAGAGTTCTATTCAATAATTCAAGCCTTAAAGAAATGGAGGCATTATTTATTGCCAAAGTAATTTGCTTTATATACTGATCACTAGGCATTACAATATCTAAATAGCCAAGGTAAATTGAACCAGAGGCATATGAAGTGGGTAGAGTTCTTGCAGAGCTATACATTTGTGTTGAAGCATAGAAGTGGAAAATCTAACAGGGTTGTAGATGCCTTAAGTAGGACGTAGTTGTTGCTTATAGTAATGCAGGTTGAAGTAGTTGGGTTTGATGAACTCAAGAATCTATACCCTAAGGATCCTGATTTTACTAAGGCATGGAAAGCTTGTAAAGAACCTATTGTTGTAGACAGAACTAAGTGGTTAGAATATCTAATTTAGAATGGTATGTTGTCTAAGGGCAGTCAATTGTGCATTCCAAGGAGTTCCATGAGGGAAAATTTGATTAAGGAGAAACATAGTAGAGGAATGGTATGACATTTTGGTCGAGATAAAACCATTTCCATTCTTAGAGAACATTATTTTTTGCCTTAGAATTTCACAGGATGTCAAGAAGTTTGTACAGAGTTGTCAGGTTTGTCAAGCGGCCAAGGGATTTAGTCACAATATTGGACTTTATCAACCATTGCCTGTTCCATCAAAGCCATGGGAGGACATAAGTATGGATTTTTTTCTTGGATTGTTGAGGACACAAAGGGGTAATGACTCAATATTTTTGGTGGTTGATAGGTTCTCCAAAATGGCACATTTCATTCCATGCCATAAAACTCATGATGTTGTCCATATTGCAGACTTGTTTTTCAGAGAGGTGGTAACACTACATGGCCTCCCAAAGAGTATAGTTTCTAACTGAGACACTAAATTTGTAGGGTATTTCTAGAGAACATTATGGAAGAAGTTGAGAACGGACTTGAAATTCAATTCCACAGATCATCTGCAGACTGACGGCCAGACAAAAGTGGTAAATAGAACTCTGGGAAAATGGCTAAGATGTTTAGTTGGGGATAAGACCAAGGGATGGGATTTGATTCTACCACAAGCGGAATTTGCTTACAATAACTCTATAAATAGGAGTACTGGTAAATCACCATTCCAAATTGTATATGGAAATAGCCTAAGGACTTCACCCGAATTGAGGAAGATGGAGCAAGGGGAGAGGACAAGTGTTGAAGTAGAAGAGTTTGTTGAACATATCAAGCACCTACATGAGGAGGTTCAGGCACACATTATCAAGATGAATCAATAGTATAAAGCTAGGGCTGATCAAAGGACAATACATAAGGAGTTCCAAGTAGGCGATCTAGTCATGGTACACTTAAGAAAGGAAAAATTTCTAATACATACTTACAACAAGATGAAGATGAAGAAATTTGGCCCTTGCAAAATTCTGAAGAAACATGACTCAGGAAATGCATATGAGGTGGAGTTGCCAAATGGAATCCACATTTCTCCTATCTTCAACATTATAGACTTAACAGAGTATCATAATGATGGTGCAGATGAGGAGCTGATGTAAGAGCCATGTCCAATTCTTACTTCTAAGAAGGAGGAGATAGAAGAGATTTTGGATATTCATGTGGGCAGGAGTACCAAAAATAGGTAGTATGAAGAGTATTTGGCTAAGTGGAAAGGATGACCCATAGAGGACTCAGCTTGGATATCAGTAGTTGAGGTTTCCCATTTGGGATTTTCTCTACCATCCATAAAGTGACAGGGTCACTTTTCAATCTACCCTAGGTGTCTAATGTAGGAGCATCTAGGGGTATAAGGGCAATCCTGTGTCACCCAAAAAAAAATGTACCTAGACATAGTTTCTATTTCATGCATTTTCATTTCTAGATACACATTTGGGTCAAATAAAGGTTCCAACTCTCACAGTTCCACTATCAATGTTCTAGATTAGAGTATTTAAGCACCTTGGGATACATGTAAATGTTGGAAAAATAGGATTATGTAATTGAGCCATAATTATGGTGAATTAGAAGGTGTAAATTGGAGGGAGGATTAAAATTGTAATTTAGAACATTGCAAAAATAGAATTAGGTCAAAAGGTTGCACAGTTTGAAAGTTATCGCAATTTTTCAATTTCTAGAGACCTCCTAAGAATGCTTCAAAGTCAGGTTTGAGGCATTAAATGATCTTTTATAGGGCCAAAAAATAGGGGATGAGAAAATCTGGTCCATAAGGCTATAGAGCACTCTAAAAGCTTTCTACAAATGTAAACAATTCTTCAATCGGAGCTATGGTTCAAAAGTTATGCCTCCCAAAAGTTTGGCTATTGTTTCTGTGTTATTCTAATTTTGTACTAACTTCTAAAGTGACTTCTGGAGCCTTGTATTTTGGTGGTGGATGCCAACTAGCACTTTCTAGAATGTATTCCTAATCCTTAATCCTTTGGGGTCTATTTAAGTTTGGCATTGTAAAAGGCAGTTCGGAGTGGAGTTTGAGAGAAGGTACTAGGAGAAGAAATTATCTCTAGATTTATGCTATTGTAAGCCCATAGGACATCTTTTGGAGTTTGTTTACTTTGCATTAAGTGTACTATCATATTTTCATAGTTAATAAAGTTTTCCCTTTCCTGTTGTGTCCATTATATGCTTGGGTTATGTCTCCATAATATTTAGAGTCCTAATCCTCATAGCTGAAATATGTGTCTTATGTGGACTGAATGTTGGTGGGTTTTAAAGATCAATTCCCTCAAGTTTACAAAAGTTCCTAAATCTTCTATTATCATTGTCCACCCTTAGTACCTTGATGGCTTTCCCAGATTTGTGTTCAACATGAGTCTTGAAGTCTTGAAGCTTATGAACCATTTCACTCTTGTGATGAAGGAAGTAGACCCAAGTGAATCTTGAAAAGTCATCAACAAATGTGAGTATGTAACAGCCTTGGCTGACTGAAGTCACTGCAAAAGTTCTTGCTAAAACCATCTAAACTAACTAGAGAACAACTAGAGCTTAAGAAGACTTCCATTTATCATACTTTTCTTCGAGATACATACCCACTAAACATGATGAACACTCTCATGCAGAAAATTTGATGTTAGGTAGACCTTTGACCATGTGTTTTGAGCAAAGTTGTTGAAGATAGCAGAAGGAAAGATGAGCAAAATGCTCATGCCATAATGTTGTTTGTGAAGTAGAGTGAGTAACAAGGCTTGAGAAGGAGACTTAGGCACAAAGTGGGAGAAGGAATAAAGCCTCTTGTCATCATTGACTTTCCCCACTGCAACCAATGAATCATCTCTTAGACTGCACACCATCACTGAATCTGGAAGCAACTCAACTTTATGACCATCTCCAAGGTGAGAGTAAACTAATAGGAGATTGGAGCTTATGTTTGGAATTTAGAGAACATCTTTGAATTCCCCATTTTCCATTTTCACATGTCCTTTTCCTTCAACTTCCATTTTAGTATCATCTCCCACAAAGATGTGCGGTATGTTTGACTGCTTCAATGAAGAAAAGTCTCTCTTTGAAGAACCCATATGATAAGAGGCACCTAAGTCAAGTATCCATTCCAAAGAAGAACTTGTGATTTCCATAAGTGTTTTCCCTTTACCCTTTGAAGAGGTTGGAGTTGAATCCTTGGAATTACCTAGCACTTGAATTTTGTTCTTCTTGAGTAGATTTTCTAACTCATCAATTCTTTTAGTCTTGCAATGATGCTTTTCATGATTTGGATTTTTGCAGTATGCACAAAATAGTTTTTCCTTCTTTTCATTACTTCCCTTCTTGTTGGAAGAAGAACTACCTTGTTGAGAGGAGGATTGTGTCTCAGATTGTGATTTCTACTTCCACGGCTTCTTCTTCTTGTTGCTTTTCCCTCCTTGACTTGATTGGTGCTCATCACTAGCCACCAAGGCTTTGGTCTTTGATGACTTGAGAAGTCCTAAATCCATCAAATAAGATTGTTCAAGAATTAGAATCTCTATAAATGCATCAAATGAAAGATTTTGATAAGAAGATCCCATGGTCAACTTGTGAGTATTGAAACTTGAAACAAAGGAAGCATACTCTGAAGGTAGCCTCTTTAGGATGTGATGAATCAACTTGTCAACATTCATAGGATTTCTACAATCTTTAAGAAGTGCCCTATACTCATTGGCTTTGTTTATGTAATCTTGAATTGTCTCAAAATTCTTTGAATCCAAGAGAAGTAGATCGTCCTCAATCTAAAATTCTTTTTCTTCATCCACCTTACCATACAATGATTTAAGTTTGTCCCAAGGTGCTTTGGATTCTGCACAACTGGCAATGTGAAAGAAGAGATCTGTATGAACACAACTCTTGATAGCTCCTAAAGCTTGTTGGTATTGTCTTTGAGATTCAATAAGTTCTTTAGCATTAGTAGGTTTGATAATTGTACCATCAACATAAAGACTATATCCATTTTCCCTTAATCTACTCCAAGCAATATCTTTCCATGTAGAATAATTGCATGAAGTTAGAGGTGGACATTTAAAACCCATGATGTAGAAAATGAAAAGAGTACAATAGAGAGACACAAGAATAGAGTACACACCCCCACTTTTCACTTAATCAAAAGACCCCCCCAAAAAAAGATGCTTTGGGCACTTTATAAGTAGTGCGTGTACAATGGGCCACTTGTCAAAATGAGCAAAGTGGACTTTCTAATTTTTCTTTTACAACTACCATATGAGGCCCAAATCTATTAGTAAGCACTGTAGCTCATATTTACAAAAATTCTGAAAAGTAATCAAAGCTTTGCAATGCAAAAAAAGCCCTAATTCTGAAAGTGAGATTTTGGTCCACACAACCCTTGAATCTAACTTCAAATCTAGAAAGTAGACAAAAAATATGCACTTTCAAAAAACAAAACTTGAAAAAGTGACTAGATGTGCTTGTATAGAGTGTTTGAAGTTGCAAATGCAAGATTATGCAAGTACAATCACCAAAAAATGCAATTTTTGCAAAATCCATGCACCAAAACTAGGAAACAATACATCACTGGAAACTTCAAGAAATTCTACCCAATTTCAAAAAAAATTGCACAAGAATTGGAGTTCGGATGTCCAAGTTATGGGCTCGCAAAGTCAAGTTGACAAATTGAAAAGCAATCTAGAGAGGGGTATGGAAGGAAAACTATGTGATTAAATTTGATGGTCAAATAACTATCATAGTAGTTTTAAAATGACTAGGTTTGACATTCACATAGCTATCAAATTTAACCTAGTGACTAGCTGATATCAGCAAAAAATGCCCCCTGCTGATGTGCTAGATGACGTGGTCGTACAATCATATAGATAGGTATGCGTAGCAAAAAATCTATACAATGACATGTCTCTAAGGTGGTAGGTCTTGCATGGCAAGAGCTAGACATGTAGCAAGAACCTATTGGTTCATATATTGCTGAGTTTGCCAATAATGTTTCATTGTCATGGCTCCGCGTGTCACTGCAAGTACAATCTATGTGGGTGAATGAATTTTTGCCACGTGTCTATTGGAGTATGCCAAAGAATGTTTACCGTAGGTGCCAAATTATATTCATAGTGGGTGGGAAGTTTTAAAAACATGCCAGAAATAAGATTTAGCAGCTGTTAGAATCTTCCTCCACTTGCCAGAATATACCATGGGGAATGGAGTCTTTCACAACAATGGAAATGAGGAAACAGAGGATGCTAGAAAAGGCAGTTGTGATGCTAAGAAACGGTAAATGATGACTAGAAAATAGTCACCATAAACTTCAGATGCAAGGCTAGAAAGAGAGGCAGACAGTGCCGGGAACATGATGCAGGCCATCGGAGTTTGTAAGTGCTATTCGTCGGGGGTAATTTAACCATCACTGGAATATACAAAGTGCTAGTGGAATATTAGTTTGGCAATCACCGGTTTGTATTTTGCATGGCCAAAAAGGGTTTATTGAATCAACGGTGTATGGGGTTTAATCCCACATCACCTGTGGGTTGAACCTCACCATAATTTATATTGCAAAGACCATGCAAGCTATAATAAAGAAAAGTGCTACCACCAATTTTCTTGCTCACAAGTGTGAGGGTTGGCCAGACTTATTGAGTGGTAGCCAAATTTGTTTCGCGATGCCACTGGTTTGTGTGCTACTGCCAGTATATTTTGGAGTATGGTGATTTTGACTATGATGCCTATAGAAGTAATGCAAAATTCTCTACAACAAAATAAAATATCCCTCCAAATGGTAGAGCTAGGGTGTCATTGCTCAGTTCTACTAAAAAAATTCTCTCGGTGCCCGAAGGGAAAAAAAAATTTCCATGAATTTTGATCAAAATATGATGGAAATACAGAGAATGCAGATCTAAATAAATCAATTAAATTTGCAAAAAAAGACCATTCCTGAACTACAAATTGGGGCCTCCAGGTGCCAATTTGAAAAAAAAAAAAAATTCCTCACAGTCGACTTTGGGTCAAGGTAGCTGAGTTTATAGTTGATCTTCACTGATTCAACATTCTAGACACAATGAGGAGGTTAGATCTGGCTCTAGACACTCCCAATTTCTGTAGTACTTTAGATTCGGGCTGAGGTGCTTGAAGCAACAATGGTCTCGAAATGGCTATGTGATGAGAAAATCCCCAAGCTCTAATACCATGTAAGAATTTTCTTAAGGGAAAAATTCACCCAGGAACTAAGAACTCAAACACAAGCACACTTGTAGACCAGAAAGAAAGAGTATGATCAGAATGATGATATATTCATTCAATATGCAATGTTTAAGTACACTAGGAGTGCCTATATATAAAGGCCTCTAAGATACATATAGAATGCCTCGTAATCAGCATCATGATAAGTCATACAACCAAGCACATGTCCACCAGATATGGGTTATCCTCCATTAAGCACGAAAGTAAGAGTGGTGATGAGAGGATAAGCCTACAAGGGTGTAACACAAATAAGTGTTGTAGACACCATGTGCTCAAATAGAGTTGAATACTTCTATGTTTTCAAAATGACAACTCAAAAAAGTGCGCAAACTCCTAAGTGTCTCACAAAATAAAATAATAAAAATAATGCAAAATAATAAAATAATGCATTAACCTAAGTAAACTTAGGTAAGTGGAAATAGTAAATACGTATTTACACCAACACAAACTACAAAGGATCAAAACATGAAAATAAGTGAAAATGAAAGGAAACTCACCCCTCTAACTCCTGAGGTCACTGGCACATGTCCCAAAATCTATACCAGACCGTATAACACTCTAAAACATAGAATTTTATAGGAAAAATAGGTTATTTTATTGATTTCTTTCCAAAATAAGTACATCATACCTATCACCCACCTCTAGGGGATAATATAGGTTGTCCCCAAAGGTTACAAGGTTGGTATGAACCAACTAGCCATTTGGGGAAGAGTTTTTGAAAGTTTAACAATTTTTTAAGAAGTTGCTCAAAAGTTGTCAAGCAACTTTTTGAGCAACTATGAAAAAAAAGACAATCAAATGAAACTTTCTAAAACAATTTTTTTCTAAACAACCCAATCTACCATGGAAACTAGTAAATTCTACAAAAACAATGTCAAAAATGCCTTAAAACTTAGAAACTTGGTAATTTTTCCTTTAAATATCATGTTATAGCATGTTGATCGTACACAATGATATTAACTTCTCTCATTTTAGGGTTTGGAAAGTCTTTATATCTTCTCCTAGGTCTTTCCCCTTCATCCTTATGGTTTGCATCAGCCTCCTTCAAATTTTCAAAGGCAAATCCAAAATTTCTTGCAAAATCAACATTTTGCAAACATTGCAAAATTGCAATATAGCAACTTTTGGATTTTTTCTTGCTTTCTCTTCTTAACACTTCTAACTTTTTATTTAGGCTATCCCTAGCAATTCCATGCTAGGAACCCTTCCCTATGCTAATGAATCATCCCTTAGGTTACTCATTTCCCTATGGCAATGTATGCCTTGATTTTTAGGCCAAAATAGTGACTCTTCTAAAAATATTAAATGACATCCAATATCCTAACTACCACACCTACGTCCAATGACCCTTATTCTACTTACAAGGCTCACTTGGAACATAAGACAACAAAAATGAAAAGGTGAGGGCCGTGTGATTCAAGGTTCCCCTACACCTCTCTCTCTCTCTCTCTCTCTCTCTCTCTCTCTCTCTCTCTCTCTCTCTCCTATTCAATCTAATGAACCAACTAGATCTGCTCTACATTTTAATGTCTCAAGTATTGCCTTGTGGTCTGACTCACAAAATTTCCAAAGAGTCTTATTATGTGGTTTTCCACCATATTTTATCAAGTGGACATTTGATGTGACAAAAAAGTTCGAATAATGAAGAATATTCCTCTCTGTTTGCCAATCCTTGGATAACCACAAGTTAGAGTTCTTCATAGAATATCGTCTAAGCCATGTGTCGGTTACAACCACTGCACCAATATGGTACTCTAAACCTTTACCATCTATAATTAAGTGATCCAATTTTTGTTTGGCTTGGACAAAATGACACAAATAATAATTTTTCCCTTCTTCATTCTCTTCTGGTTCAATAATAACAAAAACATGGCCTATAGTGATAAATGTACAAAATGAAATCATTAATTTAGAAACTACTTAGGTAAAAGTTATAAAGTTACATATTGAAATTACAAAGATATATATTACCAAGTTGCACTAGACCAGACAAGCAGTCAAAGTCAATGGATGAATCCAGCTCTACCATTTTTAGTGCTTGTGGGGGATGATAGGTGTCAATTGGGTCCAAAACCCATATATCCCATTTGTCCACCCATTCAGTCAACTCACACTCATGCCAATTTTCCTTTGCACATGATGGACAATAGCATGCCATTTTTCGTGAGTGGATACTCCATGAACCTGGATCAGAGCTTCTAAAGAGTGTAACTCACTTGATCCTATTAGTGTGCAACAATCCTCATATGGTGCAATGTTATTATTATCTATCAATCAAAAAAATCTATGAACTGTAGACTCACCTTCCTTATCTAGACCCATTGTAGTGTTACACCACTGGACAATGGATTTTGCATCTATTAATATTGCTCCATCTTTATACTTTATTTCTTCATGAGCTAAGGCTCTTTTGATGCATGCACCTACACCATCATGCTCTCCCTTTCCATGACCAGCCTCTATGAAATTCCACATATATTAAATTCTAGACAACCTATGCATCCTACTCAACCAATAGAACATCCATGCATTCTTGAATTGAGATGCACAATTTTCTCAGCAAATAAAGTGTTGATGATATGGTATGCTCCTATTAGCTAAACCTCCATAAAATAGTTGAAAACAACCATGGGAAAACTCTGTAGAATGTGATCAATCATTGCTGATGTAAAAATGGTACTCCCTCAAAATCTTCCTATAATCCTCTGTACTTGTAGGTGAATACATGAATGTTATGTGAAAAAATATTGAAACCTATTGAGAAGTATAATACTTTTCTTGCACCTCATTTTGTGGTTGTATTGTGTAGTTCTCTATGAATTCTACAACCAAAACAATGGTATCTAGTGGAAACATATCCTTGCACAATTTGAATTGCAAATCGAGCCATCAAGCTCTATGTGTATGCCTTACATACTCGTAAATAATATTTTCATGAAAAATCTTCATGAACTCATACACTGGAATCTTTTCAATGACTAAATCATATTTTTTACCTTGTTTCTCATCTTTTAGAGTATATGTCACTGTCTTATATTTTTCATAATCTACTATTTCATTTCCAATTGCATGTGTACTATCCATATGTTCACAAGTTAATAAAAGTTGCAAAGAACCACAAAATAAGCACGTACCATCCAAGCATGATGTCTTGTAAAATTGTTGGTCATCCCCTATTTCACATAAAATTTTGGATATGAATTCTTTTGAATATCTAGGTGGCTCATTCATGTCACAATCCTGCAAAACAAACTTAGAATGCAAAAGCACACATATATGTCTTAAAACATCAAAATAGTTAGAAAATTCAATATGTATCCTATAATAAGTTGTGCATGTTTGATTTATCTTCACATAAAAATGTTTACCCATCTCAAACAATCTTTGACTTATTCAAATTTGAGGATACATACCAATAAATTTTTCTAAAAATTGTGTCTCAGTTGAGTCCAAAAAATGTTTCGCATGTGGGTCACAATTTTGGCTGCCAATCCTCCTTCTTAGAACATCTCTTTAATTAGGGGAAACATGAGTGTTATTTGTCCAAAAATCTTCAATAAATGATTTCAAAGCTTCACTAATTTCTTTATCCTTTCATGGTAGTCTACCACTAAATGTCCATAACTCATTTTTTGTTGGATCTTCCAATCTCTCACGCCTTAGCATGGCTCTCCTTAGAGTACCTCTACCAATTTTTAATGTTTATCTTATCTTTCTCGTAAGTCAAGCTTTCTTCATTTGTGTACTTACTATTCTTGATGTAAGTATTCATCTTGTGATGTTACTATCTTTGGTGCATGATAGAACCCACTTTTTCATAAGCACTCATTAGATTCTTTACAATGCTTTTTTTATTTGAATCATCCATCATTCTTAGCCCAAGAATCTTCATGATAGGCCTAAATTTCAAATTTTTCATCATTTCAACAAATAATTGGCATTGACCTGTAATATTTAATTCTTCAAAGAATAATCTCCACATATGATTAACTTTTTTTTGACAAGTACACTTGCTTATCTTGTTAGGCATTGATTTCAAAATGTTAGTATCAATATCAATGAAATATTTTGATCTTCTAAAACAAATTCTAGAAGGTATTATAATCTCTTCCATTCCCTCAACATTTTGAAAGTATCAATATCAATGGAATATTTTGGTCTTCTAAAACAAATTCTAGAAGGTGTTATAATCTCTTCCATTCCCTCAACATTTTGAACATCAAGATAAGCTTGAGTTCCTTGTGTACCTTGAATTGAAGATGATGTGCCTTGGCAATAAGATGAAAAAGATGAAATATCACCTACTTGATATGTTGATGTTGTGCCTTCAACATGATATGATGGAGTGTCTACATCATTAGATCTACAAATTAGCATTTCTTCAACGTGAGATGATGATATGACTCCAACATTGGAAGATGGTATAGCTTCACAATTTAGTTGTCTTCTTGAGTGTAACAGTCTCATTTTTTCTCTTTGTCTTTCCAATTCTTCCTCTTTGTTTCTTTGTATTAGTGGTTCTTGTTTCTCTTTGAAATTCAATTCTTCATTATTTCTTTGCAATTTTCTTTGTTCATGTAGTAGTTCCATTTTATCTCTTTTAATTGTCAAATCTCTCTCCCTCTCTTTCATTGTTTGAGTTTTTGGCTTCTTCCTTGGCATGATGATTATTTCTATATGTCAAATTATTCAAACATCTGAATTACTTACAATTTGTAAATTATAAATCATTCAAATACATATACAAATTACAATTATTTCAATTAATACACAATATATATTAAACAACTTGTCAAATTTCTAACCATTTCCAAATAACAATTCATTCAAACATACAAATTTCAATGAATTCACTATATATTAAGCAACATGTCAAATTATAATGAAATTTGTCTCTATATAATAACAAACAATATTTTAAAAGACTATACTAACCTTTTCTATGGAAAAAATATTCAAAAAGCCTTCAAATAGTGTATCCAATGATTGAATTTGGTGTTTGCTAGTTTCAAATAGAATGAAAGAATGTTCAGAAAGTATTCGAATACTTTTTGCTAACTTCCAATAGCTTGAAACCTATGTTTTCTATTGAAACAATAGAATACACAATAGAAAAAAAGTAGAATATGGATTAGCAGGGACCCAAACTTTTATTATGACCATTTTTTGGTGTTTTCATATAGTGCATACTCACTATGTGAAAAATAATCTCTCCCTATCCCACCATCCTCCATCCCCTACTCTCTCTCTCCCTACTCTCTCTCCTCTCCCATCCCCTACTCCCTCTCACTCTCTCTCTCCTCTCCTATCCCCTACTCTCTTGGGCTACTCTCTCTCTCTATCTATCTCCCTCTCCCACCTGTTACTTTCTCTCACACTCTCTCTACCATCCCCTACTCTTTCTCACTCTCTCTCTCCTCTGCCATCCCCTACTCTCTCTTGCTCTCTCTATCCTCTCCCATCTACTACTCTCTCTCTCTCTCTCAGGCTACTATCTCTATCTATCTCCCTCTCCTACTCCATCTCCCACCACCTATTCTCTCTCTCACTCTCACTCTCTCATCCCCTACTCTCTCTCTCATTTTCCCTCTCCCACCACCTACTCTCTCTCTCTCACTCTCTCTCTCCCATCCCCTACTCTCTCTCTCTCTCTTTCTCTCACTCTCCCATCACCTACTCTCTCCCCTATCCCCTACTCTCTCTCTCAAAATACACACTCTCATCCCCCCTCTCTCTCTCTCTCGCTCTCCCTTTCCCACTCCCTCTCCCTCCACCTACTCTCTCTCTCTCACTCTCTCTCACATCCCCTACTATCTCTCTCTTACACACACTCCCATCCCCCCCCCTCTCTCTCTCCCACTCCCTCTCCCACCACCTACTCTCTCTCACTCTCTCTCCCATCCCCTACTATCTCTCTCTTACACACACTCTCATCCCCCCTCTCTCTCTTTCACTCTCCCTCTCCCACTCCCTCTCCCACTGCCTTCTCTCTCTCTCTCTCTACCATCCCCTACTCTCTCTCTCTTTTACACACACTCCCACCCCCCTCTCTCTCTTTATCTCTCCCTCTCCCACTCCCTCTCTCACTACCTACTCTCTCTCTCTCTCTCTCTCCCATCCCTTTCTCCCTCTTTCTCTCCCTCTCCCACCACCTACTCTCTCTCTCTCACTCTCTCCCATCTGCTACTCTCTCTCTCCCTCTCCCACTACCTACTCTCTCTCTCACTCTCTCCCATACCCTACTCTCTATCTCTCATTCTCCCATCCCCTACTCTCTCTTTCTCAATCTCTCTCTCCAATCCCCTACTCTCTCTCTCCTCTCCCATGCCCTACTCTCTCTCACAAACACACACTACCATCCCCCCTCTCTCTCTTTCTCTCCCTCTCCCACTCCCTCTCCCACTTCCTACTCTCTCTCTCACTCTCTATCCCATCCCCTACTATCTCTTTCTCTCTCTCCTCTCCCATCACCTACTCTCTCTCATAGACACACACTCCCATCCCCCCCCTCTCTCTCTCTCTCTCCCTCTCCCACTCCCTCTCCCACCACTTTCTCTCTCACTCTCTCTCTCCCATCCCCTACTCTCTCTCTCTTACACACACTCTCATTCCCCCTCTCTCTCTCCCTCTCCTACTCCCTCTCCCACTACCTATGCTCTCTCTCATTCTCTCTCCCATACCCTACTCTCTCTTGCTCTCCCTCTCCCACCACCTACTCTCTCTCTCACTCTCTCTATCAACCCCTACTCTCTCTCTCTCTTGCTCTCCCTCTCTCACTGCCTACTTTATCTCTCACTCTCTCTCCCATCCCCTACTCTCTCTCTCATTCTCCCACCCCCTACTCTCTCTCACACACTCCCATCCTCCTCTCTCTCTCACTCTCCCTCTTGCACTCCCTCTCCCACCATCCTCTCTCTCTCTCTCTCTCTCTCTCTCTCTCTCTCTCTCTCTCTCTACCACCCCTACTCTCTCTCTCACTCTCTCCCATTTCCTACTCTCTCTCTTAAACACACTCCCATCCCCCCTCTCTCTCTCCTCTCCCATCACCTACTCTCTCTCACACACACTCTCATCCCCCCTCTCTCCCCCTCCCTCTTCCTCTCCCACCACATACTCTCTCTCTCTCTCTCTCTCTCTCTCTCTCTCTCTCTCTCTCTCTCTCTCTCCCTCCCATCCCATACTCTCACTCTCTCTCTCCCATTCCCTACTCTTTCTCCCCTCTCCCATCCCCTAATTTCTCTCTCTCTCTCACACACACACACACTCCCATACCCCCTCTCCCCTCTCTCTCACACTCTCACTCTGCCTCTCTCCTTCCCTCTCTATTGAAATTTAGGTCTTAATAGTGTGTGTGCACTAAATCACATATGCACTAAAGCGTGTACACACTAAAGCATGCATGTGCTATTAAGACCCAAATTTTAAAAACTTTAAATAGCATGTGTCCGCTATTTAAAGCTTTGCATTCTACCAAGCCTAAGGCTTGATTTTTCCTTGGGGACCCAACCCAAAGGTTTGGAGTCTCTAAAATAGTATGAGACATGTTTTGCTTCAAACATACAAAAAATAATTGATTTTTCTTGTGTGCTCTCCTTCAAGTTTCCTCATGGTTGAGCATTGATAAAATTAGGTTACATAACATTGTAGATCTTTGTGTTAGCTATATAATCATATAATTTATTTTTTATTTGAACTGTTTCAAGCCTTTCAACTATAATTTATTTTTAATGTATGTCCATTTTATGCGAAAAACCAACATGTACTAATTGGGCTATAGATTTGAGCTCATTCATCAAATTTCATAACAACTTAGTTTTTTAGAAACTAGACTCCATTCTACACACTTTTTCAAAAAAAAAGTTTTGATTATAGATTAGTTTTCAATCATTTCTAGGGTGAGCACATAGATATTTCACATTTTTTGGATGTGTCCAATTAAAAAATTACACATTATAAAATTACCTAAAAAACCTAGGATAAACTACACAGTGTTAGGTAACTTTTGACTGGAGCGATTAAAGAATTTCAAAAAAAAGTTAAAATTTTAGGGGGTCACACTTTGTACTATGTTACATTTTTCTGAATAAAAAGTGCCACATTCTGTGGCCCCCTTTTTTGAGGACCTAAAACTAAACCATTTTGAAAATAAATTAGTAGTTTAGAAACTAGATTCAAAGGACTACTACTTTTGTTTTTGTCATATCTTAAAATTTTAAGCATAACTATCTTCAAATTCTTCTTGAAGTTTAGAATTCACTAATTTCAAAAAAAAGGTGTCCACTTATATCCCCCTTTTGGCACCACAACTTGGTGCACTTACCCATAGAGAAACTTGGAGATAATTTTGAGATTATAATGACAAGTTATTTTGAAGACTTTAAGAAGTCAATGAGACAAAGACAAAGGATACCAGTATCACTAGTGGAGAAACATTTCAATGATGTTTATTTTCTAGTTGATGTTGATTTCACTTATGTTCAAGCTATTGTTCAAAGGGTGAGATGGCTCAGGCCATTGCCTTATGAAATAAATGTGGATGAGGCATCTGTAGCCATCATTTCTTTACTGGCAGAGGAAGTAGATAAGAAGGGTTCTGCATTTGGTAACTACGATGTAGCCAAGTTTAAAATCACAATAGACTTGAAGACAAGTTCTATGATTAGGAAGAAGAACAAAATTGTGAAAAAGCTCAAGGAACAATTTTGTCAAGAGGCAAAAGGAGATGAAGAAGATGCATTTTCCCAAGCACCACTTGCTCTCACACACGGTCAAGGTGAGGACCAAGGAGAAGAAAAAGTATAACTTGATGAAGTTGTCAAGGGAGAAGAAGCCAATGAAGAACCTACTACTACAGAAAAGAAAAAGAGAAAAGCAAAGAAGCTGGTAGCAAGAAAACCCAAGGAAATTGTGAAACCTTCACAACAAAATCCTACAATTCCTATCACTAGGGCTAGCACAAGAGCTATAGCTAAGAAGACTCAAGAAGTTGAGAAGCCTAAAGGCAAGAAAGCTAGATCAACTACCAAGGAAGATGAACCAGGTAGAGGCAAAGGAGGAAATATATAGCTCCAGCTGAATCAAATGAGACAACCAAATCATATTACAATTGGCAATTCAAAGTGGTAAGTCACAATCTCTCTTCTAATTTGGACAACTTGTGTGATAATATAAACAATAATGTTGATTTATTAGGGTTCACACATGTTTAATTTTATAAACTTAGGAAGATAGAAATGAATAAAATAGAAGAATTTTTGTATGCCATGATGGCAACTTTTAAGAAAACTCCAATTGAGATTGCCAACTTTTTACCAAATAATCTACATGACAGAGTTGAGCAAAGGTGGCAATACAGTCTTTCAACTGAAAGGAATATCAGAGAGACTACTCTAGCAAGAGTAATGCAAATCTTGAACAACTCTATAATAACAAAGGTCATTAATAGGTATAAGGGGAGATTTTCTCCAAAATACAGATCCTTTAACATTTTACAGAACAATATTGAATATATTATCCAAAAGACCACCTAGCTATGGAAAGTGATATATGGGGTAACAATAGATGAGATGAACAAATAGACACCTGTGGAAGTAGGAGTAGAAAAAGTTGAACAAGAGGAAGTTGAGGTAACAAAGGATGAATTTGTAAGAGAAGGACATGAGGAAGACACTATAAAAGAAGTAGATACAAAGGCTACAATTGAGGGAGAGCAACAACAAGATCAAAATGTACCAAATGTACATATGCTGAGAACTAGTCCCTCTCATGTGGACAAAGAGGATCAACATGTAGAAATAGTCAAGATTAAGGATGTCTATGGAAAAACCACTCAAAACATCAATCCCTTAACAAAGGAGGATATGAACAATATATTGATTGATACCACCACCAAGGAAAAACTATTTACTCATCCTATATTGGTGATTATGGATGAGATTTTGAAGGTAGAATTAACATTTGCAGAATATAAAACTCAAGAATCATCCATTGTCCCCCCTCAATCTATAGAAGTGCAATTTACAATGCCCCTAGTAGTATATCAAAGGAAGGACACAATCTCATCACATGTTAGCAAATTGGTGCCAAATTTTTTAGTACATGCAGTTTCAATAATTGAGAAAGATGGGACACTAGTTCAAATAGGTCAGGAAGCTAGTTCTACACCTACAACACAAGCACAAGGTGATACATAGGTTACAAAAAAGGAGAAGGATAGGACTAAAGATTTATTCTTGACTATGAAACCAGAGGAAGTGATAGCAATTCAGACACTAGTTATCCTACCAGATACCGATACTCCTATTCCTTATCAAGTACTTCATAGGACAAGTATAGAAGCTACACCATTGAAATCATCAAGGCTAGTCCTAGTACATCTAAGGTTGATGAGGTTACATCTTATGGTGATATCAACTTAGATGAGGTGATTGAACTACCAAATCTTGATCTTGCTTCAATCACCGTAGAGAAAATGGGCATATTGCAGGATGCTTTAGCCAAAAAGAAACACCAAGAACTGCTCTGTAATGTCCCCATTTTAGCAGTTGACTAAGTGTGTGTGTGTTAGCCTTGTTCTACATGGTCCCGAGGGCTAATGAAGGGTTTAATGGGATCCTGGAGTGTTTTGGCCTAGTCATTTCCAGCTTGGGCCAAACTGAAGTTGATTTACTCAGTTTCAAGCATACTTACTATTTTTAGTAAGGCGGCAAGACACAATGCAGGTCAATTTTGGTGATTGGATTTGATACTCCTCAATGAGAGCTTTCTGATGAGCTATCACTCACATTATTCAAAGTCTGATTGCTAATACATTTTAATGTCTAAAGTTTTATTAAAGAACGTCTAATTTAATTGTAAAATATTAAAGTGTTACTTTAATATTTATTTTATGGGGATGTGTACCCAAGGGAGATGTAAGGGGTATTTTAATATATGTTTTATATATTACACATATTTTATCCCACATTTCCCATATGAGTTGAGCGGACCCTTGGAAATAGAATAAAAGGAAGCATTTGTGGCTTCATTAGACAGGTTAAATATGAGAAGAAATTGGTGTGTGAGTTGCAGCTCTGTTCTTGGCATTTGAGGATGTTTATCCTCTCTTGTAACATTCTAGATGTCATTCCCTTGGGGTTTGGCCTTTGTAATTCTTTGTTATCGGCTTCATTATCAGGCAGTTTAGTTGCATTTCCAACTACAGGCAGATATGGTATTTTGCTCATATCTTCTTCACTACTTGTCTGACGCTTATGCCACTTTGAGGGAATGATATTACAAAGGTAGTGGACTGATTGAAGGACAAAGTTCTATAGCAGCACTGTTCATGCGGCACTATTCATGCAACACTATTCACGCGGCACTATTCATGTGACACTATTCACATGGCACTATTCACGCGGCACTATAGTAGCAAGTTCGAAAGCATGGGCTAGAGTATTATGTCAATAATATTGAAGTAATTAGTGAGTTGATAAATCTGCCATGTATTTGGTTTTATGAATTTTGAAAATAACATTTTATTGGTAGCAGTTCATTTCCACTTTGCATATTATTGTAGTTTCTTTCTTGCTTATGTTGTATGATACCAATTCCATGCAAAAAACACAACAAACAAATAAACATTTGATTTTCAGAGTTATAAGGGGTTTAAAACATTAAACGAAGAAATAAGAGGTTGAATGCAAACTGTTTGACATAATTCCTTTCAATAATTTGGTTAGTTTTTTGGGACATTCAGGGGTGCCCATTATAGTGGTATCAGAGCTATAAGTCTTGTCATCCTGTGAAGGTCTTATAGGGAATTTGGAATAGCTGGATAGAGGGAAAAGTGTTTGAAAAAATGTCAAAACACTAAAATCAAAAATTTTTAAAAAAAACACAAGCTAAGGATTTATGTTTGAGCATGCGATAGGGGCCTTATAATTTTTGCAATACCAGAGCAAGACAAAATAGGATTTCAAACTTGCAAAGCAAACAATTTAGTACATCCATGTAGGTGGACATTGAATCCAACCATACAGACATAGAGGAGATATTCTTTGATCAGGACAACAATATGGGTGATCGAGATGACACGAATACAGGATTAGGGGGAGGCAGGAATGTCAGTCCAGATCAGGGGGAGGTAATGTTCAGATAGTTACTAGATACATTAGAGCAGGGGTAGCATATGCAGTAGGTGTAGAATAGGTGAATGGACATGATGTTGCAGCTCATGGCTAGATAGATGGGTGTCAATATTAATCCAGGCGATGCCAAAAACAAAAACAATAACAATGGGGGAAACAATAACCATGGAGGCCAAGGCAACAACAATGGTCCTGAGAATAACATTAATGGTAATAATGGACACGGCAACAATGGGAATAAGACTGATAACTTTAGACATGTTGCACACCCAACGCGGATTGTTAAAACTCTGCTGAGCAAAACTCGCCACCATTCATTCTCATACACTTAATCTTCTTACTAGTCTGATTCTCTACAAGGGCTTTAAATTCCTTGAATTGACTAAAGACTTGTTTCTTACTTTTAAGGAAATAAATCTATGTCCTTCTACTGTAATCATCTATAAAAGATACAAAAAATACAAACTTGGAGATCGAAGGAACTTTTACAGGACCAAATACATCAGAATAATTAAGATCCAAAACATCAGAAGATTTGTGAGAACTAGAGTAAAACTGAACACAATTTTGTTTACCATATACACAATGTTCAAAAAAGTCAAAGTCAAGATTGCAATCATTTAACCCCTCAATGAGATTTTTCTTTTTCAGGGTTCTGAGACCCTTCTCACCAATTTGGCCAAGTCTCATATGCCAGAACATTGTCTTTTCTGCAGGAAGCTTTCCTTCCAAAGTGTTTGCATTGCCATTGGAACCAATAACCACAGAATTCTTCACTGTCGATTCAGATGGTGAGGATGAAGAACTATTACATAGAGGAATACATGCATCTAGCTGAAACAAAGTACCTCTCCTAGTACCCTTAGCAAGCACCATCGATCCTCTAATCATCTTACATTCTTATTTCGAAAAAACAACTTGCACACCTACATCGTTCAGCATACTTACAGATAATAGGTTTTGTGCCAAGCTTGGAATCTGCATAACTCCATTGATTCCCTTTACTCGTTCATCAAGAAATTTGATAGTGACCCTTCTGCATCCAACTATCTTCAAGTGAGAATCATCACCCAAGTACACCTTTCCACCATCAAACTCTTCATATCTTGAGAACCAATTTCGATGAGAGGTCATGTGAAAATATGCACCCGAGTCAACCAACCACACATCATCAGATGCATGGGCTGCCAAAGCTACGATGAATGCATCGCCATCTTCTTGAGATTTTTCAGAACCAGAATTTGAGGCTTTCTTCTTCTTCTTAGGCTCTTTACAGTCTTTACAGAAGTGCCCAGTCTTTTCATAGTTCCAACATTTTGCCTTGGACTTATTGGAAGTCTTTGACTTCCCACAGGATTTGGATCTACCCTTATTGTCAGACTTATTGTCATTTTTCTTTCCTCTTTTCTTGGATCTCCCACGAATAGCAAGGGCTTCTTTTTTTGAAATGAAAGCCTTTCTCCACATCTCCTCTGATAGCAGCGAAGACACCACATCATCCATTTTGAAGGTGACTAATGTGCTTCCAAGAGCCATCACAAGATGGTCCCATGAATCCGGTAAAGAACACAAAAGTGTGTAGCAATGATCCTCCTCCTCTAACTTGACACCAGTAGATGTCAACTGTGTAGCTAGCAAATTAAATGCATTTAAATGATCTGTTAAGGATCAACCCTCCTCCATTCATAGAGAATACAACTTCTTCCTCAGGAACAACTTGTTCACTAGAGATTTGGCTTGATACATGGCCCCAAGTCTCTCCCACAAACTATATGCGGTTTTCTCATCTAGAACATTCAGAAGGACTGCATTGGTTAAATAGAGTCTTATGAGACCCTTAGCTTTATGATCTTTGATATCCCAATCTTCTTGAGTTATAGTTGCTGGTCATGTAGCACTTGTAGTCGGTTCCCATAGGTCACAATCTTCCAACATATCTTCCATCTTGAGTTTCCACAACTCAAAATTAGTGCCATTAAATTTCTCCACCTCCATTCTTCCACGTGATGAACTCACCATCTCAATCTACAATAAGATTTAGGATGCTCTGCAGAAGACTCCCACTCAACTTGAGATTAGCTCAAAAAACCCTACCCAACAATTAGGATCAAAAGTTGATCAAGCTTTGATACCACTTGCAAGGAATCTTAGGTGCAGAAATAGCTTCCTACACTAATCTCATAAGGAAAGTATGGTGCAAATCCTTTTAAAATCTTCTACACTTACAGATTCAATATCATGTAAACAACATTATTGCAGCCAATCATGCATACAAAAATTAGATAGAGAAGGAACACATAACACAAAGATTTTCCAGTGGGGAAAAACCTTTCGATAAAACAACCCCACCCCTCCAGAACTTACACAATGTATTATCTTCAACACAAGATTACAATACACTTGCAATGTAAGTTCAACATTAACAATAGAAGACTCCAGTAGCACCTCAGTACCTACAAACTTTCATCTATCACACTATTGCATTACAACATGCAATACTCTTTTTATGAACATCTGAAGACCCAACAACATGCCCACAAAGGAGTTGGGCATTTTTCATGGCTCAACCACCAAGAAACATGCACAATGCCACATGTACATCTAATACCAAGAAAAGGGTATCCATCCCTTGAATAGAAAATGACAGCTTGTCATAGTATCCGTCAAAAATAGTGGTCACAAGAGAAGTGTAAGGGAATCTGTCATACCAACCTATTTTTGGCATATTCTCTTACACACACCAACCACTCATTCTTGGGTGCCCAAGTAGGCCTCATGTCATAAGATGCTCTTACACCTATCATAGCTCATTCCTTAAATAGCTCTTATGTGTCATAGGGATCTATCATAACCATTTTAGCCATGATCTCCTTCACACAATTCAAGATGCCAACACATGTAAGTGATCAACATGCAAACTAGACATGTACACTCACATTTACATATTATTTGCAAAAATACATTTTACAAAACAAATAATAATAAGAATAGGAATTATACAAGGTTGAGACACCTTATTCCTAACACTGAGGAGGAGGCTATCAAGTATGTGGCTATGCACTTGGATGGAATTTCACATGAATGGTGGCATCATGGCATGGTGAGTTTGGGGCATAATCAGATTAGATCCTATGAGGAATTCACTAAAACATTGATTGAGAGATTTGACACTAGGGATCCTGAGTTACATTTCAAGGAGCTAGCACAGTTAAAATAGTCAGGTTCTGTGGATGCTTACATTGCCAAGTTTCAACACTTGTCTGTACTTGTTACTGATATCTCTCCTAGGAGATTGGTGGTGTTATTTTGTGATGGTCTTGCTGATCCATTATGAGGTTGGGTGAAGGGAAATGATCCACTCACCTTATCTGAAGCAACTAAAAAGGTGCGAGATTTAGCCCCTTCGGTATACAAAGGAAGAAACCATTCAATAGATTCTTCCTACTGCAAGGACAAAGATAAAAAACCATTTCAGAAAGAGTATAGAAAACCCAAAGAAGGATCAAAAGGACTAGACAATGAAACCTTGAATGAACTTCGAATGAAGAAGCTTTGCTTCCATTGTAGAGAGCCTTGGGACTTATCTCATAAATGTTCTCTCAAGGCTAAGGCAAATCAAATGGAGTATTTTTCAGCAGAAGAGTTAGAGTTAGAGGGGAAGGATCAGCACTCTGATTCAGATGAGGGTAACACTATAGAGGAGAGCAGCATTCCTAAGGATGATAGATCATTGGCATGCTTGACAGGGGCCCAAAAGGCAATCACATTTAAGGTGATGGGTACTATCCAAGGGCAGAGAGTGATATCTCTTATTGACACCGGGGCTACACATAACTTCATAGATGTACAGTTGGTAGCCAGGAGAGGGTTACAGATAGAGGACCATGATGGGTTTAGAGTCATGGTGGCTAATGGTGATAAATTATTATGCACTCAGAAGATGTCTAATCTTCGCATTAGGTTTGGAGATGGCTACGAGTTGGAAGATGAGTTCTATGTTGTGGACATGGGAGATTATGATGTCATCCTCAGCATGACATGGATGGCTTCACTAGTTGAGTTCACACTCAACCTAGTGAAATTGGAGATGAGATTCCAGCATGAGGGTAGAACTGTGGTACTTAGAGGACTTTCAGATGGACGTTGCAAAGTAGTTTCCTTGAGGAGAATGCAGAGACTTTTTCATCATGATAACATAGAGTGGGCGGTAGAGTGCTACATTATGCCAACTTCACTAGAGCCACAAGAAAAGAGTCATCCACCAGATATCTAGAAGATATTTGATAGACACACTAAAGTATTTAGCGATATTCCTCATGGGGTTCCTCCTAAGAGAGGGATGGAACATGTTATTGAGCTCAAGGAGGGAGCCAAACCAGTTATGATTACTCCCTATCGTCATCCTAAGAAACACAAGGATGAGATAGAGAAGGTGATTAAGGATTTGTTGGAGATGGGGCATATCAGGCCCAGTAAGAGCCCCTTTGCTTCAAGAGTAGTATTGGTAAAGAAGGATGGGATGATGCGCATGTGCATTGATTACAGGGCACTAAATAAGAAAAAAATTAAAAATAGGTATCCCATTCCGACGATTGATGAGCTAATTGATGAGTTGCATGGGGCATGCTTCTTCACCAAAATTGATTTGTGATCCAGATACCATTAGATTAGGATGAGAGCAAAGGACATTGAGAAAATAGCCTTTTGATGTCACTATGGCCACTTTGAGTTCATGGTTATGCCATTTGGTCTAACCAATGCACCCACTACATTTCAGAGTTGTATGAACCAGGTATTCAAGAAGCAGCTGAGGAGATTTGTCTTGATCTTCTTTGATGACATCTTGGTCTTCAGTAAGACCTGGGAGGAGCACTTACATCATCTGGAGGAGGTCTTATCTATTCTAGAGAGAGATTCATTGTATGCCAAGGAATCTAAATGTGAATTTGGCATGACTGGGCTCCTTTACCTTGGGCATATCATTAGTGCAGATGGCATTCGGGTTGATCCTGAAAAGATTAGAGCTATTATAGAGTGGCCTACTCCCACAAACCTTACACAGCTTAAGGGATTCTTTGGTTTATGTGGTTTTTATAGGAGTTTTGTTAAGGGATTCCCATAGATTGCTACACCCTTGACAGATCTTACCAGCAAAGGAGCCTTCGTGTGGATAGGGGCAGCACAGAGGTGTTTTGAGAATTTCAAGCAGGTAATGTCTTCATGTCCAGTTATAGCTCTATCAGATTTCATGAAGCCTTTTGAGCTTCATTTTGATGCATTAGGTGATGGGATTGGAGCAGTATTGATGCCGAAGAAGCATCCCATTGCATTCGAGAGTCGGAAGCTTTAGGGAGTTGAGAAGAGTTATTCTATCAATGACCGTGAGATGTTGGCCATAATGCATGCATTAGCCAAATTTTGATCATATTTGGTAGGTGGAAATTTTGTGATCAAGACTGATCACAATAATATTAAATACTTCATGAGCCAGAGTGATCTTAATGACTGGCAACAAAAATGGGTGACTAAATTGCAGGCTTATGACTTTGACATAGAGTTTGTCAAAGGTAAGAAAAATGTGGTGGCTGATGCCTTATCTTGGAGACCTCACTTATGTGCTCTGGCAGAGATTTTAGGAGATTAGAGAGATCAGATTATAGCAGAGTATGTCAGAGATGCTTGGGCTTCTAGATTGATTTCAGATACTATACAGGATGATCACTATGAGGTGATAGATGGATTGATCAGAATTTAGGATAGGGTTTATTTGATTCTGTCATCACATTTGAGAGAGGCGATACTAAAAGAATTTCATGATGCACCCACAGCTGGACATCTGGGGGTCTTTCAAACCTACAGGTAGATCTGAGAGCAGTTTTCATGGAAAGGGCTCAAGGATGATGTTCAGAGGTATGTTAGGGAGTGTGTGGTTTGTCAACAGAATAAGGGAGAGAACACATTTCCTACAGGTTTATTACAACCCTTGCCCATTCCTAATAGGAAATGGAAAAGTATTTTGATGGACTTCATCACTGGTTTACCACAAGTGCAGAGAAGGAATTTCATCTATGTGGTGGTGGACTACTTGATGAAGTTTGCTCACTTCTTTGTTATTCCCTCCACTTACACAACATCACAGGTGGCAGATCTTTTCTTTAGAGAGATATTCAAGTTACATGGGATACCTAGATTCATTGTCAACGATTGAGATAGTAAGTTTATGAGTTTTTTTTGGCAAGAGTTGTTTAGGTTATGTAGTACAGATCTTACACCTAGCACTAGTTATCATCCGCAAATAGATGGGCAAATAGAGATTGTGAATAAATGGGTGGAAGGATATTTGGGGAATTATGTAACTACACAACAAAAGGCTTGGATCAGATGGTTGCATATGGGAGAGTATTGTTATAACACCACTTATCATATATCCATCAAGATGACTCCTTTCATGGCACTCTATGGTTATGAAGCACCTAGCTTCATGGATTTAGTTTTGGGGGATAGTAGAGAGCCCAAAGCCAAAAACTTATTGTAGGATAGTTAGGACATCCTGAAAATGCTCAAAGAGAATATACACCAGGCCCAAAATCAACAAAAATTGTATGCTGATCAGCACTGAATAGAGTGTAGCTTCGAGGTAGGGGATATGGTTTACTTGAGGCTACAACCATATAGACAGTCATTTCTCAAGAAGAGTGGAGCTGAAAAGTTGAAACCTAGATTTTATGGTCCCTACAGGGTGATTCACAAAGTGGGAAAAGTCACCTATGAGCTTGAGCTTCTAGAGGGCAATCGAATGCACAATGTGTTTCATGTGTCTAGGCTTAAGAAAGCCATTGGTTAGAGTGTAGTGCCTTTTGTAGATTTACCCCATTTGGATGAGGAGGGGAAGCTTTTGTTAGTACCTAAGGCTATTTTGGACACCAGAGAGAGGAAGCTTAGAAACAGGATAGTGAAGGAGTATTTGGTCAGATGGGAAGACCTTCCGGAGGAAGATTCTACATGGGAGAATGAGCAGGTTATTCACCAGGCTGGACTGAGATTGCTTGAGGACAAGCAATTTCAAGGGGGGCAGACTGTAATGTCCCCATTTTAGTATTTGACCAAGTGTGTGTGTGTGTGTTAGCCTTGTTCTACATGGTCCTGAGGGCTAACAAAGGGTTTAATGGGATCCTGGAGTGTTTTGGCCTCGCCATTTCCAGTTTGGGCCAAAACGAAGTTGATTTTCTCAGTTTCAGGCATACTTACTATTTTTAGTAAGTCACCAGGACATAGTGCAAGTCAATTTTGGTGATTGGATTTGACACTCCTCGGTGAGAGCTTTCCAATGAGCTATCACTCGCATTATTCGAACTCCGATTGCTAATACATTTTAATGCCTAAAGTTTTATTAAAGTAACGTCTAATTTAATTGTAAAATATTAAAGTGTTACTTTAATATTTATTTTATGAAGATGTGTACCCAAGGGAGACATAAGGGGTATTTTAATATATGTTTGATATATTACACATCTTTTATCCCACATTTTCCATATGAGTTGAGCGGACCCTTGGAAATAGAATAAAAGGAAGTATTTGTGGCTTCATTAGACAGGTTGAATATGAGAAGAAATTGGTGTGTGAGTTGTAGCTCTATTCTTGGCATTTGAGGACATTTATCCTCTCTTGTAACATTCTAGATGTCATTCCCTTGGGGTTTGGCCTTTGGAATTCTTTGTTATCGGCTTCATTATTAGGCAGTTTAGTTGCATTTCCAGCTACAGGCAGATTTGGTATTTTGCTCATATCTTCTTCACTACTTGTCTGACACTTATGCCACTTTGAGGGAATGATATTATGAAGGTAGTGGATTGATTGAAGGACAAAGTACTATGGCGGCACTGTTCATGTGGCACTATTCACGCAACACTATTCATGCGACACTATTCAAGCAGCACTATTCACGCAACACTATAGCAGCAAGTTTGAAAGCATGGGCTGCAGTATTATGTCAATAATGCTGAAGTAATTAGTGAGTTGATAAATCTGCCATGTATTTGGTTTTATGAATTCTGAAAATAACATTTTATTGGCAACAGTTCATTTCCACTTGGCATATATTGTAGTTTCTTTCTTGTTTATGTTGTATGATACCAATTCCATACACAAAACACAAAAAACAAATAAACGTTTGATTTCTGGAGTTATAAGGGGTTTAAAAAATTAAACAAAGAAATAAGAGGTTGAATGCAAACTATTTGATATAATTCCTTTCAGCAATTTGGTTTAGTTTTTTGGTACATTCAAGGGTGCCCATTACATGCTCAAAAGGGTGCATAGGTAGAAACAAAAACTACATGACATCAAGGACATATTTCTTGATGCATTCATCCTACCTACACCTAATGAAACAAAGCCAATCATTGAGCAATTGGTAAATATTGTGGAGAAGATAAATGATGAAGACCTAGACACAGGTGTCAATTTATTAGAATGATCTGAGAAGAAATTTCAAGTCAAGGTAACTAAAAAGATATGTAGTGCCATTGCACTAAGTCAAGTTGAATTAGCAACCAAAATTGATGGTGTGAAGAAAGTGTTGGAGAACCAAGTTGTGGGATGTACCCTTGTTCACATGAGAAGTGTAGAGACACCTTAACCACCTAGAAGGAGATTTGAAGAAAATAGGTACCATCCTACAATAATATCCTGGGCAAAGCTATTATCATTTTATACAATTGATGAATTTAATTTCTAATCAATGCAACTATATGAATTCTTATGTTAACAAAACATTTGAAAAGAAAATGATGAAGATAGACTAATAAGAGATTAAACAAAATTACTAAAAGGGAAAATTCCTAATGGACATAAGCCAAAGCAACAACACATCTATGAATTAAATTATCGAAATGATCTGGTAGGAAACCAATAAAATTAGGAACAATGCTTCCTCAACCCTACTTATGCAATTTTCAATGGAAACTTTAGCGAAAACCAAAAGATGTTTTGTGATTCATCAAATCGTACAACCATGGAAAGTGTGCACACACAAGACAAAATACTATGTAAGAACAATAATGATCCTTTCTCTAATTTCTCACAACAATAGAATTTGTTAACATAAGGTAAACACCAGAATTAAAATATTATCACAACACAATAAAACCATTAGATCTATACTATTCATGAACAAAAATTCACAAAAAATAACACACTCCAACAAGATTTACTACACTTAGAATGAGAGCACCAATAGCATTTATTATTGCATCAAAATATTGGCCTACAATATATATTACATATATGTATTTATAACTAACCCTCTACTAATTTTTGCTAGGAGTGAGAGCTCTTCTAAAAGAATGTTATATTTTAAATAATAAAATAAAGCTAATTATATGTAGAAACTAACCCTCTAAATGGTTCTAAGTAGGTTTCCACCCTTTCTTATATAAATGAATGGGTGCATGACCCTTTACATGACTTTAAAAAGTATAATAAGAAAAATATAAGAAGATAGAAACCATGAGATGATCTGAGAGTCATTGGGACTTCTAAAAATGTAGGCTTGGCCTTCTCCAAGTGTTTCTAGGAGTTGAATAGTCATCAAAACATGTTTATGATGCATGGAATGCTAAGAAATAGCAATTGATAGTTAATTTTTGGTGCACTACTTCATCTTCAAAATTGTTGGCACACCTTGCAAAAAGTAGTGCACCGACACATCTTCTGTCTGGACCAAAATGATGTCTAGATGTGTGTTCCTAAAGTTTTGAATAATAGCTATGATTTCTTGAGTTTGTGAAAAATCCAAGGACTCGTACCTATTACGCATCACTTAACAATAATTACCGATCTCTAGCCTAGTATCCACAAAATCTTCCAACCTAGAATCTAACTTCAATAATGCTTCTTCCATTTTGAAGATTTATCTAATATCATCTTTGGATGAAGCTACCTCAAATAGTGTTTACTTTTGTACCACTATTTCAACTAAAGAAAGAAGATTCCTTGATTCATTCCCAAAAATATCTAGGTTAGTAGCATTATAGTACTTATCTACTTCCAAAGACTACCTCAGAGCTTTATTCTTTATCTCTTGGATATCCTCATATCACCCTACCATAACTTTATTGTCTGCTGATATCTATTATATTCAATCATCAATTTTATCTAATTCTTCTATCATATATGCCTCCATCAACATCCAATACTTTTTTCCTTTGATAATCTTCAATGCTTCCAAATAATTGGTCTAGGTATGTACTTCATCCATTAGCCTAAAATCTTGGTTTATTATTTTAACCAATTTTTTGGCATTATTTTGAATGTCATGTAGAAGGTACAAAATACTCTCTATTATTTGTACTCATTTATCTTCAAAACAATAATGCCACCTTTTGCAAGCATCCAAAAATGAATCAGTTTCCTCCAAAACTTGTCCTCACTCTTTGTTCTCTAGAGTAGCCCCTAGAGCAATCTCTAGATGATTGGGGTCAATCAAACCTACTATTTAATCTAAGTATTTCCTTAGCAATTCATTCTGCTTTCTCAAAACTAAAATTTATGATTCACCCTGATCTAAGTGTGAAAACACTTGCTTAAGGCTCATGGTGATCAAAACCTTTTTTGTATCATTTGTAGGTTTTCCAAGCATCGTCTCCTTCATCTAGTAGTCTTTTGGAGACACTTCTTCTGTATGAATGCAGGGAGGAAGAGTGACAATGTGTGTCAAGAGATCCTCATTTTAGTTCTTCATGATAAAAGCCAATGTCTTAGCATCACCCTTGGCCGGTTCTAGCATCGTGATTACTTTTATCAATTCTATCATACCTTCCTCTTCCTTGAACTCCATATATTTCCTTTTTTGAGTCAAGACCTCCATTTTTAACCATGCCAGGTTAGTTCCCATGGGGGACATGTATTGAGAAGATGGCATAGGTTTTGAAACTGGCCCTTTCCCTTTATCACCTCATTTTAGAGTCTTCTCTTGTCGAGGGAGGACTACTGATTAAGCTTTTATTTCTGCTTGTGTTGAGGACCTATTCTCTATTCTAGGAAGAACTTATTCTCCTTCCTTGACAATTTTTCCTTCTTCTGATAGTTCATCTATATGTAACTGGAGATACTCTCCTTCCTTTGTGGTCTGGCTTTCCAGCTTTGCTATCAGAGGAGGTAGAGCAACTACTTCTTGTTCTTTTTGTGGAGGTATAGATGGAAGGTCTTCCAATGATAGGGGAGGTATACCAAGTGGCCCTTTAGGTAAGGGAGGATAGTGTTCCCAATCTTCTCCTAGTGACTCATTATGAGGGGTATCCTATATCCTTTCCTCTACCATTTCTATGCCCACTAGCATGAAGTCGAAGTCTAAAATATCAAAAAAATTAGTCCCTTTTCCCCTCATCTCTACTATCCATCTTTCTTATTCCTAGTCTAAGGCTTCTAGATGAATTGGTTGTTCTGGGATGGAAGGTAGTATCTAGGTTAAACTCTTTCCCCTTTCTTCTTCTGCTATTGAGTGGGATATATTCAATCTGCTCCCACTCTTCCTCATTTTGAGCCTTAGGTATGATCTCTAGAACTTGAGGTGTCAAAGAACTTTTCTTCTTTAACTTCATCCTTTTGCTTTCCTACCACTATCATCTTGGTTTGAGATCTCTTTGGTACTAACATGGTGGCCTCTATTCGGGATACTAGATCTTCTTTTGCTAGAGCTTCTTCTTTCTTGGGTTGAGCCTCTTCCTACTTGGCTAGTTTTGGCTTAACCTCTTTCTATTGGGTTCTCTCTTGAGTAACCCTCTTTCTCTTCTTGCTCTTCACCCTCTCAGTTTGGAAATACTCCACCTCCCGCTCATGTTGATGCACTATCTCCAATTTTACGAGTGACTTTATGGGGTACGTAGGAATGGTAACTTTTGTTCCTTTACTCTTCTTTGGTCAATAAGTGTCTTGCAAAGTCATAGCTGAGGGAAATAGGTCCAAATGGAGAGGCTTCCTAACCCACTCCCTACTTAGTTCTATAATATATTAGGCCCTATGATGAATACCATCATTCTCCTCTCAGCTGATTTTTGCATTCACAATGGGCCACTTGTAGATCTTGTTCCTGTTGTATAGTGGATCCATCGCATCAGGAGTTTCCTTGTTCCACTCCTTAAGGGATACTTCTAAATTAAACACTTTTTCTACAAGTTGTAGACTCATTCTATAATAGTCCCTAATTTGGACATTGTAGTCATCTACACAGTTCATCCAGTGATCTTCAATCGCCATCTCAGGTACAAACTTTTTTCCTACAAGATATTGTACCATCCCAATATTGTCAAATTAGGGGCGAGGTGATGGATAATCCTGTAAAGGGTATTGATCCCATTCTGAGTCAAAAGTAGCTATGTCTTTCTTTTTCTTGACCTTGAAGGCTCCAATGATGGTCAACCAGACCCATGTCTTCTTATGTTGTTTCTACACTCTATCATAAGTGGAGGCCAATTGCTTCGCTATCTCTAATAGTAATAATCTATTTGATGGATAACAAGGGAGATTCTTTGGGTGCAAAAGGGTACCAACTACCCAGATATAGGAAAATGTGTTAAATTGGATGAAATAAGCTCCTATTTGCAATACCTGAGCTACCATCTCTACTGATATTCTCTTGGCATAGTCCCCTTTGACAAAATGAATGAAAGAAATGATGAATCCATCATTGACCAACCTGTATTTGGGGCTTTTGAAAGGAAGCTTATTCTTCACAAGTTAGGGGTAGACTATGTATGGCCATGTGTTTGCATCTTGCATACTCCCTTTCTTAACCAAGCTAGAATAATCTATTGGCCTTGCAGCTAGGAGGTACACGACATAAGAGGTCATGTAGAATCATGGGTCATTCTACACTAAGATGAGTTTCTCATCCAAGTTGTCACTAAGGATCATAGCCCAATCTTTAAATACTTTGTGATTTTATGGTTTTATCATGTAGGAAGACTTGGCCATCTATCACCTTGTATTTCTCTTGCATGATTTTCTTGCTCGCTCTATGTGGGTACATTATTTCTTAATGTTATTTTTATGGTTTGTGCAATTGATAGTAGTAGTAGAATAAAGAAGGTAATGATATTTAAATTATGGCATGATGCTTTTCAGGACAACTGTACAACAAAACCTCTACTTAGTAGGACTAAAATACACATCTCCAACATTTGGATCTGCCTTGGGGAATGTTATTCCAGCGATGACCTTTGCCATAGTTGTTTTGTTCAGGTATAATTTGAGAGAGAACTAGTGATGATTGATTGTATAAGCAAAATTATTAGTACCTAGGAGTTCTTTTTCAACATATTTTAATACAAATAACTGAATGAAAATGATTCTTGCAAAACCCACTT
Source organism: Cupressus sempervirens (assembly GCA_028749045.1). NCBI lineage: Eukaryota > Viridiplantae > Streptophyta > Pinopsida > Cupressales > Cupressaceae > Cupressus > Cupressus sempervirens. The sequence goes on from CM053793.1 coordinate 263,764,023, forward strand.
TAATGAAGAACATTCCAAGTGCCTTTACTCAACCCCATCAGATTTTGTGTTAATCAATTTAGGTACAATTACTTTCACACAAGTTCCATGTGAATATATAGTGCCATATACCATCTATAAGCTTCTTAAGCAAACATGCTTAATTTATTATATATTTAAGATAATACATTGATTTGAATGTGCTAACTTAGTCATAGACAAAGTTATAAAGAATGGATTCACAGCCCTTATGGTTATTAAGAGGGATCTTCATAAAGAAGAGAGCAAAGTCCATAAAATAGGAAAATAACATAGAAGACTAAGTTTAAGTTGTGAACTTTAGATTCTCAATTCTTATAAGCACATATTTCTAGAATAAAAACTCTTTTCGAACTTTAATATTAATCTATTGTGATGGTGGTGAAGGACTAAGTTTAATTCATAGACTTTAGGTTACTCAATATTATAATACTAACCTATTAGAACAAGCCACGGAGAATATGGTGAAAATTTTGAATATAAGACTTATTATTATTAATTGAGCGTTTTTCTAATATGGTTTTAGATAGAGAGTATGGTGAAAAATCAAAATATGACAATTATTATTATTAATTGAGCATTTTTCTGGTATGGGTTTAGATTGGAGAATGTTAAGATTAAAACTCGAGCAGGACAAGCAAAGGTGTTGGGTACATTGATCTACACAATTGGAGCATTAGTTATGACTATGTACAAAGGTTCTGTTATACCCAAGCTCTGGTCTCCTCCTATTCATATAAAGAACCATCAGAATAAAATTTATGAAGAATGGATAAAAGGTTCTATTCTAATGATGACCAGCTATTTTGCAATCTGCACTTGGCTTATTCTTCAGGTTTTTACCCTAACCCTAACATTTTTTTATAGAGAAATAATTACTACCGATCTATGATTTGTTTGTTCCTTATCTTGATAATGATTTATAGATCACATAAAAACTTGTACATAATCAAATTTAAGATATGTCTATTTGATATATTATGAAAATCTCTTAACATTGAATTCATTCAAAGTTTACTCAATAATTATTGACTGATAATGTTATATCTTGGATTTGTTTATGCAGGGAATAGTGATTTCAGTACTTGCAAACTGCATGCAGATGTGGTACATCAGCAAAAAGGGGCCAATTTTTGCAGCTATGTTCTCTCCTGTGGTGTTGGTAATAGTTGCCATTTTGTCACCTGCTATTCTAGATGAACAACTTCATTTGGGAAGGTGAAAACCCATTTTTTATATCAATTGATTAATATCTTGGTTTAAACAATATAGTTTAAGTATTAATTTGTATACATAGTTAGTATATTTTAGAATGAACCAATTTATAATTTCAAACGAATCACTTTTTCAAATAATACATTAAAGAAAAGTTTAACTGACATAAATATATGATACGTCTTGCAGTATAGAAGGAGGAATACTGGTTGTTATAGTTCTTTATATGGTGCTATGGGGGAAAAGCAAGGATATAAAGATTGAGAGTAATCTGCTACCTATGGAAAGTGGACCAAAAACTACCTCAAACGATGTTCAACAGGGATCCATACAATCAAAGGAGATTTTGAATACGGCATGAATGCACATTTGTTTGATCACACAGAACCATACCAATTAGAGGCACAAGAGCCAAGCCAAACATAACCTGGTCTACTATTTAAAAGTCAAGCCATGATGATACATTGACTTTAGAAATCTACAACCTATGGCACTTATTTTACCTAAAATATTGTATCATATTTTAAAGGGAAAAGTAAAGTTCATATTTTATAATTTTATGCAAATGTTAATTTTAATGTTCAATTATTAAAATTGTTGCAATTGTTTTCATGGCGGATTTTTTTTTTTAATATATTATATTAAATGGTTCATCAAATGCAATAGTATGAACTTTAAAGGGATATTTTATGTTCTAATTTTGTAGTATATATCTGGTCAAGATTAATTATATTTTGGTTACTTTTAAGTTCTAAATAGATCAAATAATTATGGTTATAATCACATATAAATAGTTTGTTTGTTCTAAATGTTATTATTAAGTATCTTAATTGATTTGTTTGGCATCAAAGACATAAAAATGATATATATGGAGGTTTAGATTAGCTATTATCATCAAGTTGGTTGTTGCATTCTAATGGAAGACTATGTGAGTTGTCCACTCCAAATGGATTAAATGACTTTTCTCTTAAAATGACAAAATTTATCCATTTATCATCCTTAATATTTCATTAAATGTGTTAATATTTGGTATAAAATAAAAAACCAAAGAGATAGTATTTATTATTTACAATGGAATAAATAGAAGACAGACTAAACATTCTTTATAACATTTTTTTTTTTTTTAACATTACATAAATAAATGCACCTAAGTCACTTTAAGTTGAATATAGAATTAAAGGTGATGACTATGCATAAATATGGCAAACATTCTTTTAGTTTGTTAACTTTAAGGTCTATATATCTAATTAATTAGATTGGATAGTAAAATGTCTTGAATTTAAATTAATAGCTTACCATGTATTATCTAATTGTTTGAAAGTATAAAATATGTTGACATATTGTTAAGAGAATATTAGAGATATATTATAGGGTGTCATCTCCTATAAGTAGTATTAGCCATATTGTTAAGAGAATATTAGAGATATATTATAGGGTGTCATCTCCTATAAGTAGTATTAGCCATTTTTGTTTAGTCATAAGTTTTGTTCTATTTCTAATGATATTGAAAGCTAAGATTTCTTAGTCAATAATTATATGTTATATTATTTATATTTTATTACATATTTATGATTTATTATTGTTTAGCATTTTTTTTATTCTATGCATGGCTCCTAAAAAGTGACATTGTTATAATAGTAAGTAAAGAATCGTATGTAAAATAATTTATTAGTATAGTCTACATATTGAAAATATATATAGTATCCATAAAATAACATAACATATATATATTTAGATGGTGAATGAGATGTCACAATACAATGGTTGCATTATTCAATTTTTTAAAATGAGTAGTTTTAATACTTTAAATGATTTGATACATTGGATTGATATTGATTTTGATTTTGAGAATAAGAAAATGTGCACTCATCCAAGGGTTGTGGGCCTTTATTCAATAACTTTCAAGGCCTAATGATCATTAATAATCATGGATACATTTGAAAAGAAGAAAATATTCAAAAAATAATTCCATCACTAATATAAGTAGAAAAGATGAAAAAGATTCTTACAAATATATATACTGGGAAGATCCTTTGGGTGATAAATTGCACACTCAAATTTATAACTCTTTGTGTTCTATAAAAAATGATGAATTTACAATATAGTAAGAAGATTAAATTTATTCAATAATATTATTTGAAAAATATCATGATTATAAATCAATTTTATCACTTTACATGTAAGAAACTTCTCATGCTACATTATTGAACAACTACACCATTTTATGTATTTTATATGTGCATGGATGTAGGAGTCAAAATTGATGCCAAGATTCATGTGCCATGAACCTAGCACTTATAAGAACTTTTTTGTCATGTATGGAACTGACATGCATTCAAAAAATCTATATGGGAAGTGTTATATTGTACACCTATGTAATGCCTCACCTAGAGATCCTTGGAACGAGGGTTTAGTTCAAGCCAAGATTTTTTTTTTTACAGCTATGAATGCACATGACAACATCATACAGGCATCAAAAAGATCACAACGGAAGACTTCACCAACAATTTGAGCAACCAATGAATCTCCAAATGCTACTACCAAACATAAACAACAAACTATGGAAGGACACAAACAAATACAAATCTGATAACATATCGAATTTGAAATGCAATCCCAAGGTTTTCAAGAACACCATAAAGGGCATCTAAAGCACCTCAAAAAAACTGTTAGACAAACTGAAAAGTGCTTGCCATCTGCCCCCACAGGTTTTTCCAAAACCTAGGTGATACTTTAAATTAATGTAGTATGATACTTTCTAGTATTATATGACCTTTCTAATGAAGGCGTGTGATACAATCAAGGTTTGGGTGACACTTCTCAAGAAGGTGTGTGATACTTTACCAGTATTGCACGACCTTTCTCTAAGAGGTGTGTGATACAACAGAGTGTCACACAATAGAGTTTATAAGGGCATGCAATACTTTCTAATATTGCATGATTCTTTTCCTTTGGATGTGTGATACTAAAAAGTATTTCCCAATGCTGATGCACGGTCACCCAAAGAAAGAAAGAATTAATCTAAGGGCCAAAACAAGGGATGAAACTAGAAAAGAAACCTCCACATCGGGGATTACCAGATCCAAGTAGATCGAGGAACAAACACTTGAGTGCATAAACAACTAGATGCCAAAAATAAGAAAGAGGAACATATTTCCATCTAAACCATAGTAGTAAAAAGGACATACTAAAAGAAACATCAAGTTTACAAAAGAAACATCACAATGTACAAAAATAACATCATAATAACTGAACAACCAAACAAAGTATGTGGTTCCTCCCAACCATTAATAGCATCATAAGACCATCATGGGTCCTAGCCATCCTCCACATGTAACATCCCAAACTACCAACCAAATCATCAATGCTATCTTACGAGGATGTCACTACAAAAACATGCTACAACATAAGAATAAGAAAATATAACATGCTAGAAGTAAAGCAAAAAATAATCCTACAAATCAAACTCATTATCTATCATATGCTAAACATCATACAAATAGAAAATCTAACATGCTAAACCAATAAGCATTCTAAATCTAACATGCCAAACCAATAAGCAGTAAATACACCAACAAAGCAATTCATATCATCTAATCATATGCTAAACATCATAATATAAGAGTGCATCAAATAAACTAGCATCATCTAAACATGATATCCAAACATTCTAATGAAAGTGGTCTGCCTTACAATAGGTGCATAATAATCATGCCAAAGGCCATACTTTGGAATAGTATATTCAATCTAAGAACTAATTTTCCCCACCATAAGGTGCATTTAATTTTGTTAACCCAAGGACATATACTTGAAATGATCGGCATAGTATGTGCACTAGGTTTCTTAATGAGTCATTATTCTTATGTTGTAGGAAGGTAAAATGCAAGGAAAGAATCTACACTAGTGCTACAAGAAACTAACACGCTTAACTTTTTACTAAAACAAATACTGAAAATGCAATTAAATACTAAGATATATCCTAACTCGGTTCATCTACTATAACTATTCTTATAGATGTTGTAGGAGCACTCACAAAGTATGATGCTACAGGATGGAACCTATAACTTCTACTTGTAGTCCTAAAGATGCTTAAAAACAAATCTATACTACTCTAATCTAATCCACCTCCCAACTGAGCCCCCTTGTTTGGCTTCTACTAATATACTAACACAAAATGTAAAATAGGAGCTATTTCATTATGTCCAAAAATTCATTACATGAGAACAATACACAGAACTATAGAAAAAAACTCACTACAAGAATCAATAGTTTCTTGTCATAAACTTTCTTCTAACCTCCTAACACTATTGGTCTAATCTCTATAAATAGAGTATTGACACTTATTCTGAAACATAAAAAAAACTAACTAACTTCAAATCTACTAGAGAAAAAGGAAGAAAAGATAATAGCTCAAGGTGGGAATAATAAAGTTTGGATAACAACTTTGACACAATAATAAATGCAGAGAAATATAACAGTTCTTCATAGCTCCTCCATATTAGTGGTCATGTCCCTTGGTACCATTATGACTCTTTCCATAGTAGCTTAACATCTTTTCTCCTTGAATGTTATTGGCTATATTCAAAGTTTCCCTTTGAATGCTTCTTACCATCTTCAGCTCCCTTTGCTAACAGGTTAGTTATTATGTAGAGATATTTGCAAATAAGCATTATAAAATTAAATTAAAATATGAGAACACACATTCTGATGGTTATATGAAATACTACATTATATATATAATATTGACAAAATATAACATACTATCTACCCATAAGTTAATCATCAATTCAAGTAAACATAGGTTCATAAATGTCTTGGTGGAAGTATAATAGAGTGTTTAAAACTATCATAAAATAGAGGAAATAATTAGCCTCGTCATTTTCCCCCTAGTAAACTAATGCTTGTCCTCAAGCATTGCATTTTCTAGTTAGTGAGCTTAATTCCCCAACTTCAGTCCTTCCTTTCCTACTACTCTTGAAGGTGTAGTAGAATCCTCATGTTCTCTCCCAAAGTTCCCTTCTATTATCCTCCTACAACTTGTCAAGTCTATCAACATTAATATCATACAGCGGCCACATGAGCATTGGAGGTTGCATAGTGACTAGCCACCATAGTTCTAGCCTAGCCTATTTCCCCAACTCTATATACTTTGGAACTCGATGAAGGGTAGCCTCCAAATTGATAGGATTATGTGGCTCTGATCTTTGAAGTGTCTCAAGTAATCTGGCCCACCTACTTTTAGCACCAACCATGGCTCTCTAAAAGGAAAAGTAAGGTAGGTTCTCATATCTTGCATACACCTTGGGTCTAGTAGTGAAGATTCTATCCCTTGTTCCCTTGTTCTTATTCCCATAAGTTAATCTAAACTAGTCCCTAAGAATTTCTTCTAGTTTATTGCTCTTGACTCTTAATGATAGGGGCTCTGTTCTTTCCTCATCTCTATTATTATTCAATTGTTTGTCATAATTAGCTTCATTATGCATCTAGGACATCAAAGCCCTCAGATGTATATCCCCTATATAGAGTAAAGGATTCCAATGAGTTTCTTGTAATGCCCCACCAGGAGATCCTTGGAAACAAGGATTCAAATCAAGCCAAGATTTTTTTTTTACAAGTATGAATGCACATGACAACATCATACAGGGATCACAAAGATTGCAACAAAAGACTTCAACACAATCTCAGCAACCAACGAATCTCCAAACACCACTACCAAACTAACACACCCAAACAAAGCCAACAACCACCATAAACAAGATGAGGGCTCAAGAAATGACCACTCATCAACAAATACCAAGCTAGGGTAAAATGCAGTATCAGAGTAGAAACAATAAAATGGGAAAGCCCTACCTCACAACCAAAAGGGAAAAATAGAAAATTGAACTAGAAAATAAAACACCCACAGAAGTGGCTGAAAATTGCGGCAATCCAAGGTTTCCCCGAGCTGGATCCAACGAGCTCAACCTCGCGACGGTCCCACACTCGTAGCTCCCACAACGAACAAAATAGTAAATCCCCATGAAGAGGATTTTGGGTTTTACTCTCCAACTTTCCAATTTGCAAGTGAGAAGTGAGGAATTAAATTCCTCTTTGGATACTTATTCACTTTTTGGGTGAATAATCGATTAGAGCATTTAACTAGCCAACCTAGTTAAACCCCGAATCGACCCAAATGAAAACAGGCTATTCCTATAAATAGGAATTCATCTATGGAAAAGCTGCCAAAAATTAAAATAAATCAATTTAAAAGCCCAAAAACTCAAAAACACAAAAATTTCCTTAATGACTTTTGCGACAATGCGAACCTCTAAATGCACAGACACACTTACTGGTCTAATCACATAATGCAAATGATTTCAGATTTAATAATCACCGAAAGGTTTAAATTAAATATTTAATTAAGGATACGTCAACCATACAAGGATGACATTGGTAAAATATGAACGGTTGAATCACTAACTCCATGTGCCACTACCAGGGATATAAATCATGCACACTAAACAACATGATCAAGTGCAATTGCATATAATAACATAGCTAAAGCAATAAATGCATTAAATCACCTAATTTAACCATTTATTTAATTATATAAAAACAATTTATTTATATCACTCACATTCGCATAAAGCATAACAACGCAGGAATGAAGTAAATAACCATAGCATTAAATCCATCACCTAACATAATCAGAGGTATGTCCAAATACTAGATAACCAAATATCATCATAAAACACACTGTTATCTCAAAATGGCACCATCATGCAATATGATCAACTGAACAGCATAGTAGTCTAAAATCTATGATACTGGAATCAAGGTGTAACATCTTACCCTTAGTTCATCTCAAATGTAAACATAACATAAGAACAGATATCTCTCAGATCAAAATATAACAAGGTAAATTTTTGTAGCACATAACCAAATAATCAAACTCTAACTACTTAAGCATTAAATAATGATTGTATAAACAACATTAAAAAGGCATTTAAAATGCATAAGCAAACACAATCATAAACATGACAAATCACTGCTACAAGAACCTAGTCCAGAGTAGCATGGTAATAGTACACAGTGCAATCTCTACACACATCTCAAGGTAATCACGGAATAACCTCATGATACCACATCGATCCTAGTAACCACTGGCACAAACCTCAGTGAACCAAAATCACATCATAATCTCATAGATCATTCAAAAGCATAATCAAAGCAACTGATACAAAAACATAAATCCAAACACGTCAATGGTGTAGACCACTCAGGGTCACAATCATGATCCCATCACAACAAAAGATCAGCAAGGTTGCATCCATCAAGATGACTTACAAAAGTCAAATGGGAGAGGCACTGCATCATCCCCCCCAAAGACTAGGCTTATTCCTGGAAGCTTGCAATCCAAGAATAGAAACCAAACACACCAAGAAAAAAATCAAAAGCGAGCAATAGGAATGACTCAACAACTCTCCACAAGTCAAACCAATTCACTCCAACACTCTCAAACCATCACGTTAACCCCAAAATAGGTTAACCACAAGAGAAAAGGGTGTCACACAAACACAAGGTCCTCCAACAAGGAGCCTTCTATGTGCTAGGAAAAACCATCTAGCCATAAAATCAACAATACAAGGTAAGGAACAAGCCACTCTACCTTGTCAACAAGTGCCCAACAAAACATGCACCTACCACATGACCACAAAACCAGGTCAAAACAAGACACACTTCCAACAAGAGTTGGAATCTAAGGGAAAAACCATCCCAAAATTCCCAAGAATACTATCATGTCACACATGATCATTTTGGAATCCACATAAACTCACCCTAGAACAAAGAGAATGGAAGTTTACCAACAAAAGGACACACTCCAAAAGGCTACTCACCACCAAGCATAGGAGCATGACACCTCGCCAAGGCACAAAAGCTCAACTACCACTGGAAACTAGGGTAACGCAACCCAACCAGACAAGATATCACCTTCTCACAAGGTTGCACAAACTTTCTTCAGTGGACACAATCATGAAAAATCTACATACCAACTCACGAGATGGTAACATGTGTCCAACGATACCATGTCCCTCTAGCACCATGCTAGAAAAACTACACCCAAACTACCACTAAACTCAATCTCTAGCCTCAAGTCAATGGTTAAAGAGAAAACTTCACTAAGACAATCCACATGAAGATATAAGCTTAGGGAGAAGGATACTACAGAGTATAGGACTGAGAGGGATTCGCTCTCAACCTCTACACAAAATCAGCCCAAGATGCATTAGGGAACTCACAATTCCCCCAACCATCAACATACTCACAAGAGAACACTAACTGAGTTAGTGGCATAACAACACTAGCCTACTCTCTCATGAGAGAAAGAATATGGAGATGTGCCAAGGTCAACATCCAGAAAGGAGAATGTAGACTCATCAAAGAATTGAGTCACTCCCAAATGACAAGGCAACCTCATCCTCAAACAAGGAATGCTCACAAACCACACTAAACCTCACAAGGGTAGTTCAATGCAAAAGGGAACACAAAAATCTCCTTAATGACTTTTGCAACAATGTGAACCTCTAAATGCACAGACACGCCTACTGGTCTAATCACATAATGCAAATGAGTTTGGATTTAATAATCACCGAAAGGTTTAAATTAAACATTTAAGTAAGGGTACATCGACCATACAAGGATGACATTGGTAAAATATGAATGGCTGAATCACTAACTCCATGTACCACTGCCAAGGATATAAATACTGCACACTAAACAACATGATCAAGTGCAATTGCATATAATAACATAGCTGAAGCAATAAATTCATTAAATCACCTAATTCAACCATTTATTTAATTATATAAAAATAATCTATTTACATCACTCACGTTCGCATAAAGCATAACAATGCAAGAATGAAGTAAATAACCATAGCATTAAATCCATCACCTAACATAATCAGAGGTATGTCCAAATACTAGATAACCAAATATCATCATAAAATACACTGTTAGCTCAAAATGGCACCATCATGCAATATGATCAACTGAATAGCATAGTAGTCTAAAATCTATGATACTGGAATCAAGGTGTAACATCTGACCCTCAGGTCATCTCAAATGTAAACATAACATAAGAACAGATATCTCTCAGATCAAAATATAACAAGGTAAATGTTCATAGCACATAACCAAATAATCCAACTCTAATTACTTAAGCATTAAATAATGATTGTATAAACAACATTAAAAAGGCATTTAAAATGCATAAGCAAACACAGTCATAAACATGACAAATCACTGCTATAGGAACCTAGTCCAGAGTAGCATGGTAATAGTACATAGTGCAATCTTTGCACACATCCCAAGGTAATCACGAAAAAACCTCATCATACCACATCAATCCTAGTAACCACTAGCACAAACCTCAGTGAACCAAAATCACATCATAATCTCATAGATCAGTCAAAAGCATAATCAAAGCAATTGATACAAAAACATAAATCCAAACACCTCAATAGTGTAGACCACTCAGGGTCACAATCATGATCCCATCACAACAAAAGATCAGCAAGGTTGCATCCATTAGGATGACTTAAAGAAGTCAAATGGGAGAGGCACTACATTTCTACCTGAATAATAAAATTGTGCACATATAACTCATAGAGAAAATTCTGCTGCCAGGATGACAAAGTCTAGTATAAACCATAGAATTCCTGAGTTGATTTGAACTCTATATTTATGTTCTTGAGGGTTAGCATAATTTGGAATAAAAGGAATTGTTCCTTTAAAAGCATAGCATAAATCTAAGGTGGTGGTCTACAAGCAAGTGCTTGATCAGCCAATTTGAGGGCATGATCCATCTTTTGTTTTTGTTTTGCCAATTGCTCTTTCAAATCTATAATTTCCTCACCTTGAGACACTATGCCTTTCTTCATTTTCTTCCTCTCTTCTTCCCATAGGGCTGTAGCAAACATATGTTGTCCAAACAACTAGAAAAGAAGTTTTTGCAGGGTAATGGAACCGTTTTCCTCTTCATAGTTATTTTTCCTCTTCCTCTATTCCTTCCATAACTGCTTTATGAAATCTGTAAGCCATGTTGTTTTATAGGGAACTAGGCCAGTGTTTGAATAAACTGACACATTCATTATGGGAACTATTTTTTGGCCTACTAGAGGATCATTTTGATTTTTAACCCTACATTACTCATTAGGGTTTTCATGAATGTTTTTAGTTTTAGGGTGAGAAGGAGAATTATCGAGAACAATTTGTACTGGGGATTCTTTAGTAGATGGTTTGGATGAAGTAGACTAAGCTTCTACTGTCACTTTAGAAATTTTTCTCCTTATTCTAGGACTTCTTCTCATAGGGGTCTCCTATGGTATCATAGCCTTCTTCCTACTTCTTCCTTTCGATATCTCTATTGCAAGAGTAACTGTTGTAGGACCCATCTTAATTTTCTTTTTCTTTGTGACTGCAGGGTTTGGCTTTTCTACTACCAGAGCTGAGGTCTCCTCTTATAATTTCCATTTTCTCTTTTCTCAGGAAAAGGTAGGTTTTTGAATCTCTTGAACAAGTAAAGACACATTTTCTTGCACATTTATAGCTTTAGCATCTTGAGTGCTTTGCTCAGTAGGTTCATTAGTGGGAACTACATTCTCTTCACTTCGCTGTTCATTAAGGATAGCCTGGGGTTATAGGGTTTTATCTTGGACAAATTTTTCCCATGAAATAGGAGAGGTATCCCTAAGTGATCTTTCTATGAGTAATTTAATTAGGGCATGATGGGTGATAGAATTGTCCTTCCCCTTTTGGGTTTCTTCAACACTAATGCATAGCATGTTATACAAGAAATTGGGAATATTTACTGGATAAATGTGCCTTATACAACTAAGCAATTTAAAATTATGTGCATGTAAATATGAAAAAATTCCTTCACATGTGAGGTAGCTAATAATGTGCATAGCCAACTCATTGTATGGCAGCAGAAGAGACATCCTTTTCCAACCTTGCTTGGTGATATCCAACTGAGGATCAGTTGGTATGAAAAACTGAGCCCTGACTGATCTTGCATCATGCATATTAGGATAATGCCCTCCTACTATTGGTAACCCAGTTACTTCATCAATTTTCTCTTCTGTAACAACAACTATCAAACCCCATACAGTAGCTTCTCCTTCATTAAATGTTCTTGTAAATTTTGTGGCTTCTTCTTCATCAAACACAGTTAAACTTAGGAAATAGCCTAACAAGCCACACACATTAAATCTCCCACTACCTCTAAATCTTAGAGTAAAATAGTATGCTCTACTAGTTCTCATCACTGCAATTGTCCACTCATTCTACTTGACAATTTCACTCTCTTCTCTATTCAAACCCATTTTCACATTTCATTTTTTTTAGCTGATTAATGTCATAACAATTCGTTATGAGTAGCAATAATGTGGTTTATCATGGATATGTGAAAATCATTCAAAAATGGAATTCAGATCACTTGAAAATTAAATATGGGTCACATCACAGCCTGATAGTAAGAAATCATTTGAGAATAAGGAGTACAACACGTAGACACTTGCGTACTTATAGAAATTGAGTTTCATAAAGGAAGTATAAAGATTTGGGAAAAATATTTATGAATAAATAGGAATGTCATTGGGTTTTAGTAACCTTCCCTACCTCCTACAAAATATGGACAAGTGTCCACACTTGTGAGACTTAGCATGGGGTATGGAACTGGCATAACACCACCATAATATAAATAATGTCATTGGGTTTTAGTAGCCTTCATAAATAGGAATAAATAGGAATGTCATTGGGTTTTAATAACCTTCCCTACCTTCTACAAAATATGGACAAGTGTCCACACTTGTGAGACTTAGTATGGGGTATGGAACTGGCATAACACCACCATAATATAAATAATGTAGTATTATATATAACCAACAAAATCAATGTACTATAAATGAATTAATATTTTAAAATCTTATACCTTTGAGTTGATTTTTGCACATACCAAAAGTGGCAAAAAGTACATCAACATTGACAGCATATACCAGCAAATTTGTGGTGTTTATTGAAAGCATTGGAAAATGATGGTGTGGAAGGTGGTTGGGTGGTAGGTAAAGAAGTGAGATGAGTTGGAAAAGAAGAAATTAGGAGATGAATCGAGAAATTTGGAACTTTATTTGGACATAAAGTTTTTATTATGGGCATGCATGAAGAAATTAATATTGAAGAACTATAGGCAGGAGGTCAACACCTTTTGTTATAGGAAGAGTTACCTGGTGTGTATTTGGCCATTGAAACTATTGTAGGAAGTCCTCTTTTATTTGGGGTCATTTATATAACTTGAGTCTATGGCCGTTGACTAATAATTTAAAAGGCATTGGATCAATGGTAGTTAATTGGATGGCTCCATTTGTAAAGACATGGTTAATTTCATATGGGCCTAGCCATCTTGTCTGCAACTTGCTTGACATATCTTTAAATCTAGAATTATATAGTAATGCCCAGTCACATACTTGAAATTTTTTGTTGCTAATGTGAGAGTCATGTCATTTTTTTCTTTGCTTCTGTATAATTTGAGTGTGTTCTAGAGTAGCCTTGCACAATTCATCTATGGAATTAAGATGTAGAAGACATTCTCTTTGTGTTGTAGGAAGTTCAATGTTCAACTCCAGTGTGGTTCTTAAAGTTTAATGTTCAAATTCAATGGGAAGCATTGCTATTTTCCCATATAGGATCTCAAATAGTGTGAACCTTCTAGTAGTCTTCCATGTTGTTCTGTAGGCCCAAAAAACTTCTAGTAATCTACTATTCCAATCCCTATGATGCAAATGAACTATTTTTTTTAAGATAGCATCTATCTCCTAATCTGTGACTTCTTCTTATCCATTAGTTTGAGGGGGATAGGGACTTGATTTCTAGTGTTTGATATTATATTGTTTCATCAATTCTATGATCAGATTAGAAGTAAATTGAGCACCTTGGTTAGTGACTAGTTCTTTGGGTACACCATTGCAAGTAAAGATTTCTTCATACAGAAATTCTACAACTTTGTGATCATGAGCATCCTTCATGGCTTTCACTTCAACCCATTTTTTTAGGTAATCAGTGCACACAAGGATATGTGATTTCCCACTGGATGGAGGATCAATTGGACCCATGAAGTCCATACCCCATTTTTCAAATGGTGTTAATGCCAGTTGTGGATTGAGAGGTATTTCATCTATTCTTGTTCATTGCCCCATCCTTTGACACTTGTCACACTTTCATGTATAGTTGGTTGCATCTTTGTGAAGGGTAGGCCAATAGTAACCAATTGTTAAAATTTTCAAGGTTGTTCTTTTTGCTGCAAAGTGCCCTCCACATGGTTCATTAAGACATGCATGTAGAATCTCATATGTCTCATCCTCTCTCACACATTTTCTCATAATTTGATCAGGTCTAGTGTAAAATAAGATATTATCTATCCAAGAAAAATGGAAACTTTTCTCCACAAGCAACTTCTTTTCCCTGTAAGAGAAATGTTTTGGCATTTTATTAGCTACAATATAGTTAGCAATATCTGCATACCATGGAGTTTGAACAACAATATGAAATAAATATTCATCTGTAAATGCATCATCTACTATAGTACTGTCATTCTCATCATGGTGGATTCTTGATAAATAATCAGCTACCACATTAGCTCTTCTGGGCTTATCAATGACGGTGATATCAAATTCTTGCAACAATAGTAACCATCTTGCTAATCGGCCCATTATAGTAGGTTTTTTCATAAGATATTTAATTGTTGCATGATCAATATGAACAAATATGGGATAGCCAATTATGTAATTCCAAAATTTGTTCAGAGCATAAACTACTACTAATAGTTCTTTTTTAGTCACTGTGTAGTTTAATTTTGGTCCATGAAGGCTCTTGCTAATATAATATATTGCATTTTCAAGATTTTGAGATTGTTGTCCTAGAAATGCACCTATGGCATAATCAAAAGAATTTTTATATATGTAAAAGGAAAATTCCAATCAGGGCCTTGTAAAACTAGGGTTGTAGTGAGAAGTTTCTTAAGTTGTAGGAAGGCTTCATTGCATTCTGATGTCCAAATGAATTCAGCTTCTTTGGTTAGTAATGTATACAAGGGACTAGCTATTTTTCTAAAGTCTTTTATGAAATGCCTATAATATCCAGGATGACCTAGAAAAGATCTTACATTTTTCGGTTTTGTGGGTATGGGCAATTTTTGAATTACCTCTATATTAGCTGGATCCACTTGTATTCCTGCAACTGACATGAAATGACCAAATATCACACCTTCTTGCATGAGCATGAAACATTTTTCAATATTAAGTGCCAGATTATGTTCTTGACACCTTATCAAAACATTTTCAAGAATCATCATTGCTTCTTCAAAGGTGACTCCAAATTTTGTGAAGTCATCCATATATATTTCCATACAATCATGAGATATATCAGCAAAGATGCTAATAATAGCTTGTTGAAATGTTGTAGGAGCATTACATAGACCAAGTGGAAAAAAAGAGTATGCAAAAGTACCCCATGGACATGTGAATGTGGATCTTGGTCTTCAAGATCAATATTGATTTGATTATAACCACTATACCCATCTAGGAAATAGATATACTTCTTTCCAGGTAGAGTATTTAGAACTTGATCTATGAATGGTAAAGGAAAGTGATCCTTTTTGGTGGCCTTGTTCAATTCTCTGTAATCTACACAAATCTTCCATTTCACTCCCTTTTTGGGCACTATGACCAAGGGTGACACCCATCTACTATTAGATACATGATAAATAAAACCAGCATCAAGCAATTTTTGCAATTCAGTTTTAACTATTTCTCTAAGGCTCTGATTTATCCTTCTCTAACGTTGATGGAGTGGTAGACACCCTTCACTGATGTATATTCTATATGTGCATAATGTAGGACTCAACCCTTTCATATCACCATAGTCCCATGCAAAATTCTTTTCATTCTTTTGAAGTAGCTTTGTTAACTGTTCCATTTGTGTGGATGATAATTTGGGGTTAACATGAAGATTATGACCTTTGGACAACTCAACAGTAGTGGTAGACTCTATCATAGTAGCTTTAGAAATTGGATTTTTATCTAATTCACATGGTAAAACTTGATGAAGAATATCTAGTTCTTTGAGAAAAGTACAATTCTCATCACATTCCTCATATGTGGTTAATTCTAACATGGAACTTTCAGATACATCTTTTTCTACCACACAATTGTTAGTAAGAATACTCTAAAGTATTGAATCCTCTTCCTATAGCTTTAGAAATGATTTTCTATGTAACATCATAAACTATACTATAGAGTTTAATTCTTCTTCATCATCCCCTAAATCTGGCCAAATAGATGTGCTTAAATCTAATAATGGTTGTGCTAGAGGATACAAATCAAATGTCTTTGTTGCTTGACCATTTGATATGGTCATATTTCCTAATCTACAACTTATATTTACATCAGCTATAGCTAACCATGGTCATCCTAAGCTGACAGGGTAACTAGATAAATTAACTTTAGGAGACAGGATCATGAAATCTGTGGGATACTCTAGAGAGTCTAAGGTTACAACTATGTTTTCTATCTTGCCATCATGGGTGATAGTAGAACTATTTGCAATTTGTAGAATTGTTGAAGTAGCCCTTAATCTTTCTATTTAAAAAATTTTCATAGTAACCTTAGTCATGACATTTATAGCAGCACCAAGATCTATTAAAACATTTTTGACAGATTGACCATTTATACTCACATTCACAACTGGACTACCTGGATCAGAATATTTTGGAGTGACCAATTTTCCTAACATAATGTTAGCCAGTTGTCCCACAACATGGACTGTAGTTGGGTCCTTTTTCTTCCTCCCAATCTTCTTCAAGAAGTCTTCTCTAATGGCTTTTCCATAGATAGAAACATCTTTAATAGCATGGAATAGGGTATTTGGACATGCATGTTCTTCAACTGATCAAAAATATCAAAAAATTGTTCCTCTATTTGTACAAGTTTACTTTGTACAAGCTTCTTTGGAAAAGGAGGTATCACCACTAGCTAAGCTTGGGCTAAGATAGTGACATTGGTTGGGTCAACCTCTTTAGAGACTGGGGGTTTTGATGCTACGGGAATATCTAGTATTTCAGTTATAAGAGGTGGTTTAGGTGCCGGTAAAGTTGTACTAGATCTCAAATGTATATTTGCAACATTCAGATCATAAAGAGGATATTTTTGAGCATCAACAATACACATAGGTTGTTTTGGTTGTTGGTTATTTAGATCTAGTTGAGGTTGTGTAGGTAACTGTGTCTACTTTTGAGGTCTAGGATTCATAGGTGGTGGCGTTAGTGTAGGTTATTGAGTGGGGGTGGTAATTATGGAGTACTAATATTTTGGTTAGCCCATTTTTGAGGTCCTCTCCATTGGTTTGTAGACCAACAATTCCCTTGGGATGGTTGCCATTGGTTCTACCATTGGTTATTTTGTTGGTTAGGCTAGGATAGTTGGGAGTTCTGAGGCTATTGGGGTTGTTGCAGATTATTTTTCCAAGCATTGCTCCAATTAGATTGATTATATTGTGGGGGGCTTTGGGGATTATGGTTTTACCATTGATTATCATATAAATTTGAATTTTGCAAAGGATCCTGAGGCATAACTTGATGTTGGGCCCATGGTCAGCTTGAGAAACAAAGAATACTTGCTCATTATCTCCATCTATCTTGATGTACTTAGTTGGAAGATGTTGGTTTTCCATGCTGGCAACTAGTTTGCATTTACAATCCTTCTTTTTCTTTTGACAATGAGGGCAGTATTTAGCTAGTTGTAATTTAGCTTTCGCATGCCTCTTCTTTGTAGTCATTGTGTCAAGATGTGTAGCGACATCATTTATGATGTCCTACTTGAAATTTGATAATAGGTTAGATATCTCAAGCTTTAACATACCCTGACTGATTCCTTTAGTGACTATGGAACGAGGTCCTCAACCTTTTTTCATAGTTGACCTTGAATAGTTTTGATAGATTTTCTTGAGGTCATCCTAGGAAGCTTGATATACATCACCACCAGCCATCAAGTCTAGTGCTTCTAGATAATTATCATTCACACCTTTCAAAAAGACTAGCTTTTGAGAATCCTCAGACAACACATGTTGAGGGTTCTTTTGTAGTGTATACAAGAAACATGAAACATAGTCTTATAATGTTTCTTCCTCCTTTTGTGATATCCTGAAGATATCATCTCCTCTTGAACTAGATATTTTGTAATACTCTTTATATTTATCCAAAAATAGAGTTTGCATTTCATCCCAAGTTCCTACTACATTGGCTCCTAAGCCCATGAACCATCATAAAGTTGATTGTTTCAATGTTGCTGGAAATAATTTGAGCTTATGAGAATCAGTGTTGTAGTCAAAACTATGATAGAGTATGTCAAATTCAAACAAGAAAGTATCAAGGTCTTTGGTTGCAAGGCAATAGAACTTTGGAAGAGCATATGTAGGTATATTCTTGAGATTATCAGTATTTATGAGGCTTGGGAGAGGAAATGGAAAAGTAGATTGTGCCATTACTAGAGGTATTAGATTATGAGGTTGCCATTACAAGTGGTGGATTTAGAGTAGTATTATCAAGGAAACTAGCCAAAATTTCAGCAAAATGTTGAAGACCACTCATATCTATAGGTTCTTCTCTTGAGGATGATTATGTAGGAAAAATAGGGCTTTTGTCTTCAAAAGGCAACTCAACGTCTTCTTCTTCAATTTATTCATTCAAATTAGCAGACTCCTATGGAAGAAATCTACCATATTCATCTTTTTTTCTTCCTCTTCAATGCATGCAATTGAATTCTTCACACTGGTGAAGGAAGCTTTAAGACTGCAAATTTCTAAAAAGAACTTAACTAAGAGCTATGACTCAAGAATGCTCCTAGCTTGACACCATCCCCAGCAATGATGCCAAAAATGGTCTGCCTCACAATAGGTGTATAATAATCATGTCAAAGGCCATACTTAGGAATATTTTATTCAATCTAAGGACTATTTTTCCCCACCATGAGGTACATTTAATTTTGTCAACCCAGGGACGTATACTCTAAATGGTCGGCATAGTATGTGCACTAGGTTTCTTAATGAGTCATTATTCTTATGTCGCAAGAAATTAAAATACAAGGAAAGAATCTACACTAGTACTACAAGAAACTAGCACACTTAAATTTTTACTAAAAAAAATATTGGAAATACAATTAAATACTAATATATATCCCAACTCGGTTCATTTACTATAACTATTCTTATAGATGTTGCAGGAACACTCACAAAGTATGATGCTACAGGAAGGAACTTATAACATCTACCTGCAGTCCTAAAGATGCTTGAAAAAAAATCTATACTACTCTAATCTAATCCACCTCCCAAGTGGGCCCTCTTGGTTGGCTTCTACTAATCTACTAACATAGAATGTAAACTAGGAGTTATTTCATTATGTCTAGAAATTCAGTACATGAGAACAATACATAGAACTATAGAAAACAACTCACTGCAAGAATCAATAGTTTCTTGTCATAAACTTTCTTCTACCCTCCTAAAACTATTTTTCTTATCTCTATAAATTGAATATCAATGCTTATTCTAAAATATAAAAGCAAAACAAACTTACTTCAAATCTGCCAGAGAAAAAGGAAGCAAAGATAATAGCTCAAGGTGGGAATAATAAAGTCTGGACAACTACTTTGACACAATAATAAATTTAGAGAAATATAATAGTTCTTCATAGCTCCTCCATATTGGTGGTTGTATCCCTTGGTACCCTTATGACTCTTTCCACCATAGCTTAACATCTTTTCTCCTCGAATGCTATTGGTTATCCTCAACATTTCCCTTTGAATGCTTTTGACCATCTTTAGCTACCTTTGCTAATAGGTTAGTTATTATGCAAAGATATTTTCAAATAAGCATTATCAAATTAAATTTAAATATAAGAACACATATTCTGATGGTTATATGGAATACTACATTATATATATAATATTGACAAAATATAACATACTATCTACCCATAGGTTAATCATCAGTTCAAGTAAACATAGGTTCAAAAATGTCTTGGTGGAAGTATAATAGATTGTTTAAAAATATCATAAAATAGAGGCAATAATTAGCCTCATTAGAAAGAATAAATCACAAAAAAGCATACTCCAAAACCTAAAGTATCAAGTGAAAACATCCATCAATGATCACACTGGGGTAGTAGATTGTCTTTGTACATTGATCCCCAGTAGTGATATAGGTAGCTACACCTCCCATCCATGTTGAACCCATAGGTCCACTCCTATCATGTTGATGGAGATAATGATCGAACCACAAACATGCCAAGGTAAAAAACCATGGCTTTCACTCATGCTAGATAGTAATGATGATAGAATCCAAGACCATGCAACAATGCAAGTACAATAGGTACTAGTCAGACACTCTATAGGTAACTATGTAGAAACTTTGGTGAAAATTTGGTAACTCAAAATCACCCAAGCTAAAGCACAAGGACAACCATTCCCCTCATACATCCTTACGAGGTTAATGTGCTGAAATAAATAACCATTTTCCTCACCAACACCCTCGAGAAATTGACCATAGTTTCTTATCTTATTTAATTATCTATTAATTAATTAAGTTATCACTTATTAGAAACTCCTCAATGCCAACTATGGCTAGGATACCATGGTTGTGTTAGAAGCCCCTCCACACCTTACCCTACATACTCATACTCATCACACAATGAGTGCCCGTAGGCATGCATATTTCCAATCCAACCTAAAATGAACATAACTCCACTGAAATACAAACAAGAGATTGGGGCCTCGCAAGTCACTCAACAACTACACGCACACATGCTTGTGTTTGGTACACCAACATCACAAAGATCATAACACAAGGGATGGATGAGAACACAAGCAAAATATCACTCAACTAAAACAATCCCAGGAGGGAAAATTCTACACAAATCTCAAGAACCATAAAACCATACATCATGAAATCACTCAACTAGCCTCAATTTGGGAGTATGGAGTCTACATGAATCCGCATGATGCAACAAGACCAAAAATTTTGAACTCAATCAACTGGCCTTAATCTGGGAGTATGGATTCTACATGGATCCTAGTGTCTACAAAACCATAACAAAGCTCCAAAAGAAACCATAACACTAGATATAAAATCATTTAATCGAACACTGCAATGTTGGAAGTACAAATGTGGTACACATCCCAATGCAAACATAAAAGTGAAACAATAGTCTAATTGACATAAAAATGGATGATCTAGGTCCACAACTAAACTCGTGCCAAGAAAACTTGAGAAAACAAGGTGGCATACAAAATGAGATTGAAACCCCCAAAATTGGAAAACTTTGAAATTAAAACCCATTTGGTCTTTGGACACTAAAACCCCAAAAGTCCAATAAAATTTTGGTTTGGACACTATATGAAAAAATTGCCAACATAACGGCATGAAACCCCAAACCCCCATCCTGGAAATAGGGAAAATGTTCATATCTAACCAACCTGATAGAACCAACAAATAGAAATGGAGGGGAACACTAGTTCTCAGCCTCTTAACAAACAACTACCAAGAAAAAAAAAAAAAAGAGTAGAAAAAATAAAACAAGAGAGCCCTACCTCACAGCCAAAAGGGGCAAAACAAGAATCTGAACCATAAAATAAAACTCCCATAGAAGTAGCCAAAAACTCCAACAATCCAAGGTCTCCCTAAGTTGGATCCAATAAGACCAACCCCATGACGATCACATGCCCATAGCTCCTACAACAAACAAAATAGTAATTCCTCATGAAGAGGAATTTTGGATTTACTCTAAAAATTTCTAATTCAAAAGTGAGAAGTGAGGAATTAAATTCCTTTTTCAATAGTTATTTACTTTTCGAGTGAATAATTTATTAGGGCAAATAATCAGCCAACCTAGTTAAACCCCAAATCAACCCAAACGAAAATAGGTTATTCCTAGAAATAGGAATTCATCTATGGAAAAGTTTCCAGAAATTAAATTTAGTAAAAATAAAGCCCAAAAACCCCAAAATCACAGAAATTTCCTTAACAACTTTTGCGATAATTTGAAACTCTAAATGCACAAACACAATTACTGGTCCAACCACATAATGCAAATGAGTTTGAATTTGATAATCAATGAAAGGATTAATTAAAAAATTAAAATAAGGATACGTCATCCATACAGGGATGACATTGGTAAAATATAGATGGATGAATCACTAACTCCATGTGCCACTACTAGGGATATAAATTCTACACACTAAACAACATGATCAAGTGCAATTGCATATAACAACATAGTCAAAGCAATAAATGCATTAAATAACCTAATTTAACCATTTAATCAATTATATTAAAATAATTCATTTACATCACTCACGTTCTCATATAGCTAACAATGCAGGAATGAAGTAAATACTCATAACATTAAATCCATCACATAACATAATCAAAGATATGTCCAAATAATGGATAACCAAATATCATCATAACACACATTGTCATCTCAAAATGGCATCATCATGCAATATGATCAACTGCACAACATAGTAGTCTAACATCTATGATATTGAAATCAAAGTATAACATCAGACCCTCAGGTCATCTCAAATGTAAAACATAACATGATTAAAAAGTATCTCTAATATCAACATATATATATATATATATCTGTAGCACATAACCAATGAATCCAAAATGGACAATCCATTTCTAATTATTTAAGCATTTAATAAAGGTAGTTTAAACAACATTAAAAGGGCAGTTAACAAACATAAGCAAACACAGTCATAAACATGACTAACCACTGCTACAGGAACCTAGTCCAATCTAGCATGATAATAATACACAATGCAATCTCCACACACATCTTAGGGTAATCACTAAATAACCTCATGATACCACATCAATCCTAGTAACCACTGGCACATACCTCAGTGAACCATAAATACATCATAATCTCATAACTCAGCCATAAGCATAAACAAAAAAATTGATATAGTAACATAAATCGAATCACCTCAAGGGTGTAGACTACTCACAGTCCCAATTATGATCCCATCTCAAAAAGAGATCAACAAGGTTGCATCCATTAGGATGAATTATAGAAGTCAAATTGGAGAGGCACTACAACCTTTAAGATAATATTATACCTTAGTGTCATCCTTACATGAAAGATACAAACTCACCATGTAGATTTTTGAAATGCATGCATAAGGTTCTTACACTTAGTAATATACAATTTTCATGGATTCTAACATTACTATCATATAATTTTTCATAGCTATCCTAAGTCAACATATTTTAAGATCCTGGCATATTCTCCTGAAAAAATTTCATTAAAATACACATGACACCAACATGAATTAAATTTAAGGTCCAAAAAATTGGATACCAACATTCATATAATTTTCATACCTTAGTAAGATGTCATTTGGTTGATAGGACCCACTAAGTGAAAGGAAATTATTAGGGGTTGATTAACTAACTAATAGTTGATAAGGCTTACAAGGGTGAGACATTGTAATCACAGAATTACCCTACTCATTGAAAAAAACTTAAGAGCCTAAAGTAAATAAACAACAATAGGCCACAAGGTTCATCAAATTGGTGGTTTTTTTGAGGTAGTGTAAAATATACCAATGGGAATGATGTTGCCAAAGCCTCTTATTTAGCCTCCTAACATTAAAACACTCAAAAAGTATTACAAAACACTTCAAACAACAAAAAAAAGTTAATATTTTGTTAGTTTTGCACAGTCAAATAGTGAAATGGATGAGGAAATGACTTGTGTTGTGGGTCCCATTGGGTGTGCCAAATTGTAAGAAACAAAATATAGTGTAAATGAATATTGAAAAAGAAAAGTATTCAACAAAACAAGATAATGTTATGCTTATGAAAAGACCTTCAAAATAAAACTAGAATAAACAAAAGGAATGCAAACCTCACTCCTTCAAGTAGCTTCAAGTAGAGATTTGCCTAAGGTGGAGAGCATGTGTGCTAAAAAAATGTTGCTCAAGCCTCAAAGGATAAGATATTTAATTCAACAATAGATGGATGAATGAATAAAGTTATGGATGTGTGGGGGAAATTTGGCATTATAATCCTAATTTGGGAGCTTTGGGTTCACAAATTAGCATTATTAGTTTGAAATGGATTGTGGATGATTTGTGAAGGGAGAAGGGTTCAATATATAGGATTTTAGTGGTAAAATGGAAGCACTTTAATAAGATGTAGGCTTCCACTTTATGGGCCACTAAGCCATTCAAATATGTGTGTAAGGGAAAGAGGGGAATTTCCAAATATGATTCCACTTATGATCCAAATTAAATTTACTAGGACCCAATAGCAGAAGGGTGCTAATACTAAATCTAAATTATAAAGGGGAATGCAATACAAGGAAATGTACTCACTTAGACCCTTAATAGGATAGTGTGAATGAAAAATTGAACTTATTTCTTAGATAATATAAATCTAGATGCTATGTGAAGATAATTAGCCCAATTAAGATATAAATCTAGGGTAAAGATGTGAAAGAAAATAAAATATAAATGAATCACCTTAAATTGTGTAGAGCAAGATATATTTTAGCTCCAAAACTTGTAGATATGAACTATATTTGAATATCCATCCATGAATCTCATAATGAAACAAAAAAAGGAACAAAACCTAGAAATCTCCCCAAAAATAGAAATTGGAGGACTAGGTCAACTTGGGAAGACATCCTCCAACTAGGTTGACATAGTTTGGTTACCTAAAACTGACTTCTCCAAAAATCTCTTGAAAAGTAGGTTCCAAATATGTAATTCTTTCATTGATAACCTACAAATCAACACAAAAAAGAAAGCTTTTGGGGTTGGGTTTGATTAGGGATTTCCTTAGTCAAGCCCTAGGTGAAGGAATTAGTCGCAATTGAGAAATGTAAATGTAAATGACTAAAAGACAAGATAAATGTTAGAATTCACCCTTGAAATTAGGAATTTAGGTATCTCCACTCTTTGTAATGGATCTACCATGATCTCAGCATGATGTCATAGATATAAAGGTGCATGAATGAAGAAGGTAATGAATGCTTCAATGTAGATCACCTCCCTTTATGGACAACAATAAGCTAGATCTTTGAGAGGAAATGATGACAAAGGATCCTTCAATGCTAGATAGAAATATCCTTACTTAAATGCTTGAAAGTCTTGAATACTTGAACTCCTTGAATGAAAAAAGGTAGAAGTATGGATTTGAGAGAAATATCTTGAGTGTGTGAATAAATGAGATGCTTGAGATTAATGAGATGTGAAAATGAAGCCTCCAAGTCTCCTTATGTATGAGTTTTTGGGCAGGAAAACAACACAGGTTGGTAGGATAATGCTAAAAAAATAATTAAACCCCCAAAGCTTTTCAGGCCTCAAGCCCCAAAACTTCCAGGGACTATGTCAACCTAGTCCATAATAGGTCAACCTAAGTTGACTTGGTCTTGGAGACCAAGTTTGGGAAGTCATAGAGAGAGGAGATAGATAATTGAGAGATAAGGTGGAAAGATGGAAGAAGGGGAGGAAAAAGGAGATTGAGAACATGCACATCCATGCTCCAAATAGGGTATTATGTGTAGACACCTAAAAACCTTTAGAAAATAAAGTATTTTTATTTTCTGAAAAAATCTCTGATGACATCATCATTTATTAATTAATTAATTAATTAATTAATTGTTATGTCATTAAATCCCTTTATCTTAATTAAAAATATTTAATTAAGGAATCCCTCCCTAAAATGTTTAAATCTTATTTAAACATTATTTCATTATTTATTAATTATTTAATTAATAAATTGACCAAAAATCCTAAAATAAATAAAAAAATTATTTTTTGCCCAAAACTTGGCCAATTTCCTTATGACCAATAACCTCTTCCAAAATCTTCTAATCCTTCTTTAATTTCGATTAAGGCTAATCCCATCATTTCCTACCCCTAATCCCAACTCAAAATATTTAATTAAGATTAAATATTAATCCTCATGTTTATTAAAAAAGTTTTAATAAATATCTCCTCAACCCAAACCCTTGAAATAAATAAAACTTTATTTATTTCTTAAAAATCTAATTTATCCTCATCCTAAGAAATTCTAGACTCTTCTAGAAAGTCTTCATCCTCATTCTAGGAAATTCTAGATTATTCTAGAAAGTCTTTATCCTCATCCAAAGTCTAGACTCTTCTAGAAGATGTCTTTAAACCTAATCCTAATCCCCTCCTAACCTTGTCACATTCCCTAAACATGGGTTAAGACTTACTAACCCAAGCCAAAGTTAACAAATATCTCCTCCTTCACCCACCCTCATTAAATGCCATCCACTTGCCTATCCCTAAGCTAATCCTAAACCATCCTAATCCATCCTCTAATCATTTTCACAAGCCTAAACAAGCTTAAAACCTTCCTAATCAAATCCAAGTCGAAATTGCTCTCATCACCCTCAAAATATCTCAACCATAAAACTTTATGAAGTCCACTAGGTCATAAATGACTCTTACAAGCCCTTTTATTGCTCTTACAAGTCATTATGAGGGTCTTTATGAAGATTTTATCCCTTGAGCCTCCTTTTTTGACTCATCCTTCCCCTTTTCTCCATCCTCTCACCATGTGACATGTGTCACTCCTTGATTGGCTATAAGGAAGCACAATCCATGTGCTCTCCTCTCATGCAATCTGAGCCCTCCATAAGATTTTTCCCATCCTTGCATCTTAGCCCTCAATCCCTCAAGCCTCTTGCCTATAAATTGGATCCTTCCCCTTTGCAAAATAACACAATCCATGAAGTAAAGTCATAATGCCATTTTGAGAAGCCATATTACATCAAAACCATACACTCACACCCAAATTCCAACTCCATTTGAAGCCCTTTTTGAAGAATAAGCTTGAGCATACATCCTATCTATTTAGACAAAGCTACTCAACAAGAGAGCTTCTCATTGAGAGAGCCCATTAATGGCTTATATTCTCAATTGAGAGTTCATCTTAGTCTATCTTGAAGTTTATGAAATTTTTTTAGTTTGTAGAAGCTTTATTTAAATTTGGTTTCTATTAGCATACTAACATTGCTCATATACATTTTGGCACGCCCGGTGGGACCCCGCATGGGTCATCTTCATTAGCTTTTTTAGTCAAGTTTTGTATTTCATTTGCTAATTTTGGCTAATTTTACTTGTTTTTGTGATTGGTAGGATTGTATAAATTGGTTTTGTAGGTCCACATGAGCATGAAGAAGACAAAGGAACTCATAATCTATCTCATAGTGTTTGCAGATTTTTCAAGCTTATAGGTGGACAAAGAACTTGAAATTCTTCTTCCTCTTCTTGTCTATATTCTTCTTATTCCATCTACTTCTTCTTCTTCTTCTTGTGGGAGATCTTGGCCATTTTTTTTTAAGGAAGAAAAATCATACACACTTCTTTTTAGTGCTTAAAATGAACCCCCAAATCATACTCAAATCCATTGAAAAATTAAAAATTTGCAAAAAAGAAAAAATCTTTTAACAAGTGAAACTAAACCAATCTAATCATTTGCATCCTTGCAACATCAAGGTTTTAGATGCATTCATGCAAAATTAGGAACACTTCATTTTTGGGAATTTAAAAAGAACTTCAAGTTTCCATTTCAAAAGGTTCAAAATCAACACTAAGTGCACACTAAAGTTCTTTTAAAAAATCTCATGAAAACTAAGAGTCCTAAATGGTTGCCAAAAATTGTCCTAAAAGCTTTGTTATTTGTTCCAAACAAATGTCTTATTGCAAAATCTTGAATGTTTCTTAGGTTTTTCATGCATCAAAACAATCTAGGAATATCATTTTTGGGCTTAAAACATGCAAACTAGAACACAAAATCTTGAATGAAAACCAAAGTCCAAAGAGTCATTTTCACTTTTGAGTCCAAAACAATCTTGAATGATCTAAGGTTAAAACAAATCACTTCAAAGTTCTTAAAACAACACACAAAATCTCAATCTTGAATGCTCAAAAGAAAACACTTGAATGTTTAACCACTTGTCTTTGAATGCATGTTGCTAAAATCACTCTTGAATGCCATGGATTAAAATCAAATTTTCCTTGAATGCATGATTAAAACAACAAATCCAATCTTGAATTCTAAGGATCAATTAACCATTGCAATATCAAACACTTCATTTGGAGCTTCTAAAAATTGAACAAAACAAATCTCTTTTCCACATGCAATCTAGGTAAAGTTTGATTTTTGGACATTTAAGAAACCTTGTTAAGTTAAAATACAAATTTGAAAAAATCAATTTGAGTAGTTCCTTGGACTCACCTCCTTTCTAATCACCCATCAAATATTAACCATTGGTTGCAATCTTAGCGCCATTTATGGGGATGGGTCTACTTGAAAAAGGTGTTAAATGTTCCACAATCTAACTCACTCACTTGGTCTTTGAATGTTTGCTTTAACTTTATCAAAATTCTTAAATGATCAAAACTCTAGATTAAATCGATCACACTTCAAGTTTGGGCACTAAAATTGAACAACAACTGACGTGGAGAGCCTCCGGGTGGGCGCTTGAATCGAATCTCACACACTTTTATTTTGGGCTTAAAACAAACTCACACTCAATCTTGAATGCCTTATAAAAAATTAATCGATACTTGACGTGGAGGACCTCTGGGCACACGAGTTTTCTTTTGTTGACCCTAACTCTTCTTATTGTTTGCATTCTTCGATCGATTTACTTTTTTTGGTGCTTCAAGTTGGAATTGAACATTGTCTCTTAAACATGAGTGTTTGCAAAGTCTAGATTAGCACACATAAGAGTCAGTTGGTAAAAGAACAAGCGTGTTTTTTAGCCCAAGGTCATCCAAGTCTTCTCTCCCCTTGTCGTCTTTCGAGGCCATCTTGGGTGCATAAGATTAGGATCCAAAACCTTGTTTCTTTTTAAGAGGCCTGCTTGGGGATTTCATCACCCCTTGGATGACCTCAACTCCAGTATTCTGGTGGAGTATAAGAATCAGGAGGTGAATCGAAAGACACCTCTCTTGGGATCAAGATTTTGTCACTCAGGCTAAGCCTCAAGGAAATTTATACCCTTGAGAAGTGAAAGAGGAGAAGTAGGTTACCGCTCCTCTCGGCTGTGTGACATCTTTTTGGTCTCATCTACGGATTTGGGCCTCACGTACCTTAGGTATATCGAGGACTCCTTAGCTAAACCAACTGTCAGCCTTGTAGACAACCATCTAGGATGTTAATGTGTTTGAGGTGACTGATCGAAACATTTGTAGAACATACACACTCCTTGGCGCAAGTATCACTTTCTGAGAATCAAAAACTTCTATCTGGTTGTTTCTATCTATTACTTGATCTTTTATTTGTTGAATGAATGTTTTCCAAACTTGGTCAATCCTAGCTTAGGGCATACTTAGCGTAGTCACTGCCTATTCCAGAAGTTGAACGAGTTGAAGCAAAACAACCAAGATCTCTCAAAGCCAAGCAGATTCAAAAATTGGTGTCAGAGCAACCCAAACCCAAACAGAAGTTCCACAAAGTTAAACTCAAACCATCTCTAGCATACCAAGAACTTTCAGCCAAGAGAAAAGAAATAACACCAAGCCCACGAATTTCCAAACTCCACAAAGTAGAGGACAAAGCTACCGATGAAGCACTTCAAGAGGCCTGGTTAGAGCGCACCATCAAATTTAGCCAACATCCAGGAGTTAATCCTGCTTATGCCTTACCAACTAGGCATGATTTCTATGATTAGACACCCTTGTTTCTCCACATATTCTTGGATAAGCTTCACTTTAGATTCATCTTTGTAGAAAAGCCAGCCATCTTAGGTTATCCCCTTAAGCATTATTAGCTCATCCATCTCATTTAGAATCAAACCATCTAGCCAACAATCAAAACCTCACATCCAAGCCTTCAAAATTGTTGTCACTTTTGCCAAAAATTTGCCACTCCTAAAATCTTCCAAATCCATCAATCTCACGAAGGTTATCCCTTTGACAGAGCTTTGTCTAGGGTAATCCAGCTTTGTCACTTGTTATCCCTCATCACCTTGAGCTAAAGGTTGGGATCCACAAGTGATCAATCTCGTGTTCTTCCTAAAGGATCATCAGTCTATCCTTAAGTTGACACAATCACCACCAAGCTTGCACATAGGAAAGAAGACCTTTCGTGCTTTAGCAACATATCTTTGAAGTTAGAATCTCCAACCCAATCCTCCTTAGGTTTTGTCATATAGCTTTGCCTTAACCTAGGAAATCATTTGCATAGAGAAGCCTTCCCCCTTTTGCATCCACTAGCATTATTGCATCTCATCCCTAGGAGCATTTTTCATGCCACCCGTCACTCGCTTAGCCAAGAAGAAAGAAACAATGGAGCCCTATCATTTGGATCAAATAGCCTCACCCCCCTTGAGCACTCAGCCATCCTTCAGCCCAGAGAAAGTTGTGCCATCATGTACTGACATTGAAGCTTTCATGAACCAACCAAGAAATGAAGTATTGGTAAATGCCATTATAAACAAAAACAAAGAGACAATCATGGCTAATTTTCGAAGGGAAAATGTAGGAACCTTTGACTTTGGAAGACCCCCTCCATTATCAGATCCATCTCACCCATTGTTTGGGCAGCTACCACCACCTATAGGCTCTTATGATCCAAATTATCCTCAATATATGCCAAAAGAAGAGCCTCCAGCCAATCCATATGATCCAACGGACCCAAACATACCATCATCCACCCAAGTTGAAATCTCCATGCCACAAGCCAACCCAGCCACCACCACTCCATCCTTGGTTCATACCTCTCCGCTCCAAATCCCCTTTACCCAAAACAGCTCACCGTTGACCCCCTTCACTATTGTTGCTGCTGCTCCCCAACCCAGCCTTCCAAATCCACCCATCTCCCAAATCAGTGCTAGCATCTTTGGCCAACCTTAGCAATATACAATCGGGATGCCACCCATGGGGTCAAGTAATCAACCTTTCATCACCCCCAACTTGTTCACTACATCCCAAAGCACAATCCCATCATTTCCATTAGGTCTTGGGAGCTCAATACCATTAGCCACAAATCTACAAGCTACTACCCTCACTCCACAAAGCTATCAAATCCCACAAGCTACTACCAATTTTTTACCAAGCTCCCAAGTGAACCCAGCCCCTGCCACCACTCTACCGAGCTTCCAAATCCAACCACAAAGCTATCAAACCCCATCAGTTCCATTCCCAAGCTTTCAATTCCCACCACCTCCACCACCAACTAATCCATTACCTCCAATTACCAACTACTTTTCAATGCCACTTCTAGGAGGTAATCCACCACCCCAGCCAACCACCAATTATTTGCAGATACCATCCCAAATGGGGGCACAACCCACATATATTGGTCAAACCCCACAAGCCCCCCGATCCTTTCCCCAAGCCTCTCAACCATCTTATACCTTACCTCCACAAAGCAATCCATTTATCCCACAGCCAGCTTATGTTCCTCAATCCCAACCTCAAATCCCATATCAACAACAAGCCTCGCAGCACATGCAGCAATATGCGCCACCTCCCCCTCAGCAACCTGTCATCCACCATGCAGCTGCCCAAACAATGTACAATCCCTATTAGCAAATCCCTCATAGCCATCCATATTCAGTGGCCCCATCCAGCACATACCTACCTCAAGGCACTCCTACATTGGGGGTACCCCAGCCATCACCTATCAATTCAGAATGGGAGCAAATGAAGATAGCTCTGAAAGCCATCCAAGAAGGGAATGATCCGAAGACATTCAAGTTTGAGAATGTGTGTCCTTACCCATTTGACAGAGCCATTACCATGACACCATTTCCCAAACACTTTGAGGTACCCAAATTTGACAAATTCAGAGGAAGAGACCCTGTCACACATATCAAAGAATTTTACATGCACTGCCAGGACGTAGCATACAATGATGTCTTCCTCTTGCGCCTTTTTCCCAAAAGCTTGGCTGGACCAACTCTTGAATGGTTTTATAGAATCCCCTATGGTACAATTAAAAACTTTGCTGAATTATCTGAGGCATTTGTAGCCCAATATGCCCATCTTGTTGAAACAGAGCTATCAATAGTTGATCTTTTCCACACCAAGCAAAAAGGTGGAGAAAGCCTTGCCGAATACCTGCAAAGATGGCAAACCCTTACCACCCGCATATCCTGCACCTTGCCAGAATGCCATGTGGTGAAAATTTTTATTGATAATGCCCATCCTAGCTTGGCTCACCACATGACCATGAACTGTTTGCAGACCTACAAAGATATCAAAGAGAAAGGAATGATCCTTGAGCAAAGAATCATTAAAGATGGTGTGGTCAAGATTTACAAGGAAGCCAACCAAAACCAATCACATTCCAATGACAAGTCTAGGTATTGGAACAAAAAAAAGCACGTTGCAACAGATGGCATCACTGACACTAGACATGTGAATATTGTTGGTCCTTCTCACAACCAGTCCAACCCACCATATCAACCAAACAATCAACAAGCTAACAACTACCAACAACAGAATAACTACCAACAACAGAATAACCAAAGCTATCAAAACCACAATCCAAGACCCAACTTCCAAGGGTCTAGCAATCAAGCTAATGCCATCAATGTAGCTACAGGACAAAAGCCTAGATTCCAACCTACACCTAGAAACTATACACCCCTTGGTGAGCAATTGGATGTCATTTTTGAGAAATTAGTCAAAGAAAACCTCCTCAAATTTCCTCCTACCCAGCAAATTGACCCAAGCCAATCCAAATCTGCATGGTACAAAGATAATGAGTACTGCAAATTTCATAGGGTAAAAGGTCACACTACCCTCAGATGCATAAAACTGAAAGACTATGTGCAGGACCTCATTGATCAGAAGGAAATCACTGTTGGTGCCCAAACCTCTCCCAATGCAGGCTTATAGATCTATCAAAATGCTTTTCCTCCACACCACAACCAAAATCTTGGAAAAGCACCTATCCAAACCAACAACAACAACACCAACAACCGTCAGCCAAACCAACAGCATGGGAAGAACAATGACCACACTTCATCCTATATAGACTATGGTAGCCTTATAGGTTGTATATCCGAGAAAGAGCCTTTTGTCAATGTTATCAATATCCAAGGACCAAACAATGAGTGTGCAGTCACCACTCAAAGAGCGCTATTTAACATCGCAGGCCCACCTATTACACCAACACCATCAGCTCCATCAAAAAGCCAGTACAATATCTTGGAACACCTTGGGAACATGCCAGCCCAAATCTCCATTTTAGACCTTCTTCGCACTAGTCCTGTGTACAAGAAAATCCTTGACAGTGCTCTCATAGAATCTCGTGTCCCTTCTGATATCAATGCTACTGATTTTCATAATCTTGTTGGACACCTCTCATCCTCATGTGCCCTATCGGTCAAACCCACCGACATACTCGTGGTCGAGCTAGATCACAACCTTCCGCTTCGCATAGCCATCATGGTATCCAAATTTTCTGTAAAAAGAGTAATGATAGATAATGGATCAGCCTTGATTATTTGCACCCTAAAATTCATAAAAAAAGCTGGGTATACTGAGGCAGATATCATCAATGAGGTTATCACCATCAAAGCTTATGACAACTTGGAAAGAACCACAGAAGGAACTATTTTGCTGCCAATCAAGGTTGGGCCAGTCATCCAAGAGACACTCTGCCATGTTATTGATCTAAACCTACCATTTAACATCCTCCTCGGTCGCCCATGGATTCATGCCATGAAAGTCGTTCCATCCACTTACCATCAGTGCATCAAATTTTCGCATCAAGGCACTGAGGTAACCATCCATGCCGATCCAGAACCCTTTGCTTACTGCAATGCAGTTGAAGCTTCATATACAAACCATTGCCCTAGAATTGATATCAGCACATCCATCGCTAGCTCATCCCACACTTATAATGACCCACAAACCATCCTCGCCTCTACCCTATCTACCGTGAACATCAATAACAAAGGTTGTGGAGAGTATAGTCTGTCAGATGCATTTGTTGTCGGGGCACTCCCACTTGATCCACATGCCCATGGACGATTGACATATCACAAAGCTAAGGATGTTCCACCTCCTCGATACAAACAGTTTGGCCCAACAACCTTTGTATCCTCAAAAATCCCTCTTCATGAGGAGCTCACTCCAGATATCAACAAATGGTTACATAAGGATGCACCTCAAAGAAATCAAGCATGCCTTGATCACTTCAGCCAAAAGTATCCCCAAGAACATAAGCTCATCACTGACAAATGGAACTATCAAGGAGGTGGTCTAGGACCAGAAGAAAGAGGCATGTAGTGCCCCATCGACGCACACAAGTGGGAATTGAAGTCAGGTCTTGGCTTTGGCATACCCACAACTGGGGGCACCAATGAGAACGGTCACACTTTTTTAAACATTCACCGCAACCTTGTCAAAATCGAAGACATTCCTGAGGAAGTTGAAAAGAGAGCCTACAATGATATCCTAGACCAAATCTCCCTTGGAGACTCTATTCTCCAAGAACTATCCATCCACCTCATTGACCTACCACTCGCCCATCCACAACTCATAGATTGGGACCAACCAAGTGTCATACACATTGATGAGTTCACATTAGAGGAGGCACTTCTAAGATTCATGGGAGCTGAAACTCCTCATAAGAAAACAAATCCAGATTCTGCCTATATCTACAAGCTAGATCCCAAGGGGTATTTTGGAGAAAATCCCCAACCTAGTTCCAATACACCCAAAACTGGAACTAAGGTGAATCTGAGACTAGCTAAGGCAATGAAGAGAACCCCTCAGCAAGAAAATCCAGAGCCACAAGAAGAACATGAGGATTTAGCATTCCCTTCTCAAGATAATCGACTAGAGGTGTCTTCTACTCTAATTGAGGATACTCGAGAAGTCAACATTGGTTCTTCAAAGATCCCCAGACTTGTTCACATTGCTGCATCCCTATCACAAGACCAAGCTGACCTCCTCTTTGAGGTCTTAAGA
The DNA here is from genome assembly GCA_028749045.1 of Cupressus sempervirens. Classification (NCBI taxonomy): domain Eukaryota; kingdom Viridiplantae; phylum Streptophyta; class Pinopsida; order Cupressales; family Cupressaceae; genus Cupressus; species Cupressus sempervirens. The sequence goes on from CM053793.1 coordinate 263,799,322, forward strand.
GAGAACATTGGCCGATTTTCATGATCATATCAAGACATGTCAGGACTTGATCCAAAGCTTGTAGTTCATCATCTTGCAGTTGATCCAAAGATCAAGCCCGTCAGACAAAAGCTTAGAAAAATGCACCCCAAGGTGGCATTATTGGTCAAAGCTGAATTAGAAAGAATGTTAGCTGCTAAGGTTATCCGACCTATTGACTACTCAGAGTGGATCTCCAACATGGTCCTTGTCACTAAACCTTCCGGTGACATCAAAATCTGCACTGATTTTAGAGATCTTAACAAAGCTTTTCCAAAAGATGATTTTCCCTTGCCCAACATAGATATGATTATAGATCTTACAGCTGGACATGAAATTTTGTCCCTCATGGATGGATTTTTTGGGTATAATCAAATCAAGATTGCAGAAGAGGATCAGCATAAGATAGCATTCACTACCCCTTGGGGAACCTTTTGCTACAACATGATGCCTTTTGGCCTAAAGAATGCTGGGGCTACCTATCAAAGAGCTATGACAGCCATTTTTCATGATCTCATCCATAGCATTTTGGAGGATTATGTGGATGATATCTTGGTCAAGTCTCATACCTTCATGGATCATCTTGCTGACCTGGAGAAAGTCTTTGATAGGTTAGCCAAATATCATCTCATGCTGAATCCCAAGAAATATGTCTTTGGGGTCACATCTGGCAAGCTTCTAGGCTTCATAGTTTCTAAACGAGGTATAGAGATCGACCCCAAGAAGGTCAAGGCTATCTTAGACATGCCTCCTCCCCATACACTACGACAGCTTTGCTCTCTTCAAGGAAAGCTCCAATCTATTCGGCGCTTCATCTCCCAGCTTGCAGATAAGTGTACACCATTTTCACATTTACTAAAGAAGGATGAGAACTTCAAGTGGGATCCTTTATGTCAGCGTAGCTTCGACCATCTCAAGCAGTATCTCATCAATCCCCCTATCTTGGTTCCACCAATTCCTGGTCATCCCCTGATTTTGTACATATCAGCAATACCTACTGCTCTAGGGGCACTTCTAGCATAGCTTGATGACTACAATAGAGAAAGAGCCATCTACTACATCAGTAGAACCCTAGTTGGTTATGAACTCAATTACACTCCTATGGAAAAAGCTTGTTTGGAAGTTGTTTTCTCAACTCAAAAGCTTCGCCATTACATGCTAAGTCATACCATCCAACTAGTCTCCAAGATTGACCCTCTCAAGTATATGCTCTCTAGAACAGCACTTACAGGCCATTTGGCCAAATGGGTTATGCTCCTTAGTGAATTTGACATCTAGTATGTGGATAGAAAGGCAATCAAAGGGCAAGCTATAGCAGATCACCTAGCTGATGCACCTCTAATAGATGCTTATCCATTGATCACAGAATTTCCAGATGAGCATATCTATCTAATTGAAGAACAACCCCCATGGAAACTTTATTTTGATGGCTCATACACATCTCATGGATCAGGGGCAGGAATATTGTTGGTCACACCTCAAGGAGATTACATTCCAAAAGCCTTCAAGCTACAATTCCCTAGCACCAACAATATAGCTGAATATGAGGCCCTCATAGCAGGATTAAAGATAGCTGCAGAATGGAACATTGTTGAGCTACAAATCTTTGGCGATTCTAAACTCATCATCAAGCAAGCCCTAAATGAATATCAAACCAAAGATGAAAAGCTATTACCCTACAAAGAGCTAGTTGATCAGCTAACCCAACATTTTACAAAGCTTCAGTTACAAAAGTGCCTTGAATACAGAACAAAGTAGCAGATGCTATGGCTACTATAGGCTCACTCTTGGAAATTCCCCAAGCAGCTACACAGTATGAGTTTTTAGTGGAGCAGCTCCTCACACCCACCTATGCGAATGAGGATTCAAACCGTGTTTGTATCTTGGTTGGTCCCCAATCCCCTTGGTACCATGAGATTCATGCTTACCTTAACGATGGTATCATATCCCCTCACCTCACACGTACCCAACACTAGAACCTCATCCAAAAATCATCCCACTATGTTATCATAGCCAATACCCTATATCGTCGGGGTTATCATGATACTCTCTCTCGATGTTTAGACCAAAATGAGGCCGCGATGGTGTTAAAGGAAGTACACTCTGGACTTTGCGGTGCCCACACCAGTGGTATTTTCCTAGTGCGACAAATCCTTAGAGCAGGCTACTATTGGCCTACCATTGAAGAAGATTCCTGTGACTTTGTTAGAAAGTGTCTCCCATGTCAGCAGCATGCAAATCTTGTGCACACTCCAGCACAGGATCTACAGCCTATTGCACCACCTTGGCCTTTCGCTTGTTGGGGCCTTGATCTAGTTGGAACTATCACACCCCTCTCATCTAATGGACATAAATGGATAATAACAGCTACAGACTATTTCACTAAATGGGTGGAAGCAGTCCCCCTAGTCTCAGCTATGGGAGTTCAGGTCTCCAAGTTCATCTTGTACCACATTGTTTGCCATTTCGGCATCCCATCCACCATCTTCACCGACCACAAAGGTAACTTTGAAAATCTCAACATGGAAGAATTATGCACTTCCCTCCACATCCATCACCGCTTTTCTAGCCCATATTTCCCACAAGGTAATGGCTAGGCCGAGGCAACTAACAAAACCCTTCTCAAAATTCTAAAGAAAGTTGTCAATGATTCTGGCCGTGATTGGCACCTACAAATAAATCCAGCCCTATGGGCCTATCAAACTTCCTTTCGTACATCCATAGGCACAACTCCATACTCCCTAGTCTATGGTGCTGAAGCGGTACTACCTATAGAGGTTGAACTTCCCTCCTTGTGCATATCTTTGCAAGGGCAAATATTAGATGAAGAATATAGAGTAGGTCGACTCACCCAGCTAGATCTGTTACACGAGAAGTGACAACAAGCCTATGATCATCTCACAATCTATCAAACTCATCTCAAAAGGAATTTCAACAAGAAGGTGCTTCCATGACACTTTCAGCCAGGTGACATGGTCCTCAAAGAGAACATGAAAGTCCAAGTAGATCGAGAAAAGAAAGGCAAGTTTGAACCTACATGGCTTGGTCCTTATGTTGTCACTGCTTCCTTTGGCTCTGGAGCTTATCAGCTATCTACACCAGAAGGAGAACTCTTGAATGATCCTACTAACATCATTCATCTCAAGAAGTTCTATGCTTGAAGATCCTTGGTATACCCAGCTTTTGAAAAATACAAAAGAAAAAATAGTAAAGAGAAATAAGCATCCAATGGTGAAAACTTGGCAATTCAAGCACCTTGGATAGGTACCTTGGTGAAAACCTGGTAATTCAGGCGCCTTGTGTACTAAAGACTAATCCATTATCTATCACTATTCTATCCCTCATCCATTCACCCACCATCCCATAAGACACACTTGCTTGTTCCCTTGGTGTTCCAACCAAATATCCAAAATCTGATGAAGCTTGTAAATACCTCCTGTACAGCTTGTAAATCTTGTACCATACCTTGTCTATCCGAATCTTGTCCAAGGTTTGTACCATATTCCAACCTATAAATAATCTTGTATCCTAGCTTGTATACTATCACGTGCACACACAAAACCCCATTTTCACTTAATCTTTTTGCAAACCATCTACCTATCCACCTATCACCTATTATAGACATCCCATCCTTCACAAACATTTCCATCTCACAAAAACCAAAACATGAAAAAACTTGTACATTTGTAACATATCTTGGTCCATCATCTTGTACATCCTCTTTAGCTTAGTACCATTGTATCTATTCAGCATTCATGTCAGTTCGTCCTTGATCAGAATCTTGCACCCATAACACATCTTGGTTAGCTATTCCAACGCATCCTTTAGCTAGATTTCCTATCACCAAAGTGTTATCTTTCTTAGTTCAGCTTGCCAGACACATCACTCATCCAAATCCACCAGCTTCGGTGCTCTCCGATAGGTCCTTGTAGGATATAGCTTTCCTCATGTCTGATCTTGGTCTGTTAGTACCTTGTCCTACCCATCTCATTGGCAAATGGCTCTCTTTTGGATTTTCACTTTCTTTTGATTTGGGATCTTCCCTTTTGGGTCTTGAAGTATCTTTTCCAACCAATCTCCTTGTTCCCTCCTCAAGGTTGCGATGATCTTCCATATCATGGTATGCTACGAATGGGGCAATTAAAGCGTAAGGTCTTGATCAGGTCTTTCATTTTTTTTTCTTTTTTGCTTGTGGGTTCTTCAGTGTCGTTTCCACGCTGCTTCCTCTAGGATTCATGTGTGATGTTGGGGCAATCCTTGCGTGTTTGTTTTGAGTTAGTTTGTCAGTCCTTTGGATGGTTGGTGAAAAGGCCTTGATGTTCTTGGTAACCTTGGCAATTAACCAATAGTCCTATAGAAAATCTAGTGCTCAACTACATGGTGGTACTTCTCTTTGAAGTATCCCCCCGCTCAAAAAGCTTCAATGGTTTTTCTTCATCTCCATTATCCCCCATCCATATCTAGCATCCGTCTCTCCTACCCCAGCTTATGCATCAGTATCTCTTTGAATCACTCATCACTCTTAGCTTTAGGGATCCACAATCCTAGTCTTAGGGATCCACCAATCCAAATCAATCCACCAAGCCTCATCTTTCGAGATCCACAATCCTAGTCCTAGGGATCTCCGAAACCCATCTTCCACCAATCTGACTCTTTGAAATCCTGTTGCATCAGCTTTTTAATCCCCTCATCCATCTCCCTATCCTAGACTCCTTTTTATAGCGCTCCACTCCTTCATCCTCCACCTTCCCTAAAGTCTTAAGCTTGCTTCCTCTTGTGCATCTGATTCTCCTTTATCATTCTCCCATAGTGAGAGTTTGAGCTAATTCAGCCCCTTCTCTTTGCCAATCTGAGTTTCCTTGCTCATCCGAGATTCTTGTACTTTTCAAGAAGCCATCAAGCCTCGCTTTCTCTCCCTGCTACCTTCTTGAGAGGGCATCTCATAGTCCATTCTCTCCTCTTCTGCTCTAGCCTTGGGCATCTTATTTTCTTATCTTTGATGCCATGCCACTTGCGGCATCAAATCAAAGAGGGGCAAAATGTAGACACCTAAAAACCTTTAGAAAATAAAGTATTTTTATTTTCTGAAAAAATCTCTGATGACATCATCATTTATTAATTAATTAATTAATTAATTTTTATGCCATTAAATCCCTTTATCTTAATTAAAAATATTTAATTAAGGAATCCCTCCCTAAAATGTTTAAATCTTATTTAAACATTATTTCCTTATTTATTAATTATTTAATTAATAAATTGACCAAAAATCCTAAAATAAATAAAAAAATTATTTTTTGCCCAAAACTTGGCCAATTTCCTTATGACCAATAACCTCTTCCAAAATCTTCTAATCCTTCTTTAATTTCGATTAAAGGCTAATCCCATCATTTCCTACCCCTAATCCCAACTCAAAATATTTAATTAAGATTAAATATTAATCCTCATGTTTATTAAAAAAATTTAAATAAATATCTCCTCAACCCAAACCCTTGAAATAAATAAAACTTTATTTATTTCTTAAAAATCTAATTTATCCTCATCCTAAGAAGTTCTAAACTCTTCTAGAAAGTCTTCATCCTCATCCTAGGAAATTCTAGACTATTCTAGAAAGTCTTTATCCTCATCCAAAGTCTAGACTCTTCTAGAAGATGTCTTTAAACCTAATCCTAATCCCCTCCTAACCTTGTCACATTCCCTAAACATGGGTTAAGACTTACTAACCCAAGCCAAAGTTAACAAATATCTCCTCCTTCACCCACCCTCATTAAATGCCATCCACTTGCCTATCCCTAAGCTAATCCTAAACCATCCTAATCCATCCTCTAATCATTTGCACAAGCCTAAAAAAGCTTAAAACCTTCCTAATCAAGTCCAAGTTGAAATTGCTCTCATCACCCTCAAAATATCTCAACCATAAAACTTTATGAAGTCCACTAGGTCATAAATGACTCTTACGAGCCCTTTTATTGCTCTTACAAGTCATTATGAGGGTCTTTATGAAGATTTTATCCCTTGAGCCTCCTTTGTTGACTCATCCTTCCCCTTTTCTCCATCCTCTCACCATGTGACATGTGTCACTCTTTGATTGGCTATAAGGAAGCACAATCCATGTGCTCTCCTCTCATTCAATCTGAGCCCTCCATAAGCTTTTTCCCATCCTTGCATCTTAGCCCTCAATCCCTCAAGCCTCTTGCCTATAAATTGGATCCTTCCCCTTTGCAAAATAACACAATCCATAAAGTAAAGTCATAATGCCATTTTGAGAAGCCATTTTACATCAAAACCATACACTCATACCCAAATTCCAACTCTATTTGAAGCCCTTTTTGAAGAATAAGCTTGAGCATACATCCTATCTATTTAGACAAAGCTACTCAACAAGAGAGCTTCTCATTGATAGAGCCCATTAATGGCTTATATTCTCAATTGAGAGTTCATCTTAGTCTATCTTGAAGTTTATGAATTTTGTTTAGTTTGTAGAAGCTTTATTTAAATTTGGTTTCTATTAGCATACTAACATTGCTCATATACATTATGAAGAGGGAGATAAAAGGTGTTTAAAGGAAAGTACATCCATTTTAAGACAATATATTTAGCCCCCACTTTAGTGGGAGTATGAGTTTCCTCAAACTCGAGGTAAAATAGATCAAGAACAAAAGAGAAAATCTTATCATGATTGAGGAGGAAGCTAAATCATTAAGCCCCTAATAGGCTTGAGTCTTTATCACATCCAAAATCATAATAAGAGAGATAAGCGCTATAAAAAGGGTGTAGTTACTTTCCCAATAAGGTTTGTGTGCCTTATTATGAAACCACACAAGAAAAAAAAAAAGGGAGGAAAGGTCTCCATGAAAGAAAAGTGAATGGTGTTGAATGGTTTAGAAAGTGTGACTATCGTGCTAGTCGGTTCATCAAGGGATTCAACTTCAAGGGAACTCCATGTCCCAAAAAGAAGAATAAAAAAGAGATGCAAGAATAAGGATGTGTGTTTCCTTAAGGGATCAAAACAAGACCAGGCTTCCCAAACTATTAGTAGTCAAAAGAAGGGTCAAAACAAGGATTGGGTCTCCCAAATTGTTAATAGTTTAGAAAGAGATCCAAAAAGAAAGAGACCAAGCCCCCAAAAATAGTTTTTGGAAACTAGAAAGAAAAGTGAGAGAGGGGATAAACATGAAATAGCAATGTGTAGATTTGGGTATACCTTAGAAATCATACCAAGCACTAAAGGATAAAGTAATCTAAGTTATAGATAGAATCTGTATGTGTATTCCATGGATAAAGGATGAGAAGAGTGCATTTTCCCATGTTTAAGTGATTGAAAACACCTTAATGGGAGAAATATCTTTAATACAAGTGTACATGCATCCACTAAATAATATTTTGAGTATGACATGTACCCAAGAAGAGAAACATACCAAGGGAAATGACAACATAACAATAAAGGGGAGCACAAAAGGGATCTACTAATTGTGGGGTCAGTAAAATCAAACGATAATGTGTAATATTGTATCAAGCATGAAAATATCATCATTCCCCAAAGGAAGTAGAAAAGACACAGTGGAGGAAAAGACATAGAAGAGGTACAAAAAAGAGTCTTTTTGGGCCAATAACATGGAGACCAAAAAGAATCAGTGCTACCATATCATAAGCAACCAAGAAGACTATACATGATTATTAGTATGAACAATAGCACAAGTACAACATAACACGTAACAACATATAGAAGAAAAGAGATACAATATAAGAATGTGTATAACATGGAAATTACTTTATCCTCTTGAGCTCAATGAAGCAACAAGGATTTTCTAAAGCAATCAAAAGACAAACCATAAACACAACACGGGGGGAAACGCAAAACAAGAACACAAAAACTAAAATGATAAATAAAGTCCACATCAAGCATTCCGCATGCCCCCCCCACCCCCCAACTCATCTCAGTCTAAAATGGTAGGAGAAGGATGGCAAATTGTGAGAGGAATAATATCCATTATAATAGTGTTGAGTTGTCATTTTGTTTAATGTTGAATGACAGGAATCCTTTCTAATCCCTCTCTTGAAAATCTAATTAAGGATCAACTCCAAGGTTCTAAGGGATCTTGCAACCTACTAGAATTTGCTCAATTAAAGATAAATGTGCATGTTCATGAGGAGGTATTTTTTGGTTCAAACCAATTTCAAATAATCAATTTGATCCATTGCTATTTGAAAAAGTAACCACAAAAGAGAGATATTTTTGGTATATTCTACTTTATGATGAATGCAATTTATTATGAATTCCTATTTTAACCATGTGTTAGAAAAGAAAATAACAAAGATAGAGTAACAAGAGACTAACAAAAATAACTTGAAAGGTAAATTCCTAATGGACATAAACCACAGTAACAATATGCGAATCAAATCATCAAAAAATTGGGTAGGAAACTAATGAAATTAGGAGCATCACTTCCTCAACTTTATTGAAGCAATCGTTAATGGGAACTCAATAATAAATTAAAGATGTTACATGTTTCATCAAATTGTAAGGCCATGGAAAGTGCTCTCATGCGAGATAAGATGCTATGAAAGAACAATTGGTGATCTTTTCTCCAATTTGTTACATCAGTAGAATTTTTTAACACGAAGAAAATACCAGAACTAAAAGATCACACAATTGTTAGTTTATGGTGATTGATCAGGGAAGTACTATACATACTTCATAATTCTTTGGTATTTAGGGCATCGACCCAAAAATGCTTTTTGGGCCATGGCTGACGTATGGTCGAAATGTTGTAACCCCTAAATTGTGAAAAGATACTTGAATAAAAAGGCTTAAGGTTAGGGATTGATTTATTATGTGTGATGTCAAAATTGCTTCTTGCAGCGGTATTGAGATGTAAGGGATTATGGATTGTATTAATGTGGTAATCATTGGATTGTAATAATATTGGACTTGTTATTTGGTGGACATAGCCTAGGGTTTGGGTGAACCACGTTAAATATTGGTGTGTTGTGCTATTTTCTGTGCAATTTATAATTTCCATATATTGTTTATATTTGCATGTAATTGTTATTTCTGTCTATCCTTGATTCTAACCAGTGGTATCAGAGCAAGGTTATTTTTTTAGTTATCCTCTGGAAGAGAGTCTCGTAGTTGAGTGAGAGTCTCACAGTTAAGTGGGAGTGATGGAAAATAAGGGTAAGCTAAAGGTTGACAAGTTCAATGGGTAGAACTTTCAATTATGGAAGATGAAAATGAAGGATTATCTTTATCAAAAGGACTTATGGAAGTCATTATAAGGAAAAACCAAGAACCAGGGAACTATGACAAATGAGAACTAGGATCTTTTAGATAGAAAGATACTTAAAAGCATTTGATTATGCTTGGCACCATTAGTGACATTTAACATTACAAAAGTGAAGATGACAGAAGAGTTGACAAAAAACCTAGTGACACTATATGAAAAGCCATTTGCTTCAAATAAGGTATTTCTCATGAAGTGTTTATTTAATATGAAAATGGTAGAAGGTGGATCTATTACAGATCATTTAAATGAGTTTAATAATGTTACTATTCAGTTATCTTCTGTGAGTGTGAATTTTGATGAACAAATTAGGGCTATCTTAATTTTGTGTTCTTTCCCTGAAAGCTGGAATAACTTGGTAATGGTTGTGAGTAATTCTATCTCTACATCTAAAACCCTATAACATGATGATGTGATCGATGTTATTTTGAGTGAGGAAACTCATAGGAAAATCATAGGTGGATCTACATCAAGAAGTGCTTTGAACACACAAAGTAGAGGTAGAATGACTTAGAGAGGAAATAATTCTAGAAATTGTGGGAAATCAAGAGGAAATTCTAAGGGAAACAAGTCTCAATCTAGAGGATTGAGATATTGTTGGTATTGTGGTAAACCAGGGCATAAGAAAAAATATTGTTGAACTTGAAAGAACAATGAAGGAGATAAACTAGAAGGGAATAAGGAGGCAAATGTGGTAAGTAACAAATCTGAAGAGGATGCTTTGCTTGTCTTTAGAAAGTGTAGATGATTCATGGGTTTTAGATTCTAGTGCTTCATTTCATGCTACACCTCATAGAGGTTATTTTATTGATTATGTCCAAAGGGATTTTGGGCTTCTTTATTTGGGGGATAATGAACCCTGTTAGGTTGGTGGAAAGGAAAAAGTTAAGGTTAAGTTACAGAATGGGAATCATTAGCCACTACAAGAGGCAAGACATGTTCCAAGGCTGAGTAGGAATTTAATTTCAGTAAGGAGACTTAATGATGAGGGTTGTGTAGTTACTTTTAATGATAAAAATTGGAAGGTTTCAAAAGGTTTTCTTGGAGTAAAAAATGTGTGAAAGTAGGAACCTTATATCTGTGTATAGGTCATATTGTTCATTCTACTTTGATTATTTAAGAGGAAAATGAATGTTTACAAATAATTATTGCAGTTGAGTAGGGAGAACAAATAGCTGTTGTAGATTCTGATATAGCATTCTGGCACAATAGTCCTGGGCACATGAGTGAGAAAGGTATGAAATTACTTCATTCAAAGAAAATTTTTCTAGGTCTAAAATGTGTTAATATGGATTTCTATGAAATTTGTGTGTATGGAAAACAAAAGGGAATGAATTTTGTGAAGAGTGGGAGGGAAAAGAAAAGTGAGAGATTAGAGATTGTGCATACAGATGTATGTGAACCACATTAGGTATCTTCTCTTGGTGGCTCTCATTATTATGTTACATTTATTTATGATGCAACTAGAAAAGTATGGGTTTATTTCTTTAGACAAAAATCTAATGTATTTCAAAATTTTAAGAAATGGAAATGCTTGGTTAAGAATGAGTTGGTAAAAAGATAAAATGTCTCAAATCTGATAATGGTGGTGAGTATTGTAGTCATAAATTTGAAGATTATTTATCCACTTATGGTATTTTTAGACAAGAAATTATTCCGAGGACTTCACAGGAAAATGGAGTCTCTAATCGCATGAACATGACTATAATGAAGCATGCAAGAAGCATGAAGTTGCATGTAAGTTTTCCCTCAAACATGTGGGTGGAGGCTATCAATACTACTATACATTTGATTAATAAAGGTTCCTCTACTCCTTTGGGTTTTGGTATTTTAGAGGAAGCATGGACTGGAAAGAAAGTGAGTTATTCTTTTCTTAGAACCTTTGGTTGTGAAGCATTTGCACATGTTGATTCTAAAAATAAAACCAAGATAGAAGCTAAGTCAAATAAATATATATTTTTTGGATATGGTATTGATGAATTTTGTTATAGGCTTTAGGATTTTGAAAATTGTAAAATTGTAAGAAGCATGGATGTCATATTCAATGAGAAAGTGTTGTACAAATATTTGTTGCAGCAACATGAGAAGAAAAAAGATGATTATGTAGTGCTAGATGATACTCCAAAAGATGATATTCTAGTAATTCCGTGTTATGTGCAACAACTAAAAAAACAAGTACCACACACTGGTGAATATTAGATTCCCAAAAAGGCTAAGTAGACCTCCAGAAATATTTTCTCCTTCTTTGTACTCTATTTTACTAACAGATATTGGTGAACCTGAATGTTATGATGAAGCTGTGCAGGTGGATACTAAGATTTGGTTTGTAGCAAAATGAGAAGAAAGAATATTATTATGTAGTGTTGGATGATACTCCAAAAGATGATGTTACAACAATTCTTCGTGATGTGTAACAACTACAACAACAAATACCACACACACTAGTGAATGTTAGATAGTCAACAAGGCTAAGTAGACCTCAAGAAAGATTTTATCCTTCTTTGTACTCTATTTTACTAATAGATGTTGGTGAACTTGAATGTTATGAAGAATTTGTGTAGGTTGATACTAAGATTTAGTAGGAGTTTGCTATGGAAAATGAAATGGACTCTTGCTAAAAAATAAGACTTGGGATTTATGCAAGTTTCCCATAGGTAGATAGGATTTATAGAATAAATGCTTTATAGGTTGAAAGAAGAGGATGGAGGCAAGAAAATATTTTAAATCTAGGTTAGTTGTAAAAGGATTTGCATAGAAAAATGGAATTGATTTTGATGAGATATTCTCTCCTATTGTTAAAATGACTTCCATCTATACTATTTTAAGTATTGTGGCTACTAAAAATTTTCATTTGGAGAAGCTTGATGTTAAGACAACCTTCCTTCATGGTGATTTGGATGAGGAGATATATGGCATAGCCATAGGGATTTGAGGTCAAACATAAGGAGAACTTAGTGTGCAAATTGAAGAAAAGTTTATATGGCTTGAAGAAAGCACGTCGGCAATGGTATTTGAATTTTGATAGTTTTTTGCATGAGCATATATATAGTAGGTGTCATTCAAATAATTGTGTTTAATTTAAGAGGGTGGATGATGAAAACTACATTATTTTATTTTTCTATGTTGATGGTATGCTTGTAGTTGGGTCTAACATGGATCACATTAAGCGGTTGAAACACCAATTAGCACATGCATTTTCTATGAAGGATTTGGGGTCAGAAAAAAAAATCCTTGGTATAAATATTTGCAGAGATAAGAAGAATAGTAAATTGACATTATATTATATTGATTATATTGTGAAGGTGTTGCAAAGTTTCTCTATGGAGAATGCTCAAGTTTTTAGCACACCTTTACCTATCATTCAAAGTTGACTAAGGAGATGTGTCCAAAGACACAAGAAGAGGATGATAAGATGTCCAAGGTACATTATGCTTCAAATGTAGGAAGCTTGATATATGTTATGGTATGTACAAGCCAAGATATTGCACATGTAATGGGAGTCATTAGCAGGTATATGATTCATCTAGGAATTAAGCATTGGAATGTAGTCAAATGGATTCTTAGATATTTGAGAGGAACATCTAGTACGTGTCTACATTTTGGGGGCTCTACTACTAATTTAAAGGGATATGTTGACTAAGATTTGGTAGGGGATATTGATACTAGGTGGAGTACTATAGGTTATGTATTTACTATTGGTTGGGGTAGTAGTGAGTTAGGTTTCTAGGTTACACAAGGTGAACACTTTATCAACTGTAGAGGTAGAGTATGTTGTTACTACAGAGGCAAACAAGGATATGATATGAATTTAGTTCTTCTTGGAAGAATTGGGACACCCTTAGAAGGATAATTATTGGTTTATAGATAGTCAGCGTGTCATTCATCTTGCAAAGAATTATGCTCTACATTCAAAGAAAAAACACATACAGTTGTAGTACCATTTCATTCAGCCATTTTTGGATGATGGACAGTTAAATATGGAAAAGATATATATAGATGAAAATCCATTGGATATGTTTACAAAGGTAGTGACAAGAGAGAAGATGAACTTTTCTTCAGCTTTGATTGGTCTTCTAGATTAAATAGGATAAAAGAACAACATAGTCCAGGGTGGTTTGATCTAGTGGGAGCCCCATGTGGTAGTGGTATAGCTATAGGATCAGTTTCCAAGTGGGAGATTATTTTTTATTATGGAGTCTAATCAATCCCCAAGTGGGATATTTTTAGTTTATGTTGACTAATCAGGGAAGTATTGTACATATAATAGCCCTCAAGTGTGAAAAAATACTTGTATAGAAGGGTTTAGGGTTAGGGATTGTTTTATTATGTGTGATATGAAAATTGCTTCCTACAGTGGTATTAAGCTATAAGGGATTATGGATTGTAATTATGTTGTAATCACTGGATCATAATAATATTGGACTTTTTGTTTGGTGGGCATAGCCTAGGGTTTCAGTGAACCATGTTAAATCTTGGTGTCTTGTGTTCTTTTCTGTGCAATTTATTATTTCTTGATATTGTTTTTGCATGTAATTGTTATTTTTTGTGTGTGGTTAATTCTAACAACAATCATAACAAAAAAATAAAACCATTGGCTCCATTATTATTCATGAGCATGCATTCACAAAAATAACACACTCTAGAATGCTCTAAATTAGGAACTGGTAGTAAACTGTCGGCACACTACTTCTTCAAAACTGTCAGCACACCTCTATTAAAATCACACCTACACACCTTGGTGACAAGTTCCAAAAATCCTAAATTTTCCTAAGTGTCAAAACTTGATTTCTAGCATTTGGATTTTTTCCCTCTTTACATCAAAATGATGTCTAGATGTTTTCTATTAAACTTCTCTATTATCTCAACCACTTAAGTATCTTTTGATAAATCTAAACTCTTATATGTATCCTTTACTAGTTGTCGATAATTGCTTACTTCGATCCTTGTTTCTGCAAAATGCTCAAGCTTGGTGTCCAATTCCAACAATGCTTCTTCAATTCTGAAGGCTTATCTAATCTAATGAACCTTCTTCAAATGTAACTCTAAACTATTGGACAACTAATTGCACCACAAAAATCTTGGTCTTTGACTCATCCTCAAAAATCTCAAGGCTAGCAGCAATTTAGTACCTCTCCATTTCTAAAAACTACTCTTGAGCCCTACCTTTAATTTGTTGAATGTCATTGTCCAATCCTTCCATAACCTTATTATCTACTAATATTTTCTCTATCCAATCATCAAGCTTATCAAGCTCCTCAGTCACATATATCTCCATTAGCATATGATACCTTTAAAATTTTATTGTTCTCAAAGCATGTAGTTCTTTTTCCAATGTATGGAATTCATCCATTAGCCCAAAATCTTGGTTGACTTTAGAAACCAACTTCTTGGCACTTGACTAGATGTGGTTCATTTCCCTATATGATCTACACACCTTTCTCCTTGAAATTTCTATACCATTGTGGGCATGCTTCCAAAATTGGATCTAACTATGTTGTCCCTACTCCTCTTCTCTCTAATTCTTATTCAAGAGTAATATCTAGATTTGCTAAGTTAATGGGGTCCACAACTTCATGCAAATAGCCTATCAATAGCTTGCTTTGCTTCCACAACATTATCAACTTAGATTCATCTTGGTCCATGTGCTTGAACACCTCTTTCATGCTCGTAGTGATCATTACCTTTTTTTTGTCTACTGTGGGCCTTCCCAACATGATCTCTTTGATTTGGCAATCTTTAGGAATCAGCTCTTTGGTGTTAGCATGAGTAGGAGGAAATGGAAACATGTGCAAGTAGGTCTTAACCTTGGTTCTTCATTATCAAGGACAATGTATGTGCATCACCCTTAGGTGGCTCAAGCCTCTTGACTAGTTTTACTAATTCCTTCATTCCCTCCTTGGTTGTCAGATCTAGCTACCTATTCTATAAAAAATTTACCTCCCTCTTCATCTAGGTCAGTGTAGCACCCATGGGAGACATGTGCTTGGCTAAAGAGTTTGGTCCTATTATAGGCTCCTTTCCCTTATCAATCCTCTCTAAATTATTCTCCTATCGAGAAAGATCTTCAATGGGATTCATTATCTCTAGTTGGGATAAGGTCCTAGCCTCTGTATTTTGAGGATTTTGTTGAGGCTCTTTATGTATTTTCCCTTCCTTAGATACTTCATTAGCATGCAACCTTTGGAATTCCCCTTCCTCAATTTCTTCTTCTTCTTCTTTAGTAGGTGGGGAAGTGGAGTCATTGATCCTTTATTAAAAGCTTCCAAATCCTAAGATGGTGGTGGTGGAATTACTAGAGATCCTTGAGGTAGAGGCGACAATTAATTTGAATCCTCTCCTAAGGATTCACTTGTTGGAGTATCTCTTATTTTCTCTCCCACAATCTTAGTGCCAAATTCAAAATTAGAGAAGTCAAAGACATCATTTTCTTGACCCTTCATATCATCTATCCATCTTTGTTGTTCATTGTCTAAAGTTGGCACTTGGATAGGTTCCCTTAGAGGAGATGGAGGTGTCACTATGAATGTCACATTGAATCTTTTTCTCCTCTCTTCCTCTATTGCTTTAGCCAAGTAGTTTCTTTGGCTCAAAGGGAAAAAATTTATTTCCTCCCCTCCTTCTTCATCCTTTTCTTTTAGGATGGTCTCAAGCACTTGTGGGTATGGAGTGCTTTTCTTCTTTAGTCTCCTTCTCTAAGTTCCCTCCATAGTTGATTCAACTCTTTCCTTCTTTAGAGCTAAGGGGGAGGCTTCTTCCTCTTCAGTTGCTACTGGTGGTACCTTCTTCTCCTCTACCTATTGTTCTAGATTTTGTTTCATTCATTCCTATTGTTCCTACTATTGTGGCTCTTGGATTGGCCCTATTACTTGAGGCTCAGCTTGTGTCTCATCTTGTGCCTATTTAGGTTGCGCATGTGCTTGAGTTGTTTTATTCTTTTCCCTAGAATGTACTATTTCATTTATTTCCCTGATCTACCCTTAAGTACTCAACCTCTCGCTCATGTTGATGAACCATTTCCAACCTTATTGGGGATTGAGAAGGGAAGGCTCATAAATGACCTTTGTGTCTTTTCCTCTGATCAGCCCTATTGTGGCTTGTAGGGGGATAACCTGAGGAACTAAATCCATTCTAAATAGTTTCTTGATCCATTCTTGTGTTAATTTGACAATGTGCTTAGCCTGATGATTTATATTGTTTTTTCTCATCCCTCCCTATTTCAACATTCATTATTGGCCAGTCATAGATTATATCCCTATTGTATAAAGGATCCATGATATATTTGGCATCCTTTTCCATGACCTTAAGAGGAATATTTATCTTTAGCATTTTTTATACTAAGTATAGATTCATCCTACAATAGTCCCTTATACAGACATCATAGTCATGTACAACATTCATCCAATGATATTCTAATGCTTCTTCATGTACAAACTCTTTCCCTACCAGGTGTTACACCATCCCAATCTTTTCAAACTATGGGCAAGGGGAGTTGTATTCTTCCAAGGGATATTGATCCCACACAGATTTGAAGGTGGCAATATCTTTCTTTTTCTTCACCTCTAAAGCACCAATTGTGATGGGCCATACCCATGTCTTCTTGTGTTGTCTTCTCACTCTGTCATATGCAAAAGTGAGTTGGTGAGAAATCTCCACTAGTATTATTCTCTCTATTGGATATCTTAGAAGCTTCTTTGGGCATAGTAGTACCAGTTACCCAAAGATACGTGAAGATCTTAAGCTGAATGTAGTAGGTTTCGATCTCTACGATCATGGCTTATGCCTTGACTGACATTCTCTAAGCATATTCACCTTCAATGAACCTGATGATTGTGAAGATAAAACCATCATTTACTACTTTTTGTTCCACACTTTGAAGTGAGAGCTTCTTCTTCACCAATTGTGGATATACCACATAGGGCCAAGAATTTGCATCTTGCATGCTTTCCTTTTTGTAGAGGCCTAGGTAATCTATGGTTCTAGCTTCCAATGAATAAACCATGTATGATTTCATATAGAAGCATGGATCAGCTTCGATGGCTACTAACTGCTCATCCAAGTTGTCACTTAGGATGGTAGCTATTAGTTTGTTGTCACTGATTAGGAAAGTACTGTACATACTTAATAAATTCTTTGGGGCTTGGTTGGGCCTTATTTTATTGAGATGTTAGGTCGACATATAATCATATAATTATTAATTGTAACCTTAAATCATTAAAAATACTTGTATAAAAGGGCTTAGGGTTAGGGATTGTTTCATAGTGGTGATACAAAATTGGTTCTTACAGTGGTATTGAGCTGTAAAGGATTACAGATTGTAATCAAGTTGTAATCACTAGATCATAATAATATCATATTTGTTGTTTGGTGGATGTAGCCTAGGGATTTGGTGAAGCAAGTTAAATCTTGGTGTCTTCTATTATTTTCTATGTGATCTATTATTTTTTGATATTTTTTATACTTGCATGTAATTTTTATTTCTATCTGTGGTTTATTCGCAATAAGTGGTATCAGATAAAGCTTTTTTTTCAGTTATCCTTTGTAGGAAAGTTTCATGGTTAAGTGGGAGTCTCATGGTTGAGTGGGAGTGATGGTAGACAAGGGTAAGCTAAGGGTTGATAGGCTTAATGGGTAAAACTTTTAGTTATGGAAGATGCAAATGGAAGACTATCTTTATAAGAAAGATTTATGGAAGCCATTGGAAGGAAAAAGTAAGAATCAAGGATCTATGTCAAATGATTAATGGGATCTTTTGGACAAAAAGGTACTTGGAAGCATTCAATTATCTGGAATCATTCGTCTATGCCTAGCACCATTGATGGCATTTAATATTACAGAAGTAAAGATAATAGAAGAGTTGATAAAAACCCTAGTGACATTGTATGAAAAGTTCTCTACTTCAAACAAGATATTTCTCATGAAGCATTTATTTAATATGAAAAAGGTAGAAGGTGGATCTATTGTAGATCATTTGAATAAGTTTAATACTATTACTAGTCAATTATCTTCTAGGGGTATCAAGTTTGATGAAGAAATTAGGGCTCTCTTGATTTTGTGTTCTTTGCTTAAAAGCTTGGAATAGCTTGGTAATGGCTATGAGTAATTATATTCTTGGATCTAGTACCCTAAAATATGATGATGTGATTGGTGTTTTTTGGGTGAGGAAACTCGTAGAAAAACCTCAGGTGGATCTACATTAGGAAGTGCTTTGAATGCACAAAGCAGGGGCAGAATGACTAAGAGAGGAAGTAATTCCAAAAATTATGGGAAATCAAGAGGAAACTCAAAGGGGAGGAGGTCTCAATTGAGAGGATTGAAGGACTACTAGTACTATGGGAAACCAGGTCATAAAAAGAAAGATTGTTGGAATTGAAAGAAAAATGAAGGAGATAAACTAGATGGAGACAAGGAGGCAAATGTGGTAAGTAAAAAATTTGTAGAGAATGCTTTGCTTCTATCTTTAGAAAGTGTTGATGATTCATAGGTTTTAGATTCTAGTGCTTCATTTCATGCTACACCTCATAGAGGTTATTTCATTGATTATGTCCAAGGGGATTTTGGACTTGTTTATTTGGGAGATAATGAACCCTGTCAGATTGTTGGATAGGGAAAAGTTAAGATTAAGTTGCAGAATGGGAATCATTAGCCACTAAATGAGGTAAGACATGTTCCAAGGCTGAGTAGGAATTTAATTTCAATAGGGAAAATTGATGATGAGGGTTGTATAGTTACTTTTAATGATAAAAATTGGAAGGTTTCAAAAGGTTTTCTTGTAGTAGAAAAATGTGTGAAAGTAGGCACCTTATATCTTTGTACAGGTCATATTGTTCCTTCTACTTTGATTATTTAAGAGGAAAATGAATGTTTACAAATAGTTAATACAGTTGAGCAGGGAGAACAAATAGTTTTTGTAGATTCTGATATAGCATTGTGGCACAATAGACTTGGGCTCATGAGTGAGAAAGGTATGAAAGTACTTCATTCAAAGAAAGTTTTACCAAGTCTGCAATGTGTTAATATAGATTTCTATGAAAGTTGTGTGTATGGAAAACAAAAGAGACTGAGTTTTGTGAAGACTGAGAAGGAAAACAAAAAGGAGAAATTAGAGCTTGTGCATACAGATGTATGGGGACTAGCTCAGGTATCTTCCCTTGGTGGCTCTCATTATTATGTTACATTTGTTGATGATGAAACTAGAAAAGTATGGGTGTATTTCCTTAGACATAAATATGATGTATTTCCAACTTTTAAGAAATGTTTGGCTGAAAATGAGACTAGTAAGAAATTTAAATATCTCAAATCTGATAATGGTGGTGAGAATTACAGTCATGAATTTGAAGATTATTGCCCCACTAATGGTATTCATAGATAGAAAATTGTTCCAAGGAATCCACAGGAAAATGGAGTGGCTGAACCCATGAATAGGACTATAATGGAGCATGAAAGGAGCATGAGATTGCATGTTGGATTGCCCTTACACATGTAGGTGGAGGCTATTAATACTATTGTATATTTTATTAATAGTGGTCCCTCTACTCCTTTGGGTTATGGTATTCTAGAGGAAGCATAGACTGGTAAGAAGGTGAGTTATTCTTTTCTCAAAACCTTTGGTTGTGAAGCTTTTGCTCACATAGATTCTAAAAATAGAACCAAGCTGGAAGCTAAGTGAAAGAAATGTGTACTTGTTGGATATGTCATTAATGAATTTGGTTATAGGCTTTGGGATTTTGAAAATCATAAAATTGTAAGAAGTAGGGATGTCATATTCAATGAGAAAGTGTTGTAAAAAGATCTGTTGCAGCAACATGAGAAGAAAGAAGATGATTATATAGTGTTGGATGGTACTCCAAAAGATGATGTTTCAACCATTCCTTATGATGTGCAACAATAGCAACAACAAATACCATACACACCAATGAATGTGAGATGGTCGATAAGGAAAATTAGACCTCCAATAAAATTTTCTCCCTCTTTGTATACTATTTTATTAATAGATGCTAGTGAACCTGACTTTTATGATGAATTTCTATAGGTGGATACAAAGATTTAGTGGCAGTCTGGAATGAAAGAAGAAATGGACTCTTTGCCAAAAAATAAGACTTGAGATTTATGCAAATTGCCTGTAGGTAAAAAGGCTTTATAGAATAAGTGGGTTTATAGGTTAAATGAAGAGGAAGGAGGTAAGAAAATATTTAAATCCAGGATAGTTGTCAAAGGATTTGCACAGAAAAAGGGCATTGATTTTGATGAGATATTTTCTCCTGTTGTTGAAATAACTTCTATTTGTACTATTTTAAGTATTGTTGCTACTCAAGATTTGCATTTGGAGTAGGTTAATATTAAAATAGCCTTCCTTAATGGTGATTTGGATGAAGAGATATATATGGCTCAGCCATGGGGATTTGAGGTCAAAGGTAACGAGAACTTAGTGTGCAAATTGAAGAAAAGTTTATATGGCTTGAAGCAAGCACCTTGGCAATGGTATCTAAAATTTGACAATTTTATCCATGAGCATGGTTACAGTAGGTTTCATTTAGATCATTGTGTCTACTTTAAGAGGTTGGATGATGATAGCTATATTATTTTATTTTTATATGTTGATGATATGCTTGTAACTACGTCTAACATGGATCACATTAAGGAGCTAAAATGACAATTAGCACATACATTTTCTATGAAGGATTTGGGGGTAGAAAAAAAAATCCTTGCTATGAAGATTTCTAGAGATAGGAAGAATAGAAAATTGATGCTATCTCAGGCTGATTATGTTGAGAATGTTTTGCAATGTTTCTCTATGGAGAATGATAAAGCTGTCAACACACCTTTACTGAGTCATTTGAAGTTGACTAAGGAGATGTGTCCTAAGATACAAGAAGAGGAAGATAAGATGTCCAAGGTACCCTATTCTTCAACTATAGGAAGCTTGATGTATGCTATGGTATGTACCAGGCTAGATATTGCACATGTAGTGGGAGTTGTTAGCAGGTATATGTGTTATCAAGGAATTGAGTATTGGAATGTAGTTAAATGGATTCTCAGATATCTGAGATGAACATCCAATAAGTGTTTACACTTTTGAGCTCTACTATTGATTTATAGGGCTATGTTGACTCATATTTGGCAAGAGATATTGATACCAGGTGAAGTACTACAGGTTGTGTCTTTACTGTTGGTGGGGCAGCCATGAGATGGGTTTCTAAGTTATATAAGGTTAATGCTTTATCTACCACAGAGGTGGAGTATGTAGCTACTACAGAGGTAGCCAAGGAGAGTATATGGCTTTAGTTCTTCTTAGAAGAATTAGGACACCATCAAAGGGATAATTATTTTTTTACAGATAGTCAGAGTATCATTCATCTTGCAAAGAATTCAGCTCTATATTCAAACACCAAACACATACAATTGTAGTACCATTTCATTCGATCAATTTTGGAGGATGGATAGTTAGAGCTAGACAAGATACATATAGATGACAATCTAGCAGATATATTTACAAAAGTAGTAACAAGGGAGAAGTTGAACTCCTCTTTAGCTTCAGTCGATCTTCTAGACTAAACATGACTAAAAGAACAACTACATCCAGGGTGGTTTGATCTAGTGGGAGGCTCATGGAGTAGCGACACAGCTACAAGATCAATCTCCAAGAGGGAGATTTTTGTTTAGTATGGAGCCTGATCAGTCCCCAAGTGGGAGATTGTTAGTTTGTGGTGAATGATTAGGAAAGTATTGTACATACTTAATAAATTCTTTGGGGCTCGAGTTTTTGTGCCCTATTTTATTGGGATTTTGGGCCGACATGTAATTATTAATTGTAAACCTAAAGTAGTAAAAATACTTGTATAAAAGGGCTTAGTGTTAGGGATTGTTTCATAGCGGTGATGTAAAATTGGTTCTTGTGGCAATATTGAGCTATAAGGGATTACGAATTGTAATTAGGTTGTAATCATTGGATCATAATAATATCAAACTTTTTGTTTGGTGGACATAGCCTAGGGATTCAGTGAACTACATTAAATGTTGGTGTCTTGTGTTCTTTTCTATGTGATCTATTATTTTTTGATATTATTTATATTTGCATGTAATTGGTATTTATGTCTGTAATTTATTCCTAATGGTAGTCCAATCAATGGGAATCTTTGTCATTCAAATGGTTTCAATAAAGTGGACCATCTAGGTTTGAAGGTGACATGTTATTGGGAGTCCCATAACTCTTCTCAATAACACAATTGTGTATCTAATATCATCCTTCATATATCCCCTTGTCATATCAACTTTTCCCACTCTACAGCCCATTGGTGTTTTGTCAGTTAGGAAGGAGGTGTAAGGGTTTCATAATAGATGAAGAAAATCACTCCATTGTCTTCCTCAAAGATAATATATGTATTATGAAGACTACCTATTCCATCATGAATTACACTTGAATTGTCAACCCAAGGATGTAGGACTTGAAATGGGTTAGCACAGTATGTACACTAAGTTCCTTTAAGAGTCTTAATGCTTATGTTGCAGGAAAGTAAAATGCATGAAAGGAATCGATACAACTATGACTAAATAGTAAACACACTTGGAAAAACAATAATAACTACAGAAAGCTTTGGAAAATGAATTCTAAACTAGTTAACAACTCAAACTATCTACCATGATCATTTTTCGCAAGTGCTTCAGGAACTTTCACAGCAACAATGCTACAAGACTAATATAGTAAATCTATCTTGAAAATAGGAAATTGCAAGTATTGAATCTACTGTACCTAAATCTATTCCACCTCCCAAGTGGGCCCCCTTGGTTGGTTTCAATCAACTAAGAACACAACAAATATTCCAAATTCTCTCTTTCATTAGAATCCTTCTTTGATTACATTGACTGAATAATTCATGAAGAATAGAAAAAGAGTAACTTCTAAATCTTAAACTAGCAGTGTCTATTTTCTCATTACCTACTAATATGATGCCAATCCATTATATATAGGATTGAATACTTATTAAAAATATGACATAAAAATTCTTGAGCAAACATTGCTAGAAAAGAAGGCAGAAGATCAACCATGACCTAGTACATTTATTAAGAAATAGAATATCAACTCACAGGAAATATAGCAAGTTGGGTCTTCCTAGATTTTCTTGAACAATAATTCCTCTATAGGCACGGCTTATCCATGAGAACTGAACTATGCTTTTCTTGCCATGATCATTCTCCATCATTCTTCTTCCTTAAATGTAGTAATCACCACCCCTTGTGTCACTCTTTATTTCCTAAAGGTTAGAACCATTTGGAACACATATGAAAGATAAAATTCCTACTCTTATTTGGATATTGGAAGATAGCTTAATATATTTATATTAAATATTGCACTCTATGTATAATATTAAGCAAAGTATGTCACACACACTACCCATAGGTTTAGTAAGTTCTAGTTGTTTCTGGCATAAGTTCACAAGATATTTAAACAAATGTTTTGGAATTTTTTTTCACAAAGCATGAAGAGTAAGTCCAAACTATAAAAACTATATAAAAATTAAGATATTAATATGCCTCATCATCTACCCCCCAATATGTTGAGGCTTGTCCTCAAACATTATACTTCTTTTCCATAGCTTTGAAATCTCCCACTGAAGTTTTTTGTTGCTTCCCATTTTTGAAAGTTTAGAAGAATCCTCTGGTGCACTTCCAATGTTCAACCAAGTGTTCCTCAACCAATGGATTCAATCAGGTAGCATTATTATCATACAAAAGCCAAAGAAGGATAAGACACTAAAAATTCAATGCCATCCATAATTCCTTTTTGATTTATTTTCCCAATTGTATATACTTAGCCACCCTATTAACAATTGCCTCATAATTGATAGGGCTATGTGGTTCTACACTTTTGAAGGCTTTTGGAAATCAGTTTCATCAGTTCCTAAGCCATGCAAAAGCTCTTTGCTATGTAAAGTTTGGAAGTGTTTGGTACTCTCTATACACCATTTCTCTTTTCAAAACACCTTCTCCTTGATCTCTAGTTTTGGTCTTCCACAAGTTAATCTAAAATAGTCTCTTAGAAGGTCATCACACTTATGTAATTTTTCCCATAGTGGTAATGGTTCAAATTTCTCAAGGTATCTATAGGTATCTAACTGACTATCATAATTTGTTTCATTATGCATCTAGGAAATTAAAGCTTTGAGGTGAACACCCCCTATGTAAAGCAGAGGATTCCACTCTTTCTCATGTGGAATTATGAAATTATGTGAATAAAGTTCACACAACAAATTCTTCTGCCATGAAGAAAAATTTTGATACACATTGTAGAAATATTTAACATTTTTAAATTCACAATAAACATCCCTTATTATCATCATCAATTGAAATAGTAGAAACTATTCCCTTAGACAAAGGGAATACACCCTAAGTGGTGGCCTACAAGCCATCACCTAGTTAGCTAACTTTAAAGCTTTATTTATTTCTTGTTTTTGTTTCTCGAGTTGCTCTTTTAGTGACTCAATTCCCTCATCTTTATCAAATATTACTTTCTATATTTTATCGCTTTCTTGCTTCTAGAACACCTTTTGAAAAATTAAATGATTATAAAAATCAAATAACATAGATTGAATAGTTTATGAATGGAATTCTTGAGCCATAGATTTCTTCTTTTTCTCCTTAGCAACTTGATAAAAGTAATCGGTATACCAAGAGGATCTATAAGGTATGAGAGAAACATTAGAATGTCTAGGGACCGGTGGCATGGTAGGTTGATCATTGTTAGGGGCATTTTCTAAGACAGTAGTGGGGTTTGACTCATACATTTCCATACTCCCCTATAGAATTTCATTGATAGGCTCATTTTCATTTGTTTCCACATTTTGGCATTCCAACTTTACAGGAGAGTCATCTAGAATATTTTCAACTTCTAATTTTGTATGAGATTTTGAAATTGGAGCATTTAGGTTTTTAGTGGAAATGGGGGAGGGATACTTGACCTCACATACGAGGGCTTATATGCACAGGAACCTCTTTACTTTCGACCATTTTGCAAATCCACTTTGGTTTAGACATGACTGGGGTAGATACTATAGGAGTGGTTGTTGTAGGAATAGACCTTTTTCTCTTTGTTACTTTAATAGAAGGGTTTTGGGCTTCCTTTTCAAGATTAGGGCTCTCTTTACCAATTTTATGCTTGTCTTTATCTCTTGAAGAGCTAGGTATATCACCTTCTAAAATAGGCTCAACAGGTTTATCAAAAGAGAGTAATGTTGGTTTTGTTTCTATTTTAGCTAGATTCTAACTAGGCTCTACAATTTCTTTCTTATTCCCTAAATTTTGTGAAACAGGTTTGGCTTGAGGCTATAAGATTTTAAATTCAACAAAGTCTACCCATGATACAAGGGAGGAATCCCTAAGAGACCTTTCAACTAAAATTTTGATGAGGGTATGATGAGAAATAGAATTTTCATTTCCTTTTTTCAATTTCTTCATTCAAATTAACAGACTCCCATGGAAGAAATATCCCATATTCATCTCGGTGTCTTCCTCTTTGATCCATGCAATTGAATTGGTGACTTATTAATCAAACCCACAACTTTGCAATTTTTAGCTTACAAACTAATCTAAAAATAAAGGACTCATGAAGCTTCCTAGTTTGACATCATCCCTGGCAATGGCACCAAAAATGTAAGGATTTCATAATAGATAAAGATAATCACTCCATTGTCTTCCTCAAAGATACTATATATATTACAGAGACTACCTATTCCATTATGAATTACACTTGAATTGTCAACCTAGGGATGTAGGACTTGAAATGGGTTAGCATAGTATGTGCACTACGTTCCTTTAAGAGTCTTAACACCTATGTTACAAGAAAGTAAAATGCATGAAAGGAATTGATACTACTGTGACTAAATAGTAAACACACTTGGACTAACAACAGATAACTATAGAAAGCTTTGGAAAATGAATTCTAAATGAGTTAACAACTCAAAACATTTACGATGATCATTTTTTGCAAGTGTTGTAGGAACTTTAATAGTAACAATGCTACAGGACTAATATAGTAAATCTATATTGAAAATAGGAAATTGCAAGGAATGAATCTATTCCACCTCCCAAGTGGGCCCTCTTGGTTGGTTTAAACTAACTAAGAACATAATAAATATTCCAAAATCACTCTTTCATTAGAATCTTTCTTTGATTACATTGACTAAATAATTCATGAAGAACTAGAAAAAGAGTAACTTTTGAATCTTAAACTAGCGGTGTTTATTTTCTCATTACCTACTAAGACAATCCCAATCCATTATATATAAGACTGAATAATTATTAAAAACATGACATAAAAAGTCTTGAGCAAACATTGATAGAAAAGAAGGCATAAGATCAACCATGACATAGTACATTTATTAAGCAATACAATATCAACTCGTAAGAAATATAGTAAGTAAAGTCTTCCTAGATTTTTTGGAACAATAATTCCTCTGAAGGCGTGGCTTATCCATAACAAATAAACTGCACTTTTCTTGCCATGATCGGTCTCCATCATTCTTCTTCCTTAAATGCAATAATAACCACCCTTTATGTTACTCCTTTGCATCACTCTTTATTTCCTAAAGGTTAGAAACATTCAAAACACATATGCAAGATAACATTCCTACTCTTATTCATATATTATAACATAGCTTAAAATATTTATATGAAATACTACATTCTATGTATAATATTAAGAAAAGTATATCATACACACTACCCATAAGATTTAGTAAGTTCTACATGTTTTTGGCATAAGTTCACAAGATATTTAAACAAATGTTTTGAAAATATTTTTCACAAAGCACAAAGAGTAAGTCCAAACTATAAAAACTATATCAAAATTAAGACATTAATATGCCTCATCGGGAGGATTGAACTATTTATTGTGCTTCTTTCAGACTATTCATGTATCATCATTTTTCTCTATAATATTTTATTCATAGATATTGGTCCACCCTTGGAAGGTGAAACACTTTCTTGATGTTTCAGGGTCAGAGTTCAAGGACTATCTCTCCTGTAATTCTCTGAACAACTTTCTCTTCAATCACATAATGATCTATGAGGGTCATTATTAGTTCTAAGGATTGAAGTTATGTTAGATGAGATGATGTTTTGACAAGGCCTCACTAGATGAGTACTAGCACCATAGAAAATCTCTCTTTAGGTTTGTTGGAAATCGTGAGGAATGCATTCCAATCAATATGTTTGAGTTCTTTATCTTTAATTTCAATGTCTCCATCTTGAAACCTTGATTTCCTTGGTGCCCCTTGATATTTGAATGTGACTAGTTTTGAAGCCATCTTTTCTACCATTGAAGAGGATGATGATTCCATTTTATTTACACAAGAGAAATAAACATTAGTTAGAAGTTTAAAACTTGACCTAAAATAGACCCTACTTGACTCCAAAATAGGTCAAAATTAGTCAAAAAATACCAAAAATAGTTCATCCCCCAAAATTCCCTAGCATGCACTTCAGTGCACCTAGTGCACCCTTATATGTGTGTAGGTGTGCTCCTTTTAGCCTTTGAATGTCTTTTTGGCGCAATTGCACACCTACTCATGTGTTCACCTTGGTGAAGTACACATGTGTATGTGTGCAATTGCACACTATGTAGTACAACTTTGGGGGGGGGGAGCTATGTTTAAGTTTTGATACTTGGGCACAAAGATGTGCATGTGTGCACCTTCATTATGTTAGGAGTCTTAGCATTTGATTTTTTGATATTTTGTATTTGTGGGAAGATGTGCATGTGTGTACCTTATTGGGGTTTGCATGTGTGCACCTTCCTTAAGTCTAGGTGTCTCTTAGGTTAAGTTAATGTCTTTTAGATTTTGGCTTTGCGTGGAAGCGTGCATGTGCACACCTTCATGTTGATGTCCTAGCCTTATTTCTTTGGGATGCAAGAGATCAAAGAGCTAGGAGGAGCACACAGTCAATGTGTGTGGAGGTACATTTCTAAGTGATGAGCAAAAGCAAGTGAGGAGGGTCAAGGGGATTGGGGTCTTATATAGATCTTAATCCAGGGTGCACCCTCCAAAGCTACACACATGCATTGGTGCAAATGTACACATCTCTGAAAGGAGGTTTAGTGCACACTTGCACACTAAGCGCACATGCACATGTGTGCAAGTGTGCTGGTGTACAGTTAAAGTACTTTTAAGCACAAAATATCACTTTTTCTTATTTTTTGACTCTTCAGACCTTCCCAGTTAGATACTAAGGTTTGACATAGACTTCTGAGGGAGTGAAAAACTAACCAAGACTCTAGACTAGGAGCCTAGTAGGAAAACCTTTACTAGGGGGTCCCCATTTCTAGGAGAAATGGGATGTGTGTTGTGAGACCACAAAAAATAGCCCCAACAAAAGGGAAGAAATGAAAAAGGCATTTCTTCATCAGAAAACATTCCTCTAACATGTTTCAAATAACAACTAAAGGTTGAATATATCAAGTAGCTTTCAAGTTCCTTGATAGTTAAAATTTTCAAATCTCAAATCTTCAACTTCAATGTGTGTTTAGTGTATTCATTTCCTTCAACATCTTGAGGTGCAATCTATCATGAGTATCTAGCAACTTGGAAAAAATATTTATCTCCACTAGTCCATTCATCAAGAATCCTTGCAAAATGAGTTTAGCAATCACTATCTAACCAAATGAGAGAATCTATTCTGAGGGCAATTTTTTTCTTTTGGAATCCTTGGTAATCTCTTTTCATTTTCTTCATGTAGCTTGCATGTTTCCATTTGATTCTTCCTTCAAACCTTTCACATTTGGTGGATAGCCATTTTGGAGTGCATATCCCCTCTGTCAAATTACCTTTTAGGATCATCTCAAATCTTTATTTTAACACCATCTATAATTATTTTTCTTTCTTTTGTACCTGACCGTGCTTAGATTGTGTGGCTAAGGCATTGGTGTTATTTTCTAGTTTTTCTCTTTAGTTTGATACCTCTTGCATTCCTCTTTTATTGAACTCTTGGGAAACTATCACGCCAAATAGTGATCTTATTAGTTCATTGAAGAGACCCTTTGTTTGAACTAGAAATTTTGGATTATCCATTGCTACTATCAACCTAGATTCAAAAATCACCAAGATAGTCAATCTTTAAAGTTTGCAAAGTGTTGAGAGCTGTCAATCTATAATTCTGATTTTAAGATTGAAAGTCCTTTGCAATTGCAAGCCATATTTGTTTTTAGTTGTTACAAGAAAAAAATCATCTGAATGCTTTGGCAAAGAAATAACTCTTCCCTAAACTTGAAACCACCAAGAGTGATCTATGGGATGCGTCAAGAAAAGACTCGATTGTACCTAACCCCTAGACTAACAAGAAATGACTAACCCAAATTTTAAAGAAAACACACAACTCTAAATAAACACATGACTAAAATTAAATACACTTGCGTAAAACAAACACACTTGTAGAAAAAAAAAAATTTAATATTTTTTTTTATTTTTTTATTTTTTTTTCTCTTTTAGGCTTGGAAATAATGTTTCAGGAACTAGTCATTGACTAGCAATGGGACCAATTCCCCTTATAGAGAACTTAGCCTAAAAGTATTTTCTCCCAAAAAAATTGCAATTTGATAAGGGCCAATCCAAAAGCATTGAAACTTAATGTCACTTTCTGGCTTTTCTTTTTCCTTGTCCCATAGGAGAATAAGGTCAAATATTCCAAAAGATTTGATTATGTCCTGCTTGTCAAGCCACCATTTGATGACAACCTGATATTTTGCCATATGCTTTAAAGTTTTTGTTTGTTTCTCATCCAATTCCAAGAGATTCATTAATCTGATTTGGACTCTGTCTACATCTTTAGCATACCCTCTCATAAATTTCAACACGAGAATATTGAGATTGAGTGGGAATATTGGTTCATGTCCATAGATGAGTAGGTATGGGGATGTTCCCAAAGAATTTTTAATCCTAAATATGTTCTTCCATAATGCATAATTTAGGTGAGTATACCAATCCTTTGGGTTCTCCTTTAGTAGGCATTTTATCATTGTGATCATATTCTTATTGGTGAACTCAGCCATACCATTCCCTTGGGGATACTAATTAGATGATAACTTAATTATAACATGACCATCTAGTACCCACTGAGTAAGGAATATAGATGTAAAATATCACCCATTGTCACATACAAGAATGACATTCCAAACCTTGTCACAATGTATTCTTCCCAAAAATCAGTAACCACTTTTGTTGTGCAATTTTGAGAAATCTCAGCTTCTTTCTAGCATGTGTAATAGTATGTAATTGTGATAAAATATATATGTCCTATACATGATGGTGGGTTTACTAGTCTAATAAAGTCCATCCAACACTTAGCAAAAGGGTATACCTCAAATACTAGTTGTAGTGGCATAGTTGGATTTCTCTCTCTATTGCCACTTGTCTAACAATGTGTCAAGAACATAATGTTCAAATGTATTCTTGAAGATGGTAGGCCAAAAATAACCTAATCTCAAAATCATGTGAATTGTAGCCTTTGTTGATCCATGTCCTATGCCATACTTATCATGATATTGTTCCAATACCTCCTTCACTTCTTTGCATCCCAAACACTTCAAATAAATTCCATCATAGTTTCTTTTATAAAGTTTCCTATCTTGTAGCATATAGGATTCATATTTCATCTTGAGTCCTCTACATTGGGAACAATTCATCTAGTTAGGGTATTGATTCTATAAGAGATAGTACACAATATCTTGATACCAAACATCTATGATTACTCCTTGATCAATGACAACTTGAGACACTATGATCTTTTGTTGATTATCAATGTTGATTTCATCATAAAATTTGATTTCATCTTCAATACCGATCTCATTATTAGCTAACATGTTGGTCAGCCCTTTTCCTCTCACCAACTTTATTGGTTGAATCTCCAAATCAAATTCTTGTAATATGGGCATCCATTTTCCTCATCCTTTACCTAATTCATTTTGCATCAGCAATGGTTTGACCACAAGATTTGGTAAAATAGCATATACCTTACTCCTAAGTATGTAATGGAAAAATTTATTGACTACCTTTATTAGGGTGAAATATTGTTTGTCAAGATTGGAATAGCTCATTTCAGCATTCTTTAGTGGACAACTCATGAACGTGATAGTTCTCTCATCTTGTGTGTCTTTCTTCTAAGTGAGAATCTTGGCACATGAATGTTTTGAAGCAAACAAATAGATTTTGAAAGACAACTCATAATATAGACGCACAAGTACTAGAGCTATAGAGATGGCTACTTTGATCTCTTTGAAAGATTTTTTTATTTCAAGAACACATTCTACATTTTCTCCTTTCTTTAGAAAGTCATTAAGGGGACGTACTATCTTAGCAAATCCACTAGTGAACGTAGGTACAAAATTAATCTTCCCAAAGAAAGATTTGAGCTCTTTACAACTATGGGAAGATGACAAATTTAAAATAACTTCTACCCTTTCAGGATCAATGGATGTCCCCATTTCAAAAATAATATGCCCCAAAATATTTCCTTTGGTAACCCCAAACAAACACTTTTTAGGATTAAGAGATATGCCATATCTTCAGCATCTATTAAAAACTTGTCTCAAATCTACAACATGAGTACTCAATTTTTTTGAAAAGACAATTAGATCATCCATGTAGATAACTATACATTTATTATCAGCCCTTTGAATGCTTTTTTCATGGCCCTTTGAAAGGTATCTCCTGCACTAATTAATCCAAAAGGCATTCTTATGTACGCAAAAGTTTCCCATTTTGTTGTAAATACAGTATTTAACCTATCTTCTTCATCAACCATCTCTTGGTTATATCCTAAATATATGTCTAGAAAAGACATCATTTTAGACCCGTTCACAAATTTCAATACTTCATCAGGCAAGGGAAAAGGGTAGTTATCCTTCTGGGAGGCTAGGTTCAAATTGTAGAAATCTATACAATGGCAAATTTCTCCAGCCTTTTGCCTTACTGGAACCAAGTTAGCAACCCATGTAGAATGTTAGATTGGGAAGATAATTTTAGCATCAAGCAACTTTTGGAATTATTTCATTATCAAAGGCTCAATAATAGGATTCATTGGTCTCTTTCTTTGATGAAAAGGTTTGGCATCGGGCTTCAACAGAATGTCATGAGTGATGATTTCAAGATCCTATGTCTTGAGTTCTTCATAACTCCACACTATGACATCTTTGTATTTTGTAATTAATTAAATCATACCTTCTCATTATTGAGGGTTCCATGCCTTTCCAATTCTTACAATCTTAGGATCTTCTTCTACACCATGATTATATGAATTGCATTCTTCAATCCCCTTTTCTTCAAAAAAAAATTTACTACGTGTCGATTCATCTCTATCAAAGATACATTCTAACTTTACCATCCCCTTAGGAATAGTATTGGTCTTCAAATTTATAATCCCATCTTTATCCTCTAGCTCATCATCTTTAGGTTTATCATTAGGAGTATCATCAATCCCTTGTCCTTTGAAAATACCATTGCACATAATGAATTCAAGAATATTTCAGTCATCTTGGAAGACTTGGAAGTTCATAATGTTGTTTGAGATAGACTGAGTAGCAACTAATTTAACTAAAAGCCTCTTTAGTTTTTTCCTCTCAATGGGTCACAATGCACTTACCAAAATGGCATGGACATCAGATATCATGTTCTTCTTCCTTAGAATAGACCTTATGTTCAAGGCCTCAAAATCTTCCAATAAGTCTCAAACTCTTCTCCAATACACAATTAATCTTCTGTCATTACAAGAATAAATTATTTTCACCTGTCTCATAACCAACTGAGTGTCTCCTTCAATTATGAGAGCTTTGACATCTTTCTCTAATGTGAAGAGAAGTCTATGAATCAAGGCTTCATACTCTGCAACATTGTTAGTACATCTAAATTTAAGTGATATGTTAAATTAAAAGACCTACCTTTGTGATTAATTAATTCAATACCTGCACCAACTCCTAATTTGCATTTAGAACTATCAAACCTGAGGGTCCAAATTGGTTGTTCTTTGGGATTTTAAGACTTTTGTTTATTTGTTTGAAGCTTTTCTTTCACTTGAACTTTAAAGGATTATTTCTTTAGGATCCATTGTAATATTTTGCATGGTGGACTTGGTGAGTTTCCATTGTTTACCTTTGACATTGGGGTTGCTCATTTTTCTTGTTGATCTTGAATATCCCCATTCAATTATGTGATTTTATCAAATTTTGGCTTAAAATGAACAACTACCAAGGTGCATCCTTGATATTTTACAAAACATTTTCTCCTTAGTACTTTGATCATACCTGGTGGAGGACAAGATAAACCCCCACCATCTGAAGAGGTGTCAATACATGATGCATCAAAATATTCTTTCTCCTCTTCAACTGTTTTCATGACTTCAGATATGTATGTGGAACTTGAATTTTCTTCTTGTATCTCCCTTGAAGTTTAAACATTTTTTAATTAAATTATCTAAGTTAGTACTCGAGTGATTATTTCTTGGCAGTGTGAGCACTTGAATTTTGAATGACTTTCTTTGTGCAGCCTATAAAATCCTAGAAGAAGCAAAACATTTGGTTCTATGAAATGAATCATGACCTCTTCTATTGAGGTAGGGATCATAGATTCTTTATTTAGATTGTTAGGTCTCTTGGCTGAAGTTATGTTGAGGGTCATTACCTTGTAGGAACCTAAATTAGTTTGAAAAAATGATGCCTCATTTGGTGCATTATATTATGTGATCATCGTCTTTAATTTTGACTCAACATTGATCTTTATTTGATTATTGAATCCTTTCCAAGGTAGCCATAGTTGATTAAAATTAGTTTAGACCCATCATCTTAAGCATTTTTTCCATTCTCTACTTAGCAACAATCTATATGTTTTTTTGAATCTCCACTAAATGTATATCTATGATGTCTTGGATTTTGGGATATATAGTCAATTGTATTCAAACATCTTTCAATACCCCAATAACTTTTACTTCTATCTTGTCAAGTTGAATCACTATTTGATTCATAGGTTGAGGAGTAACTCCCAACCTTTGAGTTATTGAAAGTTTCATGATGTTACAAGAAGCTCCTGAATCAATGAGTTAATTATGCAATTTTCTTCCAAATATTCTAATGCTAAGCAAGAAAGGAGGCACTTTGGCCTTGTCTTTATACATGGTTTACATAGCTTTACAAGTGTTGACTTGTTGTGATACTATCTTTTGAGGACCTACAATAGGCATTTCCTTTGTATGATCAAGAGTCTTTATCAGTACTTCCCTTTGATTAGGACAATTTTGTAGCATGTAGAACAAGGATATATTGGCTTTCATTATTTTTAAATCTTCCATTGTACTCTACTTTTTAGTTGTCCAACATAGGGTGCTCTAGTAGCTACTAGATTGTTATTAGCCCTTAGATCTGGAGGTGTTGGTTACAAAGTGAGAGGAATCCCATCAATCATGGGTTTCCTTCAATTCCACAAATTATAAGAATTCTGATTGTCATTTTGAAAAGCAAGTATCTCTTCTAGTTGAGGATCTGATTGTTGACTAAATGGAAAATTAAATTCTTCATTGACTTGTTCTTCTATCCCTAAATTTTGTAGAGAATCATAAGATTTCAATAGCATAGTATTGAACTACATAGGGGGCTCATTGTTATTGTCTTGTGAATTTTGGTTCACTTCTTGATTGAAATATGAATCATCCTCTTTGGGTACATTTTGATTACTATCATATTGATTGATTTCTACAAGCTGAGCATTGTTCTTGTTATCTACAGCGATGCTTCCATTGTTTGGATAGGTGTTCCATTTTCAATTCTTTCTTTGGGAAATCATTGTTGTGATTTGGAGGATTGGAATCATTCCCTGTATTATTATTTCATTCATTGTTATTTTTGTTGAAATTCTTGTTGTAATTTTGACCATAGTTTTTATTGTAAGGGCTTGCATTCATTCTCTAGAAGTCATTGTTCTTCCCTTGTGACAACCACAAAGAAGTTAATTTTTTGGTAATTCAAGACATGGTCTTCTTCATTTGGCCAATCTTAGATGCACCATTATTTTCTACCTCAATGGATGTGGTTGCCTTCTATTGAAAGAAAGAATCTTCAAGAGGTTCATATCCTGGATAAGTTATGGCTAGAACTAGTACACCTAGTGCCTATTGTAGTGGAATTAGATTCATTGGAATGAAATGACTAGGCATCACTTTTTCTCTAGCAGGATATGTCGATACTTTTGTAGTAGCTTGAGTTGGGACCATCAATCTAAAGGGAAATGAGAGCACCCCAAAAAATCATCTGAGATCAGTATGCACATCTTGTATCCAATAGTTCCTTGAACTAATAGGAAAATACAAGTGCATACTACTATGCCATAAAAGTAGAAATAGACATAGTTGATTTCCCACAATTAAAACATAAATGAAAGTGATTGCAATTTACCTATCTAAATAAATTTTACCAACATTACGACACATATTATTATTCTACAATCATAAAACTAGAATAATAGGATAGAATAGGGTACACAGATATACATGGGGAAACCCTTTCTAGGTAAAAAACCCCACCCTCAAAACCATCAAGCTAATGTATTACTCAGCAATAAGTTACATTACATTTTCAGCCTTCACATGGAAATTTACATCTTGCTCCATTCTAGAGAAAATCTGGCAGCATAACCCTATACAAATAACTTCTCATCTCTCTCTTAATTCTCTACAACAATGCTTTGTACTTATAAATTTTTCATACAAGAGGAAACAGTTTCTAAATTGTCTACATTCAATGTATCTACAAATTATTTTAGAAACTTCCTTATGCACAAACCTTGCATAAAAAAAAAGTATAAGAGAATAAATCGCCAATAAATAGAAGCTTTCTATTTTTCTACTCCAAGTCTTTTTTTGCGAAAGAATCCAACTTCATTTAGAAACTTTCCAAGAAAGCACAAATAAAGTAATAAATTGTGGTAAGGCTTAGTCACCTTATCCAAACAATATCCCACTTGACGAAGACCTTACAAGATTCAAACTGATGAAACTATATCATCAAATCCATTTATGAAACCACATAAATCTTAACACATGTTCTCATGCTCCTACTAGACACCTATCCAAATAATACAAATATAAGATCCCAGTGACAACAAAGGCCACACAATACTTCCACCACTCCACTACACTCATGAGCTACACAAAAGCATCAAAAACATCAACTTCTTAACCCAACAAAATTGTGAATTCATCCTTCAAAAAATAGAACAAAAACCAAAATAATTTGTCTAATCTAGCTGGTAAACCCACAAGATTGAAAAATTAATCCATAGAAAATGCTAGCCCATATAATCACCCATACCTCAAAGGTATCCAACACTAGAAAACTCATGCCAGCAACATAACCAACCCATAATCTGCAACCTCAAGCTCTATGTGCAAACCAATCGATGAAGACCAAACACATACAAGAACTCCCATTGCATGGGTAACGTCAAATCTAAAAAATCAAAAGCATATTGAGTCTACTAATAATAATGCAAAGAACATACAACCATGTAGTACCAAGGACCATTCAAAAAGACATGCAAATCTTGTACCAAAAACACTATAAGAAACATCTCTCTTATCCAGTCTTGACAACTCTCTTGTGTTCTCCACATCCAACAAAGAAAAGAGATAAATGAACCACCTTGTCATCACAAAAAATAATAAAGTACAAGTGATAAAAAATGATCACAAAAGAGTGACCACCATAGCTCTAACATATTTCAAAAACAATGTTATGCGAGCCAAAACATCCAAGAAGATAACCAAGATCAAAGAAAGAAACTGAAAATCATAAGCATGTAGCTTGTCCTTCTATAAACACTTCTAAAAGTTAATTGTGTTAAGCATGATCTCCTTTACAACACTAAGAGAAAAACCACAACAACATCCAAAAATTTTCAACCTCAAGAGATCAAACATAACATAATATCATGAATCTACATAGATGTAAGCCTCTCAAAGTAGATCAAAAAACTCCATTTCCCATTTCAGGTAATTAGCCCACTACTATCTCCTATTGTCATCATAAATGAAAATACACCTAAAGGAGATAACCATGTTATCCATCTCTCACAATTAATCCTCCAAATCTAACTATAACTCAAGATCCATGAATATGAAAGAAGAGATAAAGCACCTGATTTGGGCAATACCTCTCAAGTGATAAACTATTGAGTAGACCAAGAGTAGGGAATGAGAATGCTCCTACAATATATTCAAGTCACCTTGTGACTTATCCAAGAATAATCTCTTCATAGGTCTCTATTGAACTCATTTTCAACAAAGGTGTAGGCTCCTCAGACTTTCTATTGAAATCTCATCAAGAGTATACATCTCAGCAACATGTCTCTCATATCAAGAGAACTCTAGCCTCACTTGAGTCTCCAAGTATCCACAAACACCTTTAATCAATCACTCCATGCAAAATTCCACTACAACATAGCACTATCATGAAGTATCAAGCAAATGATTAAAGTACTCAATACCAAGAAACTAAACCAAGATCAATGTCATAGCCCCAACCATGGAATTGGGAACATAAACATGACATCATAATCTAAACCATCTCCTCCAAAGAGATAACATGCTCCATGTGACCATATCAAATAATCATATCATATCACAACTCTAAACTAGAAATAAAGAGAAAATCATGACATAAAATCCACCATGATAACATATCAAATAAAAGCATAAAAAACATCTCTACCAAGGACCCCTTGAATCCTAAAGATGTCAACATCTCCAATCACATGAAGATACCATCTCCAACTAGTAAATCAAAAAATGTGAAAGACCATTCTATAGCAATGGGATCTAAGCCATCCTCCAACATCTGCAACACTAAAGAAGATCATCCATCACCATATGATTGAAAATTACAGCCACTAATAAAGCTCCTACTAAAATGTGATACTGATCTATCTAAGCATATGACACACCATCCTCCAAATATAAAAATCATCCAAGCCCACACATCACATTGAGTGAAACTAAGATCTCCATGGTAAGGAAATTCACCATACTATAGGAATCCATAACACAAGTACTCAAATATCATCCATCCTCTCATCCCAAGGCAACGCCACAAATGCACAAGTGACCACAAACAAGATCAGCTAACAAGTTTTCACCATCACTGAATCAAATCTAGTGGATATAGACAATCCACATCCAAGTTATCCCATTATAATTAAATGGGTGGCCTACCCACCTGACTGCATAACTTGTAGATCCAATTATTGCAACATGCAAACCCACTATCACATTAGTGACATGTAAAAATGAGATCAAAGAGAATAATCATGTAGACAACAT
Organism: Cupressus sempervirens; assembly: GCA_028749045.1. NCBI lineage: Eukaryota > Viridiplantae > Streptophyta > Pinopsida > Cupressales > Cupressaceae > Cupressus > Cupressus sempervirens. The sequence continues at coordinate 263,837,964 of CM053793.1, forward strand.
AACTCAAATTCCATATCGAGCACAAATCTAATTTTCCAATCATGTCCATTTTGAGCATAATAGTCCAGGAATCCAACAAAGAATCACCATAGAAATTTTGATTGACTGATCACGTGCCAACATCTCCATGCAGAGAAAGAAAAAAACCTCCTCTCACCATGCAAAAAGAATGCATGCATGTAGAACTACAACAATCTCATTTGGTACCATTCTAAATAAAAAAGAGTCAAGAAAATAGCTCTTCAATAGATTCACAAAAAAACCACAAGTTTTTATTTTAGCATGCAAAACCTGCAAAAATATTGTGTTTAAGAACACCCATGCACATCCACACCCACTTCTCATCTGGGAGACTCAAAGTCTTAAAAAATACCAAGCAACTAAACCCAAAATAATGGATTTTCATAGATGAGTATCATCATAGATTTATAAGGAAAATCTATAAACCCCTCAGATCCAATGAACAAGAATCCAAACCATGCATGTATAAGCATCCAAGAGGAAAACATAGTATAGGAACTCCAAGCCTACTTGTAGACCAATTCCACAACCACTACTAGCACATGCATATGAGAGAGATAGGCTATCCAAAAGCTTCCAAATCATCCAATGATCAACTTGATAACCTATATGCATTCTAGGTAACAAAAGAGACATCTTCTAATACCCCTACATCAAGAATTATTTTTTTATCAACCAAAAGCTCTAGATCAATGTCATTTCAACATGACCAACTCTATTTTCTCTCTCTTCACCATCCTTCAATAAATGTCTTCTATCTTCTTTTTTTAAAAAATCAACTACAAGACTTCGACTCATCAAAGGATTAATTATCAATCAATTTCTTCAAAAAAAACTTCTTCAAACTATACAAGCTAAGAAATCTTAATAAAAGAATACCCAAAACCAAAAACTTTGTGAATCCTCACATGAAAGTAATATGCAATTTAAAAAATTAAGCTCTGATACCAATTGAAGGGAAATGAGAGCACCTCATAAAGTCATCTCTGATCAGTATGGACATCCTATATTCAATAGTTCCTTGAACAACTTCTAATAAGAAAATACAAGTGCATATTGCTATGTCATAAAAGTAGAAATAGACATAGTTGATTTCTCACAATTAAAACCTTAAAGGAAAGTGATTTCTATTTACTAATCTAAATTAATTTTAATAGTATTATAACATACAAATTATTATTCTATAATCATATAACTAGAAGAATGAGACAAAATAGAGAACACCGATATACATGGGGAAAACCTCTTTAGGTAAAAAACCCCACACTCCAAACCATCAAGCTAATTTATTATTCAGCAAAAAGTTAAAAAAAATTTTAGCCTTCACATGGAGATTTACATCTTGCTCCATTCTAGACAAAATCCTACAGCATAACCCTATGCAAATAACTTCTCATCTCTCTCTTAATTCTCGACAACAATGCTTTTTACTTATAGAGTTTTCATACAAGAGGAAATAGTTTCTAAAGCGTCTACATTCAACATAACCACAAATCATTTTAGAAACTTCCTTATGCACAACCCTCACATAAAAACAAAGAATAAGAGAATAAATTTCCAAAAAATAGAAGCTTTTTATTTTTCTACTCCAAGTCTTTTCTTGTGGAAGAATCTAGCTTCATTTAGCAACTTTCCAAGAAAGCACAAATAAGCAACAAATCATGGTAAGGTCGAGTCACCTTATCATAGAAAAATCCTCCTCCAATAGTACTAGATTGTTTAATAAAGGTAATTACTTCTAAGAAAACTTTGTCTAATGTATCGATGTCTACAACAGGCAGTCTTCTCAGGAAAATAGTTGTGAGATGGTCCATAGCATTTAAATAAATATGGATTGTAGCTTCAACTAGTATGGTGTAGGGTGTTTCCAACTTGCGGGAAGCCATGTGAAATCGATGATTGAAACATGAATTTTTTTCCATTAGATCCCTCTTGGTTGATATAAAATGATGATGTATCACAACCAGGTTGACAAATATTTTAAATTTCTTAAGCAACAATTTTTCAAAGGTGACCCAATTCTAGATACATCTTGATGGAAAATTCATGTACTAGTTAAAGGTATCTTCTCCCAATGAGTATGGGAATAAATGGAGGACCAAATTCTCTTCTTGAATCTATTTGTAATTGCATGTTTGTATGAATACCTTGATATATTCCTCAATTGTTCATTTTTCTCTGTAGATGAATCTTGGGTAGAATTTCTTAGGATTCTTGGGAAGGTCAATAAGTACACCTTGCACATTAATTGGTGAATATATTGTGTTAGCAAAGAAGACCATCAGTGGAGGATTTGGTGGAATGATAAGTGGAGGTTGATTCAAAGGTGGAACTAAAGAAGATGATGAAATTTGAAATGGAAGTGGTAGAATTCTTGGTAATCCTTTATTACTATGAGGCTTGCAAAAATGAATGAGTTCTAGGAATTCATGTGCCCTAGGTGAAGATCTTAGATCTCACTGAAATGGAGATGGGGGATCAAGATCTTCCAATTTGCATTAATCCTAGAAAATTTCACCTCTACAAAAGCTCACTCTTTCAAAACTATGCACCTATGCACCTTCTCACAATATTAGATAGAACATATTCTAAAACTTCCAAAAATTATAGAATTTCCAAATAGCAAGTTGGTTTTCTTATTTGAATGGTTTGCAGGCCCTCCTTCTAGAGCCACTTCTATTGAGATTTCATTTGGCACAATATTGAATGGAAGGAATCCTTTCAAATCCCTATCTTGAAAAGATAATTGAGGATCAACTCCAAGGTTCTGAATGATCTTGTGACCTCTTAGAATCCACTCAATTGAAGATAAATGTGTATGTTTACAAGGAGGCCTTTTCTAGTTCAAACCAATTTTTTATAATCTATTATAAAAGAGAGATATTTTTGGTATTTCTATTTTATGATGAATGTAGTTTATTGATGCAACTATTTGAATTTCTATTTTAATGAAGTGTTAGAAAAGAAAATTGTGAAGATAGAGTAAGGAGAGATTAAAGAAAATAACTTGAAAGGGAAATTCCTCACACACATAAACCATAGTAATAAAATGTATGTGAATTAAATCATCAAAAAGATCAGGTGGGAAACCAATGAAATTAGGAGCAGTGCTTCCTCAACTCCACTGATGCAATCCTTGATGGGAACTCAATAATAACTGAAATATGTTTCACATTTCATCAAATTGCAAGGCCACTAAAAATGTGCTCATGTGAAACAAGATGGTATGCAAGTAAAATAGGTGATCTTTTCTCCAATTTGTTATATCAGTAAAATTCATTAACACGAGGCAAACACTAGGACTAAAAGATTGCACAATCATAACAACAGAATAAAACCGTTGGATCCATTATTATTCATGCAAATCCATTCACAAAAATAACACACTATGGTAAGAATAACTACACTCAGAATGAGAGCATCAATAACATATATTTTTTCATCAAAATAATAGTTTGGAGTACATATTACATCTATGTATTTATAAGAAATCATCTCCTCCCTTTGTGTTAGGAGAGAGAGTTCTAGAAATGCAACTCATGCTAAAATCTAATAAAACAAATATAATCATATACAAACTGACTCTCTAAATAGTGCTAAGTAGGTCTCCACCCTTGCTTACATCAATTAATGGGTGCATGGGCCTTTACATGACACAAAAGAATAAAATAATGAGAATATAAGAAGAATAAAGTTGCAAGATGATCTAGAAGTATCTAGAAGCTTGGTCTTCTCTAGGCATTTTTGGTAATTGAACTATCATCAAAATGTGTTTCTAGTGCATGGAATGCTCTAAATTAGGAACTAGCAATTAACTATCTATGCACCTCTATGAAAAGCACACCTATGCACCTTGGTGATAGGTTCCAAAAATCCAAAATTTTCCTAAGTTCCAAAAATTGATTTCCAACATCTACATTTTGTCCATCTTTACATTAAAGTAATGTCTAGATGTTTTCTCTCAAATTCATCTATTATCTCAACCACTTGAATACCTTTCGATAAATCTAAACTCTTATACTTATCCTTTATTAGTTGTCGATAATTTCTCACTTTGATCCTTGTTTCAGTAAAATCCTCAAGCTTGGTGTCTAGCTCCAACAATTCTTCTTCAATTTTAAAGCCTCATCTAATGAAGCTTCTTCAATTGTAGCTCTAAATTGTTGGACAACTGATTGCACCGCAAAAAGGTTGTTCTTTAACTCATCCTCAATAATCTCAAGGCTAGCAACGTTATAGTACCTCTCCACTTTTAAAAACTTCTCTCTCTTTTTGGCAAAAGTAGACGAGCCACTATATATATATAATTAAAACTAGTTCAAGAGCTCAACTGGGAAAGAACCAGAAAGAAAACCCAACATTGTTGCAATATATACAAGTGACTAACATCGATATTTACAATCTTAATATATCAATGAACAAAACTAGTACCATCAAAATTTGAAATTTGTCAAATTTTACATATTTATCAGGCAACAGGCATGGAGAACTTGAATTCAATCAAGATTTTCAATAATTTAAATAACATGCCTGAAGTATGGAAAAATAACCCAAAGAAATAGAAAGAAACCTCTGTGCTATCTTTCTTCCATATTCTCGCTTAAGGTACCTATAGTAGGAGTGGATGCTAAACTAGGATTTACAAAGAAGCCCCATCCAAAATTTGAACATGTTAAAGGAGCAACCTCCCATCTTGAACTCGAGCCCTCTATAGCAACATCTAAAATACCAATGGAAATGCTAGTGGAAGATGGCACACCCCAAGCATTTTCTTTAGTGACATCTAAATGAGGGGGCCAAGTAGTTTCTTGTGGGACATGGTGGACAGAACTAGGAGCATTGAAAGTTGGAATTGACCAGACACGTAGTTCACTAACTGACTGAGTTGGGGTAGCCAAAGGTGTCTTCACGTGGGAAAATTTTTCTTGTGCTTCAAAAATTGGAATACCCAAAATATCAATCAAAGAAAATCCAACTTTCTCCACCTCCTCTATCAGCTGATAACCCAGAGCTCGTGCCGTGAATTGCAAAGTCTTAGTTAGGAACTGAGGATTGTGCTTTACAAAGGACTTTTGCAGCACTTCAAATGTCATCATAGCCTCATGATTCTTCATGAGTATGGTTCTTGAAAATATTCCACCTACCAAGGCATTTCCAAACCATAGATCATAGTTCTTCATCACCCATTTCAACTTATTTTCAGCCCAATTTTCTTGTCGGACCACCTTGATAGCAATAATTTCCATCGACATTGATTGTAAGAGATCCATGGCATTAGACAGGAATATAGAAACCAAAGTAGAAGAAAATAACACATTTCTTGTAGATATAGAAAAGAGATCCTCCCCAATTATGGTTCAAATTGCACGGTGAATATTGTAGGAGTGCACAATGAACATATTGTCTAGGACAACATCATCTAGAGGATGAGAAAGTGCATCTTCATCGAATGTCGATTGAACCTTGATTCTAAAGTTTTTGGGGAGAATGCTATGATGAAGCTGGTGACAAGAATCACATTTCATGCATGATTCATGTGAGAGCGACATTTTGGAGGCAATTTAGATGACAAGCACAGATAGCTGAGAACATGGAGACTTGAAAAGAGGTCCATTCATTAAATCAGACCCCAATTGCAATTTGTGAAGGGAAAAGTACAAAATTGATGCCCCCAAAATTGATGAATGAGAAAATTGTTCTACTACCATATGTATTGAATTTAATCTTTCCATGTACAAAGTACCCCATGTCCAAAAAGAAGCAAGATCATATTCAAGTGATGTCAACCAACAAGATTCTGCTCAGTGAAGAAGATTCAGCATAATTTTACCATAATCTCACACATGGGAACCTGATTTATAAAGGCACCAACTAATGTTCGATACCCAATTTGGATATTCTTGCTAACCATTGAGTGATGTCAGAATACCCATGAGTGCTCGATTATAACTATGGTCAAGTAGCTTATCATGAGTCTCTTCCTTCTTAACTCGGCAATCACTCGGATAACTCGATCAGTATACCTATGAGTACTCATTAATAATTTTGATTGAGTAGCTTGGCATGAGTCTCTTAACTCATCAATCATTAACTAACTTGGTGGGCTTCGAGAAACTTGGTCAAAATTAAACCCAAGCTAGCTCAGTGACCACAATGCTCATGTAGTATTCTAACTTGCTCGACACATGTATCATTCTGGCTTGCTCAGCACATACCACATTCTATCTTACTCGGCACATATGGCATCCAATCCTTCCCTTCTCTTGAACCCTATCTTTAATCCATTTAATCTCATCATCCAATCCTTCCATAACCTTATTATCTACTTGTATTTGGTTAAAAGTACAAAGTTGTGTCACCTTTTAGGTTGACTAATCAAAATGATAGAATTTGAGTATTTCTATCTAAAAATCAATTTTTTTCAAAGATATGATCTAAATAAATTTATTCTAGCTAAGTTATATATGGTATCACACTTTTCCAATTGAAAATCTCTATTAAATTAATGTTTTATACTAGTTTGTATTCAATTACTAAAGAAATATAATTATTTCATAAAATTTATATTTCAATAACTCTTACAATTTTTTATGATATATTTTTAATAACTTATAAACACCATTTTATAGAGCCCAAAGTCAAGAATCTTCTCATATAGATTTTATAGTGTTTTAATTAGATATAGTATATTATAATTTAAAAATTCTACAAGCATGTATTTTGACACTCGCAAAGATGTCAATTTTGAGAAAGATAAAAATAGTAAATCATATCATAAAAATTTAAAACTTATATGGCATTCTAGAGGACAGAGTCCTCTTCTAGAATGTATATTTTTTATTCTAGTTAGAATAGATTTGTTTTGAAAAATGTGGTGGTAGATAAAAACTATCAATTTTAGGTGAGTTGAACTTTGAATGATTATAAAAGTGAAAATATAAGTCCATAGACAATTTTTATTTTTTAATGTTCTAGACATATATGCTACCTATAATATAGTCTAAGATCAAAGGAAAATAAGTTTATTTCAATATAGTTTTGTGGTGTGAACTAAACCCCTAATTTTCAGTGTTTTTCAGCAACTAAAAATTTATTTATAAAAATTATGAAAACATGTCAATTCTTAATCCAAATAATTCTTACAAATTATAATCCTAAACTTGATCAATTTATACACATTTCATTAGTTTACTTCATTTTAAAATTCTAAATAATAATACCAGTTTTATATCATTGAAGGTGAACAGTTGTAGTTTTGTTAGTCTTTTCCTTCACAAAAGGGTGACACAGGTTTGTGCTTTGACCCATTTTCTATATCCAATCATCAAGCTTATCAACCTCCTCGGCCGCATATATCTCCATTAGCATATGATTCCTTTGACCTTTTATTTCTCTCATAGCTTAAAGGTCTTTTTCCCAAGTATGAACTTCATCCACCAACCCAAAATCTTGTTCACTATAGAAACCAACTTGTTAGCACTTGACTGAATGTGGTGCAATAAGTCCAAATTTCCCTATATGATCTGTACACCTTTCTCCTCAAAATTGTCATGTCATTGGTGACATGCTTCCAAAAATGGATCTAACTATGCTATCCCTGCTCTTCTTCTCTCTAATGCTACTACAAGGGTAATCTCTGGATTTTCAAGGTCAATGGAACCCACAACTTCATGCAAATAGCCTCTTAGTTGCTCATTTTTCTTCCATAGCACTATTAACTCAAACTCGTCTCAGTCCATGTGCTTGAGCACCTCTTTCATACCCATAGTGATCATTACTTTTGTTGTGTCTACTATAGTCCTTCGCAACATAATCTCCTAGATTTGGTAATCTTTAGGAGTCAATTCTTTGGTGTCAGTGTGAGCAGGAGGAATGGCAATATGTGCAAGTAGGCTTTAGTCTTGGTTTTTCATTATGAAGGCCAATGTTTGCACATCACCCTTAGGTGGCTCAGGCCTCTTGACTAATTTTACTAATTCCTTCACTCCCTCCTTGGTTATTAGGTCTAGCTACTTCTTTTGGTGAAACATAACCTCCCTCTTCAGCCATGCCAGTGTGGTGCCCATGGGAGACATGTGCTTGGCTAAAGACGTTGGTCCTAATGCAGGCTCATTTCCCTTGTCGGTCCTCTCTACATTCTTCTCTTGTTGAGAAAGATCTTCAATGGGATTTACTTTCTTTGGTTGGGCTAAGCTCCTAGCCTCTTTATTTTGAGGATTTTTTGTAGGCTCTTCATGTATTTTCCCTTCCTTGAATACTTAATCAGCATGCAGTTGGTGTAATTACCCTTTCTCAATCACTTGTTCTTCTTCTTTTGTAGCTAGGGGTAGTGGAGTCACTAATCCTTTATCTAGAATTTCCAAAGCATGACATGGTGGTGGTGGAATTCCCATAGGTACTTGAGGTAGAGGTGGCAATGTATTCCAATCCTCTATGAAGGGTTCACTCATGGGAGTATCTCTTATTTTTTGTCCCACCATCTTAGTTCCTATTGGCATAAAGTCAAAATCAGAGAGGTCAAAGACATTGATTTCTTGACCCTCCATTTCATCTATCCATCTTTGTTGTTCGTCCTCTAAAATTGACAGCTAGATAGGCTCCTTTAGAGATGGATGTGTCACGTGGATATTTATCTTCTCTCTTCCTTTGTTGCTTTATCCAAGTGGGTTCTTTGGCTCAAAGGGACAAATTCTATCTGCTTTCCTCATTCATCCTCCACTTCTAGGATAGTCTCAAGCACTTGTGGGCATGAAGTTTTTTTCTTCTTTAGTCTCCTTCTCTGAGTTCCTACCATAGTTGATTCAACTTTTACCTTCTTTGGAGCTAAGGGGGAGGCTTCTTCCTCTTCAATTTCTATTGGTGGTACCCTCTTCTCCTCTAACTATTCTTTCGGTTGTTGTTCCTATTGTTCTTGTTGTTGCAGCCCTTGGGTTGGCTCTTGTACTTGAGGCTCATCTTGTGGCTTAGGTTGTGGTTTAGGTGGTGGCTTAGCTTTATCCTAATCAATTTTTCCCTATTCTTGAGTTTTTTTCTTCTTTTCCCTAAAAGGTACTCTCTTCCTTTTATTTCCCTGATCAACCCTGAAGTACTAAACCTCCCACTCATGTTGATGAACTATTTTTGGCCTTTTTAGGGATTGTGCAGGGAAGGTTGGTACAATTACCTTTGCACCTTTTCCTTTGATCAGCCTCTTTGTGGCTTGTAGGGGGATAACCTAAGGAATTGGATCCATTCTAAAAAATTTATTGATCCATTCCTTTGTCAATTCGACTATGTTCCTAGCTCGATGATTTATATCATTGTTCTCATCCATCCCTATTTTAGCTTTCATTATTGGTTGGTTATAGATTTTATCCCTATTGTATAAAGGATCCATGATATATTTGGCATCATTTTCCATGGTCTTAAGAGGAATCTTCATCTTTAGCACCTTTTCTACTAAGCATAGAGTCATCCATAGAGTCATCTATAACATTCATCCAATGATCTTCTAATGCTTCTTCATGTACAAACACTTTCCCTATCAAGTATTGAACCATCCCAATGTTATCAAAGTATGGGTGAGGGGAGTTGTATTCTTCCAAGGGATATTGATCTAACTTAGAGTCTAAGGTGGCAATATTTTTCTTTTGCTTCACCTTGAAAGCACCAATTATGATGGGTCATACCCACGTCTTCTTGTGTTGTCTTCTCACTTTGTCATATACAATGAGTTAGCATGCAATCTCTAGCAGTATGAGTCTATCTGATGGATATCTTGGGAGCTTCTTTAGGCATATTAGAGTACCAACTACCAAAATATAGATGGAGGTCTTAAAAAAAATTTAGTAGGTGTTGATCTCTATGATCCTAGTTGTTACCTATACTAACATTCTTTTAGCTAGTCGCCTTCAATTAACCTAATGATTGCAAAGATAAAATTGTCATTTTCCACTTTGTATTCCACACTTTGTAGTGGGAGCTTCTTATTCACCAATTATGGACATACCAAATAGGCCAAGAATTTGCATCCTGCATGCTTACCTTTTTGTAGAGGCCTATGTAATCTATGGTTAGTGATTCCAATAAATACACCATGTATGATGTCATGTAGAAGCATAGATTGGCTTTGATGGTTATTTTCTACTCTTCCAAGTTTCCACTTAGAATGGTAGCCCAATTAATGGGCATCTTTTCCATTCAGATGGTTTCAATAAAGTGGACCATCCAAGTCTAAAGGTGACCTACTATTGGGACTCGAAAGTCCCATAACTCTTTTCAATAACACAATTGTGTATCCAATATCATCCTTCATATATCCCATTGTCATATCAACTTTTCCCACTCTACGGCCCACTAGTGTTCTATCAATCAAGAAGGAGGATTGAACTATTTCATGTGCTTCTTTTAGATTATCCATATACCATCTCTCTTCTCTTTCATATATTATTCATAGATATTGGTCCACCCTAGGAAGGTGAAACACTTTCTTGATGGTCTGTGGTAAGATTTCTAAGACTATTTCTCATGTAACACTCTTAATGACCTTCTCTCCAATCACATAATGATCTACAAGGTTCATTATCAATTCTAAGGATTGAAGTGATATTGGATGAGATGTTGCATTGACAAGGCCTGACTGGATGAATCCTAACACCATAGAATATCTCTCTTTAGGTTTGTTGGAAATCATGAGGAATGCATTCCAATCAATATGTTTGAGTTTTGTATCATTAATCTTGGTGTGTCCATCTTGAAACCTTGATTTCCTTGGTGCCCCTTAATATTTGAATGCAAGTAGTTTTAGAGCCATCTTTTCTACCATTGATGAGGATGGTGATGACATCTTATTTACACAAGAGAAACAAATTATATTACTTAGAAGTTCAAAACTTGACCCAAAATAGACCCTAATTCACTCCAAAATAGGTCAAAATAAATTAAAACATGATGAAAAATAGTCCATCCCCCACAAAAATTCCATGCCATGCACTTCACTACACCTAGCACACCCTTACAGCTATGCAAGTGCACAGTTTTTAGTCTTTGAATGACTTTTGGGGATAGTTGTGCACCTGCTCACCTTGGTGAGGTGTGCACATGCACACGTGCATAGCTAAAAAGTAAAAATTTAGGGGGTGGGGGAAGCTAAGCTTAATTTTTTACTCTTGGGATTATAGGTGCACATATGCACACCTTCATGGTGTTAGGAGTCTTAGCAGTTAATTTTTTGACATTTTGTGTTTGTGGGAAGATGCACACATGCGCACCTTGTGGAGGTGTGCATATGTGCACCTTCCTTAAGTCTAGGTATCTCTGAGGTCAGGTTAATGTCTTTTAGGTTTTTCCTTTGTGCAAAGATGTGCATGTGTACACCTTCATGTTGACATCCTAACCTTGTTTCTTTGGGATGCAAGAGATCAAAGACCTAGGAGGAGTGCATAGTCAATGTGTGCATAGGTGCACTTCTGATCAGTGGGAAAAAGCAAGGAGGGTCTAGGGACTCAAGGTCTTATATAGACTTTTACTAAGTGCACACCTCCCTAGGTACACACCCTCCAAATTTGTGCATATGCACTAGTGTGCATCTTTGAAAGGAGGTGCAGTATGCACTTATGCACGTGTGCTAGTGCACACTTAAGGCAATTTTAAGCACAAAATCTCACCTTTACCTACTTTTTGACTCTCTAGACCTCCCCAGTTAGATACTGGGGTTTGACCTAAACTCTTCTAGAGTCCAAAAGTGACCCAGACTCTAGATTAGGAGCCTAGTAGGCAAAAATTTACTAGGAAGTCCCCATTTCTAGGAGAAATGGGGCATGTGCTATGAGACCACAACAGGTAGGAATCACAATAATTTATTAGCAAAGATTTTGGGAGTCACTATGATCATTACTAGGAGTGATTGTAATTTTCTTATAAAGCATTCTAGGAAAATCACTATCCATACAAATTAATTCTTTATCACTACTATCTAAAATATCTTTCATATATAGATTAATATAATTTAAAATATAAACAAAATCACCATGTTTATCCAATTTCATAATGTTACCTTATTTAACTGCCTCCAAAGACTCATGCATGTTTTGATCAAAGGAAGGTAAAGGTTGAGATAAAGATGGAAGGCTAAGAAGTGAGAGAGCAAGCTATAGCCTTAGCTTTAGCTTGACGATTCATTTGACACTAACGAGCATGTTGATTATGAATAGTGTTATGAGATATAGTAGAAGGGTTAGGATTAACTGTTACCATTTTGTGTGCCCCGCTAATATTCAAATTTCAAATGCTCACTTGCCAACGGCTAGTTCCCAAAGTTAATATTATTTTAATGCCTGAGAAACATTGAAAAATTTTAAAAAATCAAACTTATGATATGTTTTGGTGGACCTGCAAGTTCCTCATCGTTGGATCAATCTGGATCTATGGCCCTTGCTATGTCACTACGGGAAAATGCTCAACCTTTAGCTATAGCGACTTAGCGAGTGTTTGCCACGTGGATCGGTAGGCCCAGTTTGGTAGAGGTGGTTTGATTGATTTCTCCGGTGCTGAGTTTGGATAAGGTCATTGGCACTCCCTACCTCGCTATCAAAAAACTCAAAGCATCTCGTCGTTAGCGACATAGTGAGTCATCGTGAAATGAGTGTTTGGTGGGACCTCATGCAACATGGAAGGGTAACAATGCTCAAGAGGAATTTTGACCACCAGATCAATGTAAAATCAATAGTCCTCGCTGACTCGCTATGGAAAGTTGTAAGTTGTTTAACTCATAGCAACATAGTGAGTATGGGACACACCACTCTTGAGAATTCCTAATGCAATTTCTTCACCCTTGGATTGACCTCAGATCTATGGCTTTCATTAGCTCGCTATGGAAAGATGCTCAGGAGATATATATAGCGAGATAGTGATTCGCTGCCGCATGTCTTGTGGGGCCAGGTTTGTTCCATAAGCCATGTGGTGGACCCCAAGCCAATGATGCATCAAGAATGAGTGTACAGATTAATAACACATTGGCAGTTGGTTGATTTCTCATTGGCTAGGGTGGTGATGGTGCAAAGTGGGTCAGTCCCTTCAGTACATCTTTCACTATTGTCAGATCAGCATGGATCTATGGTCCTCAATAACTCACCATGGGAAGATGCACGTTGTTTAGGTATAGCGAGTTAATGACCTAGTGACATGTGGATTATGGGTCTTGTTTCCCTTGGCGGGCCACAAAAGCAAGAACTTACTGTGCCAAGTTTGAAAAAGGCTAGGTTTCTATTGGTCAGCACACTGAAAAATTGGGTGTATCTTCAAGGCCATTAGATGGTGGCAGATCAATGGTCCTCGTTACCTCGCTATGGGAAGATGTACGTTGTTTAGGTAAAGGGAGTTAATGACCTGGCAACACATGGATTGTGGGCCTTGTTTTCTTGCAAATTGCAAAGCGTGGAGCACACTGACAGATTTGGTACTTTTAGGGCCATCATATGGTGGCAGATCAATGGTCCTCATTATCTCGATATAGAAAGATGCTCAGGAGATATACATAGAGAGATAGCAATTTGAGGACACATGTCCTCATGGGTCCAGTTGAGGCAATAATGGTTAGATGCAGTTGGTGGTTAGTATAATGTCACGGTCAGGATATTTAGAGAAAAGTTGGCACAGTTAGTGAAGGAAGAATCGATCAACTGCATGGGAACTCTGCTGAGTGGCAAGATAAAATGAACTGATTGGCCCATGTGGCTCATCCCGGTGCCAAGATGGATTAACTAAGTTAACTTGCTGATTCACAAACCAGGAACAGAGGAAATCAAGGTTTTTTGTGAATCTGATCTTCATGATCAATCCCAACCACCAGGAAATGAATGCTGAACATGGGAGAACACTCCACCACCTCCAGTTATCCATCTACCTAGTTAGAGCATAGTTATGGCATTGTTCTATCTTCTCGAGACATACAAAAAATTAGATATCATTGCCCTAGATCCATATCCATGATCAGATTTTCCCCATGATTGTTCTATGTAGGACTTCAATGCAGTGGTTGAGGAGTAACTTCGGTTGGAGGACATCCCAATTACGCCTGAACTATAAAGGCAATTTTTGTGAATTTTGAAAGGGTTGAAACATTCTCTATTGTTCTCTATTGTTGCTCTGCAACTCCAGTGTAAAATTCTCCTTCCCTCTAAACCGTATGATATTCTGCCTTATCTCCTTCAGCCATTAGTGTGAAAGTGCAATAATCCTTGCCTCTCATTGATGCTTTGTGGAAATCTATAATCTACATGACTGTATCTCTTTTAGCCTGTGAATGATATATAAGAGAATCTTCTCTTTCCTTGTGTCATTCATTCAGCTCTTCTGATTTGCATGTGATTATTTGATTAAAGCAAATCTGAATGTGTATATCCTTAGTTTCATTCTAGTTCAATAGTGCATATATGGGCAGAGTTTGGTCTAAACATGCTATTTTGGTGCATCACCTCTTTAGATTAGATTAGGTAGATTTGCTTTTGTGCTCTCCTTCTCCCTTTTCCCCTTCAAGAGTAGCTAGGTGCATCTTAATAGTAAGAGGAAGTCGGCCTTCTCTGGAGACTCAACTTCACAGTTCAAGTCCCACAGCTTGGAAGTTGTTTCCATGTTTCACTAGGTTGTCCTCATGCATAGGCTTTGGACAAGGGTGCAAACCTAAGTGACAACATTAACTACCATAGGTTTCAAACAAGGAACATCAATAGGTTCAGTAGATGTAGACGGAAGAATGGGTAAAAAGTAGGAGCAGTAGACAAGATAGGTGCACGTGAACAATCCTTAAGAAGGCTTAGTTCCATGGTCATGGCTACTATATGTCTTTGATAATCTATATAGAGATGATTAGGATGAGTAGGTATTTTTTTCAGAATAAGATGGCCAATAAAAAACAATCTCAACACAATATTTAGGGTGTGGTCGTTTATAACGAGAATGATTAATGGTAATAATGTTTCCATCATGAGTGAATCTAAAACATTTATGAATATGAGAAGCTACGACTTGCATGGAAAAAATCAATGGAATACAAAGCTTAGCTTGAAATTGACTATAAGTAGGAATAACAAAAAAGTTAGTAAAAACAAATTTCCCTTATAAAGTAATAGTTAAAGTGATAGAACCCTTAGGATGATAAAGAAAACCATTACAAGTTTGAATCCATACAGGAGTAGTATCGTAAGTATCTCTATTCAATCCTTTGTTAAAAGGGTGTACTTTGATGATCACATTCACAACAGAGGAAGAATCAAAGTACCATGAGAAGAATTATGAACAACTCTAGTAGTGATGTAAAGAGGATCATTAGGCACCTTAAACATATTAGACTAACTAAAGGTAATAATAGGTGTTTGTTAAGATGCAAGTAGAGAATAAACTGAAGGTTGAGGTGCTAATTCAACATGATTAACCACATGGTTCTCTTCTTGTATCTTCTCATCATAATCAATGAAGTGATTAGAAGAAGAAGGTTGATTAATAACATTCACTGATTGAGATGGTAAAGGATTTGTGTAAATTTCCAAATTTTGATTAGTTGGCACAATAGATTCATTCATGTTATTAACTTGAGAATCAACAGATATAGCCTTAGAATCAATAAGGTCTTGAATTGCATACTTCAAACCATAATACTTTTGAGTATCATGACCTAGTTGATAGTGATATTTATAGATATAATTTGAATCAAAAGGCATAGGAAATGGTTTACTATGATCAATAGGATGAATAAGAGGAAAGTTAAGAACATGGTCATGAATCAACTTAGTCATCACCTTGGAAAAAGGTTTAGATAAAGGAGTATACTAAAAATTAGGATGAAATACAAAGGAAACGTAGTTGTATGTTAGGATGTAGTAGCCACTTGATCATCAATTGTATATGTAGATTTGATTTTGATGAAATTGTTAGGTTAGAAAGCTTGTTTGAATTTCTAATGGCATCACTCTTAACACTAGAAACAAGAGCCATAGGAGTAGAGCTCTCAAGTTGACTCACTTGTAACTAGTAATGGTGAAGCATAACACTTAGATGTGAAAGAATGTATACTTAGTAAGGAGAATCTTATCCCTAATGTATTTTTTTAATTAGAAATAAAGATACATTGAATATCATGATCAGGCATAGGATAAGAAATTTGAGCATACAAATGTTTATATCTACCAATAAATTCAGTAAACTTCTCTCTAAAATTATGCTTACAATGCATTGAATTGGTTAAAGAAATTTGTGGACCCATATTATTCTAAAAATATTGAATGAAATATTTACCGAGAGTTTGAAAAGAATCAATAGAATAAGGAGGTAGAGAGAAATTTCATTACACGGCTTTATCCCTAAAAGTAAGGGGGAAAAACTTAGCCATAAGCCTATAAACATGAGAAAAATCACTACCTATCATCTGGAAAGTTTTAACATGAATTACGAGATCTTCCTTACCATAATAAGTCTTAGGATGAGGCACCTCAACATGTTGCAGGATAACAACACGAAGGATATCTTAGGAAAGGGGATTAGCAACATCACATGTAGAAATATTGTACATGGATTGATTTAATTAAGAAAGTTGTTGTAAAGTAGTGACAGTTTGAAATAGTGTACTAACGATAGGATTGACATTAACACTAGTAGGAATAGGTATGCTAGATGGATTAGGAAAATTATATGAAGTAGAAGGATTATGTAGAGATGTTAGTAGTGGGCTAGAAGAAACAAGCAAAGGGTTCAAATAAGTAAAAGGAGCCACATTATATGAAGGTAATGAAGAAGGAATAGAAGTAGGAGGAACACTCATAGGAAGTGAAAGGCTAGGAAGACATACACTTAAAGGAGTGGACACTTAAGTAGAAGTAGTCATAACAGGCAAAGCATATGTAGGTATGCTAGAAAGAGTGATAGAAATTAGAATGGAAGGTTCAACTATTGTGGAAAGAGGAGGATATCCTAATTCTTGAGCACATTTCATGAAAGACTTAGCATGAGTGTTAATAATGTGAGATATACCACATAGAATAGAAAGATTATTATCATCATTATTAACAAGTTTCTTAAGAGCTTCAACAACAACAACACTATTGGGATTCTGATTTTCTTGAGAAAGCCAAGTTTCCAATTTATCAAATTCACTAGAAAAATTATTGACTTGTCAAAGAGGAACTCTTGAAGTGTCATCTTCAACATGGGATGAGTGAGAGGATTTATGCTCCATTATAGGGTTAAGATCATGACTAAAAATGTGAGTGTCATCGTGATTCCTAGGAAGAAAAGAGCAATCATGACCAAATGAGCCCATGATTCTATGGCTTCACTTAATGGGAATGTTATAGGTTAGAATTCATGTAATTAAACTCATAAAAGAAGAGATCACAAAAGGAAGCCTAATGAGATCTAACCATGCAAGACCATAAAAGAAAGATCTAACCACATATAATATAGACAAATATAACTCTATGAAAGGTGGTAAAATACCTCAAAAAAATGGTATAACTCAAAAAAGAAAAGGGGCACAATTTGGGTTCATCACAATGCTTAGTGGTAAAATTGAAGTACTTTAATAGATGTAGACTTCGACATTACGGGCCACTAAGCCATTCAAATATGTGTGTAAGGGAAAGATGGAAATTTCCAAATATAATTCCACTTATGATCGAAACTAGCTTAGTTGGGACCCAATGGAAGAATGGTGCTAATACTAAATCTAAATTATAAAGGGGAATGCAATACAAGGAAATGTACTCTCTTAGACTCTTAATAGGATAGTGTGAATGTGAAATTGAACTAATTTCTTAGATAATGTAAATCTAGATGTTGTGTGAAGACAATTATCCCAATTAAGATAGAAATGTAGGGTAAAGGTATGAAAGGAAATTAAATATGAAATGTGTAGACGAAGATGTATTTTAGCTCCAAAACTCATAGATTTAAATTGTATCTGAATATCCATATGTGAATCTCTAAATGAAATGATGAAAGGAAAAAAATCTAGTAATCTCCCTGAAAATGGAGAATTAAGGACTAGGTCAACTTGGGAAGACATCCTACAACCAGGTTGGCATAGTCCAGTGACATGAAAGTGACTTCTCTAGAAAGCTCCAAAGAAGTAGGTTCTAGATCTACAATTCTTTCACTGATTAATAGAAAATAAAGACAAAAAAGAAAGGTTTTGGGGTTGGGGTTTGATGAGGGCTTACCTTGATCAAGCCCTAGGTTAAGAAATTAACCATAATTGGGATATGAAAATGTAAATGACTAAAAGACAAGATAAATGTTAAGATTCACCTTGCTTAAACCTTTGTTTATAACGATTTTGTATGTAAATGTATTGTAGATCTTGAATTAGGAATGTAGGGTATCTCCACTCTTTGCAATGGAACTACCATAACCCCATCATGGTGTCATGCATATAAAGGTGCATCAATAAGGTGATGAATGCTTCAACATAGATCTCCTCCCTTGAGGGCCAAAAATAAGCTAGATCTTGAAGAGGAAATGCTCACAAAGGATCTTTGAATACTAGATAGAAATCTCCTTGCTTAAATACGTGTAAGTCTTGAATACTTGAAATCCTTGAATGCAAAAAGGTAGAAAAGTGGATTTGAGAGAAATATCTTGAGTTCTTGAATGAATAAGATGCTTGAGATTAATGAGATTTGAAAATGAAGCCTCCAAGTCTCCTTATATATGAGTTTTCAAGTGGGAGAACAACACATACCAAGTGGATAATAGTAACAAACTAATAAAACCCCTAAGGCTTTTTGAGCCTTGAGCCCAAAACCTCTAGGGAGTAGTTTGACCTAGGTTGACCTAGTCTAGAGCAGGTTGACCTGAGTTCACCTACTCTTGGAGATCATGTCCAAGAAGCCACAAAGAGAAGAGGCAGGTAACATATAGACAAGGTGGAAAGATGGAAGAAGAGGAGGGAAAAGGAGATTGATCATAGGCATATCCATGGTCCAAAGAGGATATCATGAAGAGGGAGCTAAAAGGTCTTAAAAAGAAAATGTGTCTATTTTAAGACGGTACAATAGGAAAAGCAGGGCAGAAACAAATGATCAATATCCAAGATTTGGAAATCCTTAAGAGTACCCAAGATGCAAGGAAAGGGAAGTATGAAAATTATGCTTTCTCAAATGTATAGCCTTATGAAAAGTGTCACAAGGAGAGATCTTGAGAGGGGATTAGGGTTTTAGAGGGGATGGGGCTATTTTGGGGGATGTGAAGTGGAAAAAGGTGTAAGAGATGGATGGAGTATGTAAGAGAAGTGTAAGATCATTTAAGGAAGACTTTAATGTATTTGGTTTGGGGAGTGGGATGATGTGACAAGAGTTGACTTGAGTTTAGGTTAGGATTTCTTAGTCCTCATGCTCAAAGTTATGAAAATGACTAGGGCTTGGTTATGCTTCGGTTAAGGTGTGATTAGGGTGTAAGTAGGATTTTTAGGAGAATGAAAGTGGGTCACAGAGTGTGAACCTGAGGGTTGGGATTGGGTTAGGGGTTTGGTTAGGTTTAGGATTGATTAAAGGGTAATTATTTAATCAAAAGGTAATTTGGGGATTAAATTAAATAAGTTGTGTAATTATTTAATTTAATAGAGGAAGAGGAATTTAATCAACATTCATACTATATTGAATTGTCATATTGATTCATTAATTAGACTATAGCTAATTAATTAGGGAAATAGCATAGAGTAATTAAATATGAAATATTTAATTAATAAAGTCTTACAAGAGAATAAATAATATTACTTAATTATATATTCAGATTTAGGTGTCTACATTTTTCCCCACTTTGAAGTAGTGCTGAGGCAACATTATTTTGAAGATATTTTTTAAAAAAAGATGACATGAGGAAATAAAAGGAAAAAAAAACCTCAAACTATGAGAATAGAGGGTTAGTTAGACTGGGTGATGCCCTATTGAATTGTTATAATTTGGCAGAAAAAGGACCTATGATAAGCATAACTAAAGAGGAACTCTCATAAGTACTTTGTGGAGCGCATAGTTGGAAGAAGTTAGGACCTTGATTTGATGCAAATGACTAAATGACACAAAATATGGGGACTTAAAGAAACATATGTACAAATGAGCCTAGGTGGAGAGACAACTAAAACTATGCATAAGACACTTGTTGCATGATGTACAATGGATAGGCATGGTTGACGATGATGCAAATAAATGCATGATGGTGCCCAATCAAGTTAAAATACCAAGATAGATTTATGGTCAATAGAGTTATGTGGATAAAAAAATGATATATATCAAAACAAGACAAGGATGTATACCAATAATGATGATTGGATTGTGATCAAAGCTTGCAACAAGGTTGGGCATAAGACTAAGATTATGATTTGGTAGGTTGATTGATGTGAATTTTTGTATAGCTAGTGGGGAGAGTGAGATGGTGCACGTGATGGTATATTTCTAGGAGCATTAGGATATGAATGGATGGTATTGGGTTGCATGGGGATAATATAGAGATAGATACCAATGAAAAGGGATGTATCAAGTGATAGAAAGATGGAAGAGGTGTTAAGGAATGCAATTATGGAAGTATTAATAGACAAGTAATGGTAGATAAAAGGATTTATATTATCAAATAGAGGAAGCTAAGGGTGGGGAGATGAATTGATAGAAGATGAAAATTCACAAATTAAACAAGGATGGGGAGATGAAAATATGGGAACGAAAGGGTCTCCAAGGAGCATCACCAAGGAATAGGACACCCCCACATAGAATATGTCATGCATGAGGAGGCCTAACGAGGGTAAAATAGGATGAAATATATGACAATAAGAGGATGAGAGAGGTAGATGTAAGTTAGGACATGGATGGTGAATAAGGGATGTGAATGGAAGATAAGATGATGGGTGAATGGAATAGAGAGATAGATGATAATTCTGATGGGTGAATGAGGTTGAAAAAGGAGGTAGAGGGATTATAGGAAAGGAAGAATGAGTGGATAAAGGATAGGTGACTATAAATTATGATGGGTAAGTGGATGTACAAAGGTGACTAGAAGCATGTATATATGGTGTTGGAATTTATTCTTTATCAAGATACAAAGGAGGATGGATAAGGTGAAATGGTTAAGATGTGATAGGTATGGTAGGATGATAAGATGGGTATGGTGACTAGATTAACACTCCCTAAAGTATGGAGAGAATTTAGATAGAGGGATTACACATGATGCTTATTTCTCAAGTTTTCATCATGATATTGTCCAAGGTGCCTATTTACAAATTTTTCACCATTTGATGATTTTTTTCTCTTTTTTTCTGACTCTTTGACTTTTTTGGGAGTTTTTGGGACTAATTTTATGGACTTTAAGCATCAAGTTCAAGGTTGAGGTAATAGGATTCCATTTGGAGTTATCATTAGATGTTGGTATAACTTTATTTGGGGATGGGGTGATAATGCAAAGGTCTAGATTAGATTACTTTGATAGGGGGTGAATGTGGGATAAGGGATAATGGTCTTAGGAAGTGTTTAGATGGAATAATTGGAAATGCGCATAAGAGGAGGATGTTGGCAGAACCAACAATGGCACATGTTGTGAGGGGTGTGTAAAGAGTTTATTGGAAGTGGATGATAGATGTGGATATGATGGAGTAATTAGAGAGATTTTGGGACATATGGACCCAAAATAGATTTAGGAGATGGAGGAGAAGAATTATTGGTTAGAAGAGTAGAAGCTTTGGATGTGATTGTGATGTTTTCTTTTAGATGCATTTCAATTTTTTTATTTTGTATCTGCATACTTTTTCTTCTTTGATGGGATTTGTGGTGTTTGGAATTTAGTACATTTTTTGGTTGGATTTTTCTTTCTTTGATTATGTCTTTTAGAGTGGACATTTTTGGACTAATTGCCAATGTTTTCCTTCAAGGTTTGTGAAATGCCTTAACTAAAAAATTATTTGTAGAATCATTCCACAAGGTCTTCAATGAATCCCTACACTCAAATCTAGAAGTGCAAAGACATCTATTGAGAATATCCCAAATATTATAATAGATGAATATAATAATTTTCCAAATAACATATTTTCTATAGATTGAATTAGGAAAGTCCTATTTGATCTTGACCTTGATAAAGCACTAGGAAGGGATGGATTCTAGGCCTTCTTTCTCCAAAAATGTTGGGACTTTTTATGCTATGAACTATAGGAAGCATTGGATAATTCTCTAAGTGTGGGGAGTTTTCTTAAATAAATTAATAATGCATTTTTTTCCCTCATACCCAAAAACCAAACCTCATAAGTAATAGGATAATTCAAGCCAATAGCTCTATGTAACACCATTTATAAGATTTTTTCAAAATCAATTACAAATATATTAAAACCCTCCTAAGTAAGATAATCTCTAAAGAAGAAATGCAGTTTGTGTCTAATAGGTCTATTTTAGACAGTATAGTCATTGCCTAGGAAATGATCCACTCTACTAATTCTAGGAGAGAAGGTATTATGATA
The DNA here is from genome assembly GCA_028749045.1 of Cupressus sempervirens. Taxonomy (NCBI): domain Eukaryota; kingdom Viridiplantae; phylum Streptophyta; class Pinopsida; order Cupressales; family Cupressaceae; genus Cupressus; species Cupressus sempervirens. The sequence goes on from CM053793.1 coordinate 263,860,444, forward strand.
ATTAAACTTGATATTCAAAAGGAATATGATAGGGTGGATTATATATTTCTATGTAAATTCTTGGAAACCATTGGTTTTTTCTTAGAGATTGGTTAATCTAATCTTTAGTTGTATTTCAACACCAAAAATATCTATATTAATAAATGGGACCCCAAGAGGACACTTTGGTATTTGACGGGGATTGAGACAAGCTGACCCTAGATCTCTTTATTTCTCTTTGTCATCATGGCTGAGGCATTTGTAAGAACCATTACAAAGACACATTTAGAATGAAGAATATCAAGAATTAATGTTACAAATGGGGTAGATAATATAACTTGTCAATTATTTGTAGATGACACTATAATCCCAACTAAGAGCAATATTTTAGAAGCCTAGGAATACAAAAATATTCTCAATTAATGTCAGAGAGCATTTGGGAAAAAACTTAATGGAGAAAAATATGATATTTTATTTTAAAACACCCCGATAAGGTTCTAGAATAGAATTTTCCAAGTATTAGGATTTAATAAAGGTACTTTCCCCTGTAAATATCTAGGTATGACTATAGAGAAAGGGGATCACTCCTCTAAATCTTGTGATACAATATTATTGAGATTAGATCAAAAGACAAATAGATATAAAGAGAAGTGTCTCTAGAGCATAGGATAAGAAAATATGATTAAAGTATTTTTTTCATTTGTCCCAATCTACCAAATGTCTTGTCTCCCTCTATCTCAGACTCATAAATCTAAACTAACTAAAAAAATAAGAACCTTCTTTTCAAAACTTACCTTTGAACAACATAAATTTTCTCTAATCAAATGGGATACAATCTATCAACTACATAACCAAGGTGGGGCGGGGATTAACGATATAGGTCTACAAAACTTGGCACTAGGAGCCAAACTAGTATGGAGATTATGTAAGGAATGTAATAGGAAATAGAAAAGGGTTATCTACAATAATTATTTTTATCTTGATGATCCAACAAGTATATTTAGAACAAACAATCTTTCTAAGGGATCCAAGTTGTGGAACTTTGTGTTGGAATGTCAGAATATTATTTCAGAGAATATAAGATGGGATGTAAGAAGGGGTGATTCAACACTATTTTGGAAAGACTCTTGGGGAGGATATATACCATTAGAACAAAAAATAAAATATCAAAGAGTTAAAACCATCCTCAAAGAACTTTTGAGGGACACTCTTCATCACTACATAGAAATACCTGCTAGCAACAAAAATATGGGATGAAATTTGAAATCATTAGAAGGTGCACCTTTAATCTAAAAAGAAAGAGAATGCCTTCAAGAGTTCCTTAAAATAAGAAATATTTTGATTAAGTATAGAGAAAATAATATCAAATGGTTCAAATAAAATATATGGCAACATAAGTTTATAATTTTATTAAGCAAAATCATATTCCTTATAACCCAAAACTCCCTTTTTAATCTGTGGTGAGATAAAAGGTACTTGTTGAAGGAAGGCTTCTTCCTGTGGCCAACAAAGAAAAACAAGATTTTAACTACAAACTAGTTTAGGAAGGTTGGTTTTGAAGGGTCTCAAGATGCTTATTATGTGAGAATAGTGAAGAATATGTATACCATATTCTTTGGTAGACTCCCTTCTCATAGAAATGTTGGTCGTCGCCTCAACAAAAATTGAAATGGAAATCAAAATATCCACAATAATTCACTAACTTCCTCAAAACATGGACTAATCCATATAGTTATTCTTTGAATAATATCATTTGAAAAATAGCTCCCTCAATAGTGGCCTTGGAATTATGAAGAGAAAGAAATAGAAGATTATTTATAGAAACAAGAAAGAAAATTCCTGTTCTTTTCAATAAAATGGAAGAAAACATAGTAGAATTTAAAAAACAATAGAGTAATAAATAGATAAAATCTTGAAGGATTATTTTCTCAGTAGGATAAAAAAATCATGGAAGAATGTTTAGGGCTTAAAGTCCCAAACTTGGTAGGAAAATGGCATAAATAAATAAAAATTCTAGAGTAAAATTCAACTGGACCCCCTCAAGAAGGTTGGATTATATTAAACTTCAATGGGGCGTTGAGAGGTGGTCCAGGTATAATTGGGTGTGCAGTTACTATACATCATAGTCAAAGAAATATGTTAGCTATATTTTCCAAACCTCTAGGAGTAGAATCTATAAACATAGAAAAAAATTAAGCTTTAATAGAAGGTCTCAAGATTTTTAGTAATAAAGGGTTTCTTAATCCAAAAATAGAAGGTGGTTCACTCATAATTTTTATGCAATAGGAGTAGGACAAATTTAATTGGATTATAAATTAAAAATTAGTGATCACTCTTGAACTCTTAAAAGTTTTTAGAAATGTTAAAATAGGTAATATTTATAGAGATGGTAATGAATTAGTTGATAAGCTATCCAACCTAAGGGTTGATGGGCATCTTATTATGGAAGATTTTCTATAATGCCTTTTACTATAATCAAACAACTTAGTCACTAGAGACCCTAATACCCTTCCATCATAAAAAATTTGCATGGAGTACTTTGTCTAATAGAAGTATAACTTTTATATTATCTTTGTTCTATAATTTGTGAAACCCATGTAATGCCCCACCCAGAGATCCTTGGAAACAAGGATGAAATACAAGCAAGATAATTCTTTTTTTGAACAAGTATGGATGCACATAGAATCAACATACTAGGATCATCCTGACATCAACAGATCTCCAAACGCCTCTACTGACCAAAATGACAATCAACGAGAAGACGCGGAACTGAATTTGAATAGAAACATTTTGAATCCAAAATGTGACAACAAAGGATTGAAGAACACTAAAGAGGGTATCTGAAACACTTCCCAAAAAGTTTGGGTCTTACCAAAAAGTGTCTGCTGCCCACCCACATAGGTTTTTGCAATTCCCAGGTGATACTTTAAATCAGCACTAGTCGATACTTTCTAGTATCATGTGATACTTCTAAACAAGCAGGGTGACATTTTCAGGGATGAGGTGATACAACTCACAAGGGTGTGTGATACATTAAGGGTATCGTACGATATTTCTTCAAAGGGGGTGTGATACTTTCCAGTATCATACGATATTCCTTCTTAATGGGTGTGATACTTTCCAGTATAGCACAATAGAATCCTAATGGGCATGCGATACTTTATTGTATCGCACCATGCTAACACATGGTTGCCCAAGTAAGACAAGAAACACTAAAAAGACAAAGAAGGTAAAACAAATTATAAAACCTCAACATTGAGGAGTATCGGAACCACATTTCGAGGCAAGAACACTTGAACTAAATCTGAAAGATGGAAAGAATCAACAACTAACCATCTAACAAATAGTAAGAAGTAAAAGTACAGAAGGAAACATCACTGTGTACTGAAAGAAACATTGTGATAACACAATTAACATTGCAATGAAAAAAACAACTAACTAAGTATGTGGTTCCTCCCAACTATCAATAGTGTCATAAGACCATCGTGGGCCCTAGCCATCTCCCGTGCATAACACCCCAAGCCACTGACTAGATCATTGGTACTATCATAATACGAATGTCACTACTAAACATGCTACAACATAAGCATAAGGAAATCTAACATACTAGAAGTAAAGCATAAGATAATCCTACAAGTAGATAACATCGCCTATAACATGCTAATCATCATAATAAGGAAATGCATCAAATCTAACATCATCTAAACATGATATACAAGCATCTCAATGAAAGCATAAATCACAAGAAGGCATACTCCAGAACCCAAAGTACCAAGTGAAAACATCCAGCCACGATCGCACTAGAACAATAGACCATCTCTGTACACTGGTCCCTAGCAATGGTGTAGGTAGCTATGCCTCCCAACCACGTGGCACTCATAGGTCCACACCCATCGTGTTGATGGAGATAATGATCCAACCACAAACACATACAAAACAACATCCATGGCTAACACACACACCAAGTAGTATGATGACTGAATCCAAGAGAAAGACAATGCATATACTATAGGTCCTAGTTAAACATCTCAATGGGCTACTAAGTAGGGGCTGACATCATGGAGAGTCACTTGGCATTGAAGATGCTCCAAGCTCGGATCATGTGTGGCAACACTCTCAAGGGACTCCCTTGGAACCATCACACGATTGTGAAAGTTTTCATTATCTTAATTTTTATTACCACCCAATGCTTTGTTTAATTATCACTTATATAAAGCTCCCTCTCAACCTTCAGTGCGATGAACATCAAGCTACGAGATAGAAGCCCCCTCCCTATGCTACCCTACCCTACCCATGCTCATCCAATAATGAGTGCCCATAAGCATGCAAATTCCCAACCCAACCCCAAAGATCATAACTTCTGGAAGTACCACAAAAGGTTGAGACCCACAAGTCCTCCGAAAATTGTATGCGCACATACTCATGTGTGGCACACCACCATCATGAAGATCATAACACAAGGACTGGATGAGAACACAAAGAAGAAAGTCACTCAACTGAAAAATAGAATTGAGAGGACGGATGCAACATGCATCCCAATGCAACATAAAAGTGAAACAGAAGTTTGACCAACATCCAAATAGATACTCTAGGTCCACGACCCAACTCGTGCCAAGAAAATTGAGAAAATAGGGCAGCACGCAAAACGAGGTAAAAATCTCAAATTTTGGAAAAAAAATTAAATTAAAACCCATTTGGCCTTTGGGTGCAAAAACTCCAAAAATCCAAAAATAAATTAAATTGGACACCATATGCAAAAACAACTAGCATAACGGCTCAAAACCCTAAACCCTCATCTCAAAAACAAGGGAAACATTCATACCCAACCAACTAGGAAAAACCAACAAATAGAAATGGTGGGGAACACTAGTTCTCAGCCTCCTAACATACTGTTACAAGAAACAGAAGCTGAAATAGAGTAAAAACAATAAAATAAATAACTCGCCAAATCTATTGAAAGTGATGGCAAAGCATAAACTCCCCAAGTTGGATCCAATGAGACTGACCTCGCGAAAAACCCACCCTCATAGCACCTAGAACGAATAGAATTTGAATCCTTTAGAAGAGGATTCTCAAAAAGCTCTCAAACTTTCTATTTCAAAAAGTGAGAAGTGAATAATGAATTCACTTTTTCAATACTTATTCACTTTTTAAGTGAATAGCTGATTAGGGCAAATAGCTAACTATAGCAGCTAGACTCTGAATCGACCCAAACAAAAATAGGTTATTCTTCATAATAGAAATTCACCTAAGGAAAAGCTTCCAAAAATTAAATTTGACAGGATTTAAAGCCCAAAAATCCAAAATCACATAAAATCATTTAACACTTTTGCGATAATGTGAACTTCTAAATGCATAGACACGCTCACTGGCCTAATCACATAATGAAAATGAGTTTGGATTTACTAATCATTGAGAGGTTTTAATTAAAATAATTAAAATAAGGATACGTCGACCATATAGGGATGACATTGGTAAAATATGAACAACTGAATCACTAACTCCATATACCACTGCCAAGGATATAATTCATGCACACTAAAATACATGATCAAGTGCAATTGCATATAATATCATAGCTGAAGCAACATGTATTAAAATACATATTTAATCCATTTACATCACTCACATTTGCAAAAAGTGTAAAGATACAAGAATGAAGTAAATAACCATGGCAAAAAATTCATCTCATAACACAATCAACAAATATGTCCAATAAACCATATAACTGTATATCCTCATAGATCTACTATCATCTCAAAATAGCATCAACATGCAAATATGATAAATTGAACAATCCAGCAGTAAAGCATCTATGGTACTGAATCAAAGTATAACATCTGACCCTCAAGTCATCATAAGGTACAAAATAAGAGTATCAAGTATCTCTCAAATCAAAATAAACAATAAGGTACAGACTGCAAACATGAGAGGCACTACATCCTCCCCCACTAGCATAGGCTTACTCCTAGAAGCCAGCAAAAGATAGGAGTACAATCCCCTCAATCATGTAGCATCTTCCCAAGTTTCAAATGACTCATCGCTCAAGTCCCATTGGACCCTTACCTACTCTATGTCTCGACCTCATAAGGTCAGCCTCTAGTCTTGTAGGATATGAATGGGCTCCAAAGTAAGCTACATGTCTGCTACTTGCAAAGCATCCCAATCAAGAACATGGGTCACATCTGGAATATACTGTCTCAAAATAAAAACATGAAAAACATCATGGATGTGTGATAGGCTAGGTGGCAATGCTAGTTGATAAGAAATAGGACCGATCCTCTCAAGGATCTCAAAAGGTCTAACAAAATGTGGTGCTAACTTAGAGCCTTTCCCATAATGGATGGGGTTCTTCCTTGGATGCACTCTCAAAAACACCCTGTCAGCAATAGAAAAATGATGATCCAACCTATGGGCATCTACATACTTCTTCTACCTATCCTAAGCAGTAACTGAATGCTCCCTAATATGAAAAACCTGCTACTCCATATCCTTAAGCATCTTTGGACCCAAAAGAACTTGGTCCTCTAAACAATCCCAACTCAAAGGGGTACAACATGGTCTACCGTACAAGGCCTCAAAAGGTTACATGCCAAGAGAACTATGATACCCGTTATTGTATGCAAACTCAACAAGGTACAAATAGTCCTCCCACTTCACTTGCCTATCCATAACATACATGCAAAGCATGTCCTCTAGAACCTAATTCACTCTCTTAGTCTGACCATCGATCTCTAGGTGATAAGCAGAACTAAAATTGAGTTGCACACCCAAAGCATGTTAGAGAAATGTCCATAGTGTAGAAGTGAACACCAGATCTCTATCTAAAATGATTTGATGAGGAATCCCATGCAAACGAAAAATATCCTCTAAGAAAACATGCGCTATAGAAGAAGTTGTGTAGGATGCTCTCATGGGTGAAAAATGTGCTACCTTGGACAACTTGTCCACTATCACCATGATACAATCATGTCTCCATGATGACATAGGCAACCCTGTGATAAAATCAATAGATATCATATCCCACTTCCACTCTAGAATGGTATGTGGCTATAAACAACCCACCGGATGCTGATGCTCTGCCTTCACTCGCTGGCACTCAAGGCATCTAGCAACAAAGTCAGCAACATCGCATCTCATCCCTACCCAAAAGTATAGTTGTTTGAGATCAGCATGCATCTTCTTGACTCTAGGATGTGTGCAATATGGTGCATGATGCACTTCTGACAAAACCAAGGTATGAAGATTGCCTGACACGGGTACATAAATAAGCCCCATGTGACACAGTAGTCCATCAGACTCAAGAACATAACCCAAAAATCTCCCTTCAAGGGTACATTTGGACTCAATCTTCGCCCTCACCTCCTGATACCAAGTGTCACTAGGCAAAGCCTCCAAGATGCGGCCTCGTAAATCCACTCCCAGTGACATCACTGATACCTCATGTCGCCTTCTACTCAAAGCATCCATGATGACATTCTCCTTCCCTTTAATGTAATGAACATGAAAGTCATACTCACAAAAGAACTCCATCCAATGATGTTATCATGCATTCAGGTTTGGCTAAGTAAAGATATACTGCAAGCTCCTATGATCACTATGCAACTCAAACCTATGTCCCAAAAGAAAATGCCTCCAATGGACAAGGGCATGCTTTATGGCCACGAGTTCCAAATCATGAGTGGGGTAATTAAGCTCATGGTCCTTGAGCTTTTTGGACTCATAGGAAATCACTCGACCATCCTACATCAACACTACACCCACGCCTTCCAACGAAGCATCTGTGCAAACCATGAAATCACCTACAAGATTAGGTACTGCAAGGACTAGTGCACAAGTCAATAACTCCTTAAGAGCATTAAATGTTTCCTCACATTGGTCTAACCAAACATGCTCCTTCCCTTTTCTCTAAAGAGAAGTGATGGGATGATCTACTCATGAGAAATCCTTCACAAAGCAATAGTAGTAACCTTCCAATTCCATGAAACTATGAACTTCTGAGACATTAATGGGTACCAGCCAATCCATGATAGCACAAATCTTTTCCAAGTCCACTACAATTCCATCACCTATAATGATGTGTCCCAAACACTTCACCTCTAACTAGAAGAACCCACATTTACTTAAGTTTCCATATAATTGATCATCCCTCAAGCACTGCAATACTTGACGTAAATGGAATTTTTTCTCCTCCTTAGTCTTTGAAAAGATCAATATGTCATCCAAGAATACAATGACACACTAATCGAGGTAAGCGTGAAATACACCATTCATCAAACTCATAAATACTAATGGCATATTGGTTAACCCAAAGGGTACAATCGTGCACTCATAATGGCCATATTGTGTACCAAAAGCTATTTGATGAATATCAGCCTCCTGAATACAAATTTGATGGTATTCTGACTTCATATCAATCTTCGAGAACACTCATGCTTCCTTCATCTGATCGAACAAGTCATCTATCCTTACCAAAGGATAATGGTTCTTCACTGTCACCTTATTCAATGGCGGGTAGTCAATGCACAAATGCAATGAACCATCTTTCTTCTTAACAAAGATGACTAGTGCACCCCACGGGGATACACTAGGATGAATATAGTCCTTGGCCAACAATTCCTCCAACTATAATCTAAGCTCACTTAACTCCTGAGTAGTCATGTGGTAAGAAGCTTGTGAAATTGCCTCTGATCTTGGTACAAGGTCAATCCAAAAATCAATGTCACGTTCTAGTTGCATACCTAGAATCTCATTAGGTAACACATCTGCATACTCATGAAGGAGTGGGTGATCATCAAGTGTCACCATATGGCTCTCGACTTCCTCAAGATCACTGACAGACATAAGAAACAACTAACAACCCTTTCACACACTCCACTTCAGTTGATTAGCCGAGATCATATGAAGCAAGATTGGTCTCTAAACTCTCAAATGTTCCACCTACCCACTTGTGTCATCCACACACTATACCACCTTACAATGGCAATAGATACTCGCCTAATGGGCGGCTAACCAATCCATGCCCAACACAATGTCATACAATCCCAGAGGTAGAATGCATAAATCCACTATGGTGGTGAAGGTTCCCAAATTTAAACTACAACCTCTAACCAATGAGTCAATAGCCACTTTAGAACCTATGGCTAACTCAACCTACCACCTATCAACCTGATGTACTACCACTAGCTCACATCGTTGAACAAGAGATGCTGATATAAAAGAATCTAAAGCACTAGACTCAAACAAAACTGAAGTAGAAATACCAAGCAACATACATGTAGCCTCGACCACCATACCTTGGTGCATAGCTTGAAAATTGTCAACTAACGCAAAGACTCTATGATTCCTACCTGCATCTCCTATAGTAGGCTTAGATCTAGCTACGCCCTTACTAGGTCCTGAAGATGGTTTGATGGAGCACTCAAAAGATCTATGGCTAGGCTGCCCATAAGAGTAACAGTTCCTTGAAAAATTGGAACCTGTTCCACGACCACCCTGAGTAGCACTAGGGTAAGGTGCACTACCCCTACTAGAATTTTGATGAACACTCTGAGGGGGTCAATCCTATTGAGACTTATGTCCTTAGTTCTGGTTATCTCGCTTCTTTCCAAAGGTACCAAAAGACTATCCATCCTTTCACCAAAACTTCTTCTTACTCTTACCGTGATAACTACCCTAGAGGGTTCTAACTGGGCCTGACCCTTCCCTAAGGACTAAGAATATTGTGCATCTTTCCCTCAATTCTTTGCACTCTGGTTTTGAGAACCAAATCTTCTATTGAATCCTCTAGCCAAATTCTCCTCTGCAATTCGTGCCTTCTTAATAGTGAGAACAAGAGTCCTAGGTTGATGCATGTGGACTTCTCTAATGAGGGAGTCCTTAAGGCCTTGGATGAAATGATGAGCTAAGAGTAAATAAGAGTATCAAGTATCTCTCAAATCAAAATAAGAGTATCAAGTATCTCTTGAATCAAAATAAACAAGGTACGAACTACAAACACAAGAGGCACTACAACCCATGCTTTGTTTATATCATCTATTTGATTTGCAGGATATAGTTGTATATGTAGTCTCCATGCTCCAAAGAAAATATTGTGGAGTATTTCTTTGTTGTGGTGGTTTGGTTTTGTTTTCCTTTTTGCTTGAATTGTTTAGATTTAGGCTTGTTTCTATCATCTTTTGTTTCTTTTCATTTCAATGTTTGTGGGTCTTAAGGTTTGGTCTTGGGATTCTCAATTTTTCTTTGCTAGCAAGGTTAGGTAGGATGTTCAACATCCTTTGTTTGGGGCATCTCCCCTTTTCTTGTTGTATTTTTTCTTTGTCTTGTATCTTTCATAGTTGCATTAATTTGGGTCCTCTAGGGACCCATGCTTTGCACCTAGATTTCCTTTGTAACCTTTATTTTGGTTGGTTGGTTTGGTCTCTCTCATTGCTTAGTATTCTAATTCATGTTAGTTGGAGGGTGTATTGTATGATTTTCACCCTTCTAGTGCTAGGTGTCTCTAATGGTCTTCCTTTCTAGGCTTTTTTTTCCACCCTATTTTATGTCTTCTTCTCATGTCGCTTCATTTTTTGGTGCCTTAGCTTCTTAATTCTTTTTCTAGGCTTTAGTTGCATGGTATATATATGTTTAAGTAGAGTATTAAGGATTAAAATAATTTTGATTATTCATATGTTCTTGGCCAAGGTATTAGCTTGCAAGTATTCGAGAGATCTCTTTGAGGAATATAATAGCTTGATTTCTAGAAGTACTACTTAGAAATGCATATTATAATTTTTTGTTAAGGGTGGAATTATTATGACATAGGCCATATAAAAAGAGGAGATAGTATATATCATATTTATCCATGATAATGCACTTGTGAAATATGTTGTAATGGAAGGAATGTCTTCCCAACGACCATTAGAAGAGGGCAATTGTATGACACAAAGCTTCCAATTGAACCATATTGAGAATACAATGAAATGGGAGGTATGTCTCCCAAAGTCCCTATTTTTATGGGCAATGTACAAGTATGTAGGATGTGAAGTTTAGGTGAAACCAAGATTTTTCTTCCCCTTTCCTTTTCTCCTGATGCCCACAATTTGAATGAGGTAAAAGTAATACATTTCAAAAAAGACTTAGTTGATTAAATTAATTTTTTAATTCATAAATTAAAAATAGATTCCAAAAGGTCTGAAAACATATACATTCTCTTTCTTTTCATTTTCTAATTCATGATTTAATATATTTTTCTCAATGTATATATTCTTTCATATTTTATTATAATTTAATAAAAATATTATTCTCATATACAAATTAATAAGTGTATGCTCATGTGCATAATAATATATAAATGTATTATTTTATTTTATTATTTGTGTAAATTAAATCTTCTATAAAGGAATATACTCCCAACTCAAGATCTAGGGTTTAATAATTATTCACATATGTAAGTACTAAAAATTCCAAAAGGTCTTTCAAACTCTAACCCTCAAACAATAGAAATCAAAAACCTTAAACAATCTAGCAAAAATAATGTAAACAATCTTTTTTAAAGAAATTTGCAAAGAGATTTCAGGACCCTGCCTTAATCCACCAAAAATGACTTATGACTACAAAGAACAATTTCAAAACCCTTAAAAATAACTCTAAAGTTTTGAATAAATTATTTTAACTTCTAAAATCTAGACAAGCTCCAAAACATGGTCAACATTCTCTTATAATAACCCAAAAACTCTCTAATATAGGAGACTCGGTAGGTTTTCTAAAATAAGAGACTTAATTATGCAAAAACTGAAAATAATAATTTAAAAATTAATTCATTTAGTTAAGTCATGTAACTCAACTTTATTTTAAAAGATAAGGTTCATTTTTTAATAAAGCATTTCTTAGGTTGCATTATTTAATTTCAATCAATTTAAAATATGCAACTCAACTAATAACCACTTAATTTAAATTACCAAACTTGTAACTTAAATCATAATTCAACTTTACTAAATTGAATGTGCAACTTAATTACATATTAATATTTAATTAATAATTAATATTTTTAGCACACTATATACAAATTAATAATTAATAAGTTTAGCATAATATAATATGCAACTTGACTCTTTAAAATCAATTCATATTATTTGTCCAACTTTTAATTTGGGTTTTCATTGAAAAATAATAATTAAATCTTTATTTCCAAAACTAGACTCTTATTTGAGTCTTTTTTAATTAAATATAGATATTTAATTATTTCATAATGCTTAATTATTATAATATTTAGTGTTCCAGTATTCATAAGATCTAATTATTCTTATTTCTTAATTAATCTTAATAAAAAAAATTCACCAAGTAAACATATGACCGAACTCACATGACTAAACTACATGAAAATAACTCAAAATGACTATCATGCTTAAGGTTAGGTTCATGTCACCTTGACAAATTCAGATCGGTAGTCAATGGGATATTTTTCTCCTTCTCATAACAATAATAGGATTCAGTTGAGATTTGGACATGAAGAGTATCCCTCCTCTTTTACCATTGAGATATTGCAATAGGGCATGCTTATCCTAGCAATTCAAGAAAATTAATACCCGGAACCTACAAACCTGCATAAAAGACAAGCATGTACTATTGATATGTGGTGACTGATCAAGAAAGTATTGTACACTTTTCATAAATTCTTTGGGATTTTGGTTGACTTGTCAAAGATTTTTTGAGTTGAGTGAACTATTTCCCAAGGTTGACTCATCAAGGGTTTTTTAGGTTAATTTGTCAAAATTGTCTAGCTCTTATTTTGTAAGTGATAAAAGCTTGTATAAAATGGCTTAGAGTTAGGGATTTCATGTTCTGTGATGAGATAGTAGTTTCTTGTGGTGGTATTGAGTTGTAAGGGATTACATATTGTAATCAGGTTGTACTCACTAGATAATTAAAATGTTGGACTCGCTATTTGGTGAGTGTAGCCTAGGGATTGGATGAACCACATTAAATCTTTGTTTGTTGTGTTCTCTACTATGTGATTTATAATTTTTTGATATTGGAAATATTTTCATGTAATTGTTATTTTTGTCTTGTTAATCCTAACAAGTGGTATTAGAACCTAATTATTTCAATTATCCTCTGCAAGAAAGTCTCACAGTTGAGTTGGAGTCTCGTAGTTGAGTGGGAGTGATGGAAAATGAGGGTATGTTGAAGGTTGAGAAGTTTAATGGGTAGAACTTTTAGTTATGGAAAATGCAAATGGAGGACTATCTTTATCGGAAGGATTTATGGTGGCCATTGGAAGGAAAATCCAAGAAACTGATTGCTATGATAGATGAGAACTAGGATATTTTGGATAGAAAGGCACTTGGAAGTATTCATTTATGCCTGGTGCAATCGGTGGTATTTGATATTGAAAAAGTGAAGACGATAAAAGAGTTGATGCAAACCTTAGCGAAGTTGTATGAAAAGCCCTCTACTTCAAATAAGGTATTTCTCATGAAGCATTTATTTAATATGAAGATGAAAAAAGGTGGATATGTTGCAGAGGATTTAAATGAGTTTAATATGGTTACCAGTCAATTATCTTCTATAAATATTAATTTGACTAAGAAATTAGGGCTCTCTAGGTTTGTGTTCTTTGCTTAAAAGTTAGAATGGCTTGGTGATAGTTATGAGTAATTATGTTCCTGGATCCAATACCCTAAAATTTGATGATGTGATTGGTGTTATTCTGAGTGAGGAAACTCATAGGAAAATCTCAAGTGGATCTACATTAGGAAGTGTTTTGAATGCACAAAGAAAAGGCAAAATGAATAAGAGGAAACAATTCTGGAAATCGTGGTGAATCAAGAGAAAAATTAAAGGGGAAGAGGTCTCAATCAAGAGGACTAAGAGATTGTTGGTATTGTGGGAAACCAAGGCATAAGAATAAATGTTGTTGGACTCAAAAGATCAATGAAGGAGAAAAAAAAGAAGGGAACAAGGAGGCAATTACGGTAAGTAATAAATCTGAAGAGGATGTTTTGCTTCTTATCTTAGAAAGTGTTGATGATTCGTGGGTTTTAGATTCAATGGCTTGATTTCATGCTACTCCTCATAGAGGTTATTTTCTTGATTATGTCCAAGGGGAGTTTGGGCTTATTTATTTGGGGGATAATGAACCCTGTCAGATAGTTGGAAAGGGGAAACTAAGATTAAGTTGCAAAATGGGAATCATTGGCTACTACAAGAGGTAAGACATGTTCCAAGACTGGGTGAAAATTTAATTTCAGTAGGGCAAATGGGTGATGAGGGTCACACAATTACTTTTAATGATAAAAACTGAAAGGTTTTAAATGGTTTTTTGGTAGTAGAGAAAAGTTTGAAAGTGGGCACCTTATATCTTTGTATGGGTCATATTGTTCCTTCTACTTTAATTATTTCAGAGAAAAATCAATGTTCAAGAACAATTGTTGCAGCTAAGAATGGAGAACAAACAGTTGTTGTAGGTTGTGATACAACACTATGGCACGATAGACTTGGGTACATGAGTGACAAAGGTATGAAATTACTTCATTCAAAGAAAGTTTTAGTTGGTATGAAATGTGTCAATATGATTATATAGATTTTTGTGAAAGTTGTGTGTATAGAAAATAAAAGAGAGTTAATTTTGTGAAGAGTGGAAAGGAAAAGAAAATCAATGGGGACTGGCTCATGTATCTTCCCTTGGTTGCTCTCATTATTATGTTACATTTATTGATGACACAACTAGAAAATTATGGGTTTATTTGTTGAGACAGAAATTTGATGTATTTGTAAGTTTTAAAAAAATGGAAATTCTTCATTGAAAATGAGACTGGTAAAAGGTTAAAATGTCTTATATTTGATAATGGTGGTGAGTATTGTAGAAATGAGTTTGAAGATTATTGTTTCACTAATGGTATTCATAGGTAGAAAATTGTTCCAAGGGCTCCACAAGAAAATGGGGTGGTTAAACACATGAAAAGGACAATAATGGAGTGTGCAAGGAGTATGAGATTGCATGTTGGGATACCTTTAAACATGTGGGAGGTTGTAAATATTTTTGTTTATTTGATTAATAGAGATCCCTCTACTCCTTTGGGTTGTGGTATTCTAATGGAAGCATGGACTAGTAAGAAGGTGAGTTATTATTTTCTCAAAACCGTTGGTTGTGAAGCATTTACACATATAGATTCTAAAAATAGAACTAAGTTGGAAGCTAAATCTAAGAGTGTATTTATTGGATATGGCATTGATGAATTTGGTTATAGACTTTGAGATTTTGAAAAACATAAAATTGTAAAAAGAAGGGATGACATATTCAATGAGAAAGTGTTGTATAAAGATTTGTTCCAATGAAATTAGAAGAAAGAACATGATTATGTAGTGTTGGATGATACTCAAAAGGATGGTGTTCCAATAGTCCCTCATGCTCTACTACAACTGTAAAAATGAGTACCACACACCCAGTGAATATTAGAAGATCAATGAGGCTAAGTAGACCTCCAGAAAGATTTTCTCCCTTTTTGTATTCTATTTTATTAACTGATGTTTTTGAACCTAAATGTTATGATGAATTCGTGTAGGTGGATACAAAGATTCAATGGGAGTCTACAATGCAAGATGAAATAAACTCCTTACTAAAAAATAAGACTTGAGATTTATGTAAGTTGCCTGCAAGTAAAAGAGCTTTACAAAATAAATAGGTTTTTAGGTTGAAGAAGAGGATGGAGGTAAGAAAACGTTTAAAGCTAGGTTAGTTGTAAAAGGATATGCACAGAAAAAGGGCATTGATTTTGATGAGATCTATTTTCAATTGTTGTTAAAATGACTTCTATTTGCATTGTTTTAATTATTGTGGCTACTGAAGATTTGTATTTGGAGCAGTTTGATGTTAAAAAAATCTTCATGGTGATTTGGATGAAGAGAGATATAGGGCACAACCTCATGGATTTGAGGTTAAAGGTAACAAGAATTTACTGTATACATTGAAGAAAAGTTTATATGGCTTGAAGCAAGTACCTTGGCAATGATATCTTAAATTTGATAGTTTTATGAATAAGCACGGATATACACTAGGTGTCATTCAGATCATTGTGTTTATTTTAAGAGATTGGGTGATGATAGTTACATTTTTTTTATGTTAATATGTTGATGATATTCTTGTAGCTAGGACTAACATGGATCGCATTAAGGGGTTAAAACAACATCTAGCACATTCATTTTCTAAGAAGGATTTGGGGGCCACAAAAAAAATCCTTGGTATGAAAATTTGTAGAGATAAGAAGATCTGAAAATTAACATTATCTGAGGCTAATTATATTGAGAAGGTGTTGCAACGTTTCTCTATGAAGAATGTCAAAGCTATCAGTACACCTTTTCTTAGTCATTTGAAATTGACCAAGGAGATGTTTCCAAAGACACAAGAAGAGGAGGATAAGATGTCCAAGTTACCTTATGCTTCAAATATGGGGAGCTTAATGTATGTCATGGTATGTACTAGGCCAAATCTTGCACATGCAATGGAAGTTGTTAGCAGGTATATGAGTAATCCTGAGATTGAGCATTGGAATGCAGTCAAATGGATTATTAGATATTTGAGAGGAACACCAATAAATGTTTACATTTTGGGGGCTCAACTACTAGTTTACAAGGCTATGATGTCTTGGATTTGGTAGGTTATCTTGATACCAAATGGAGTACTATAGGTCATGTATTTACTATTAGTGGGACAATAGTGGGTTGGTTTTCTCAGTTACAAGAGGTGGATTATTTATCCACTATAGAGACAAAGTATGTTACTGCTATAGAGGCAACCAAGTAGATTATATTGCTTCAATTCTTCATGGAAGAATTAGGACATCCACAGAGGGATAATTATCTATATACATATAGTCAATGTGTCATTCATCTTTCCAAAAATTCTACTCTACATTCAAATACAAAACACATACAGTTATGGTACCATAAAGATAGTTAAAGTTGGACAAGATACATATAGATGATAATCCAACATATATGTTTACCAGGGTCATGACAGGGGAGAAGATGAACTCTTATTCATCTTTGGTTGATCTTGTAGATTGAACAAAATAAAGGAACAATTGAGTCTAAGGTGGTTTGATCCAGTGGGAGCCTCATGGAGTAGTGACATTGTTATAGGATCAGTCTCCAAGTGGGAGATTGATGTCTACTCTAGAGCCTGATAAATCCCCAAGTTGGAGATCATTGATATGTGGTGACTGATTAGAACATATTGTACACTTTTCATAAATTATTTAGGGTTTTGGTTGACTGGTCAAGGATTTTTCGAGTTGACTCATCAAGGATTTTTTAGGTTAACTTGCCAAAATTATCTAGCTCTAATTTTGTAAGTGGCAAAAGCTTGTATAAAATGGCTTAGAGTTAGAGATTTCAAGGTGTTTGATGAGATTGTAGCTTATTGCAGTGGTAATGACTTGTAAGAGATCACATATTGTAAGCAAGTTGTAATCGTTGGATAATAAAAATATTGGATGCATTGTTTGGTGGATGTAGCCTAGGGATTGGGTGAACCATGTTAAATCTTTATGTGTTGTGTTCTCTTTTGTGTGATTTATTATTTTATGATCTTGGATATATTTGCATGTAATTTTTATTTTTGTCTTGTTAATCCTAACATGTACTAATTAATATCTAACTAAACATACAATGGTGAGGAGTAGTATATTGTGTAGATCTTGACTCACAAGTGACTATGAATCTCTCTCATCAAGCCACATTTGACACGTCAAACAGAAATGTAAAATAAATACACACACCATACATATACAAGTATAGGGTAAGTACAACTAATAATTCATCAATATAAATAACATTTTTTCCTATCTTATGAATTCTATCATCATAAAGATAATTGTAATCATCAACTCAAAGAACACATTATATCACCATCATAAGAAAGTAATCATCACTATCCACTAATATGATAAAATCAAATACACTATTTATCAAAGCATTGCATTCCAATAGAACTAAATAACTAACGTATTCACAGAAAGGGTCTTGTATCGTTTAACAATAAAATCTACAATGATATAAAAGGGGTGGGTATTGCAAAAAGTGACATGAGATATAACCTAAGAAAACCCTCATGAAGGAATAAACCAACCTCCAAAATCATCCATCATTCATGTATTAATAACCAATGCAATATTACATTGCATCCATGAAAGTCTTTGAAAATCTAGCCATAAACAAGCACTTCACGAGAATAATCATGCAACTACACATCACATGTCAAGCTTCAAGATTCACTAATGCTTACTTGGCTCACCTCAACAACTACATTTGTGATTGTTTTTAATTATAAAAAAACTTCTACAAAACCACCAAGTTGTATTAAGTAAATTATTTACTAAATTATGTGCTACCTAATCCCTTGACCCCACATTTAATAATTAGTACTTTATTAATCTTATTTCCCCAATATTAAATATTTAAAATAATTATGACAGTGTAGTTTTAATGCACAGCACCAAGTGGCCCGAAAAATATTCTAAAATAATTTCTACATTTTGTATAACCATCTAGGTACACCTAGATGTAACATTAAATAATAATAGAATACTAACATGATAAACATTATTATACAAGGTGTAAAACACCTATTTTTCCATCATTTACTACATCTAATATATTCTATAAAAATTCCTCCCTAACAAACTTTCCCTCAAATTGAAACCACGTACCGTGATTGAAACTTGCTAATCAAAGCTAAAGAACACTAACCCTTACAAAATATACCACTTATTAGGGGTTTAGGGGGCTAAGAGATTTACTAATAAGGTTATATCATCACTTTTTGTTATTAATGTCAAAGCTACAGAACAAAAATAACATCTATCCAAGAGTCAAAATACACCTTTAATCGTATTTATTACTTAATTAGAAATTAAAAATAATTGTGTTATGATTTATAATTAATAGATTAATATTGTCAGCTCCAATAAAGAAGGGAAGTGTAAGTACAACCATTTAAACAAGCTTATCCTATCCTACATGTACATATAATGCAATAAAGTAATAAGCTAAGTGTGGTACTAAAATAAGCACCAATAATTTATTAAATTTAAGTTAGAAAGGTAAAAGTATCTATTTAAATGAGACTTGGTCAATAATTTTTAGTTTGATTTAGGGAAAAAAATATGTAGTTTTCTATTAAAAACTACATAATATTTATGGCTTCCTTTGTTGAGATCTATTTAAAAAATAGATATGTATTTTTTCACTTATAGCCAATTTTTGTCAATTGCCATAATTTCTAAAGTAGCAAAACTATAGAAGGTTTTCCTTGTAATTAGAAGCAAATAAAATATTTTCAATTAGTTAATTTAATATTGAGTTTTATGAATAAAATATCAAATGGAGATTGTTCTTCGCTTCTCTAGTCTACCAAGTCACCACACATGTCACTTGTTTAACCCTCAAAGCTTGCAATCACAACAACCCACAAGGGGTTTGAGCCTTGATAGATTCTTTCATAATGAAATGACTTTACCATAATACTATGCCTCTGTCAACAAATTATCAAGGTAGTTAATCAATTTCAAACTTGAAAATTTCAAACATAGATATCAATATCATAAGACAAAATGTTGATGACACTTCACAAGCTAATGATGAATCTTCTTGGGATGATGCTCCTACTATTGATTTAACCTTCTCGTGTTTTGTGTATCCAACTCCCAACTCGTGTTATTGGTTTATCCCCTTTGGCCAGATGAAATTCTTTGTATACTATACATACTTTGCTTCAACCTTTGGTTAATGATGTGCAACCTTGTTAGCACCTCACCCCTTATTTTAGTCATACCACAAAGATTATTTCCCTACTTGCTCCCCCTTGTGGTGGAGATCTTAATGATAGTAATTGCCTAGATGATTGTCCATCGGCATAGGAAAAATCATTCACATTCTCTTCCTCACATTATGGGTGAGTTGTCAACCCACTCCTATTGTGGGTTACTAGTTGTTGTACTACCGCATTGTTAATGGTTTGTTCTTAACCTTGTTCTAAATGACCTTACCAAAACCCTTGTTTTGTTGCATTACACGCATGTCTTCACACATTTCAAATCTAATGAATGTTTCAAACTTTAGCATCAAAATGTATCCATTATCAATTAAAGTTGATATTAAAATTTGAAGAAAAGGTCCATTAACATGGTCATAAGAAATATATAAAATGATAGGCAAGAGCCTATAACACAATGTTAAATTGTGAGCTTCTTAGCTAAGATGTCTTGGGTTCTGGTCTACTTGAGTTTAACACATAATAATAGTAATTAATATCAACAAATAATAAGTAATAAGTAATAAACAATCTAGGCTTCGGCCCATTAATGCATCTTTCTAAGACAATTAATTAGATTCAAACTCAAAAATCACATGGTTAAGGAAATTAATTGTATTAATTTAATTTAATAGATAATATCCTCTCAATTCATAAGTGTCACTTGTCACTCAACTAAATCACTAAAGGACAAACAACTTGGCACAAATCAAGCAATGGGAGTAAAGCACAAGAATAATTCACATGGCTTTACATCTCAACTATCTAATTCAAATTGGAAGAATATTGATCATTCAATTCAAATCAAGCCATTTCCCTTCTTTGAGAGATCTATATAATCAACTCAATTCAAGTCATTTTCAAGGTTGGTCATTTGAATACGAAGGTCATGTAAATTTGATTACTTTTGAATTACACTTGGGAAGATCATTTACATTTTCTCAATTTGGATCATTCATCATAGAATTCATTCATAACAACATGCAAATTTGCATTTCGTAGCAGAATTCATGTAGCTTTGTGTCATCCTTCATCAATCCTATCACCTCCTAGCATCATTTGAACTAAATTTTCATAACTAGATGCATTTCGCGAGTTTAACTCAATTAGATGAAAATTTGCAATCTAAGAGCATCAAAATTAACCTAATTGGTCTTCATGACTAGGAAGCAATAGATCAATTTTAAGAAATCTTATGTTAATTCTGATTGTATTTAAATTTCGCTAAATCATTAAATCTAATGATCTATTGAATGTTGTATTTCTAAACATGTACACATTATACACAACACACTAATATATTTCTAAAAATATAAATCAAAATTTTAGTCATTTAAAAAGATAGATATTTAAGTTTTAACACTATTTCCAATACATCTTAATTACTGAATAAAAATAAACATAAACTATTTTTTTTAACTCTTTAAAATATTATAATAATTCACTTATTAATTATAAAGTATAATCAAAAAATAGAAATTAATTAATTAAACTCAAACCATTATTAGAGAGTGAGCCTAAAGTAGAGCTTGAAAGACACACTATCCATAAGAAGTACAGAATACAGAATACTCACTAACATCCATAAAATCCATCATTTTGCACTATAATCATCACTGTCTTTAATCAGTGCAGAAGATATAATCATCATTTGCAATTAACCTCACATCTCTGCCGACTTCATGACATTAACAAATCATGGTGGAGTTAATGGTGTTAACACCTTTGTCACATTGTGATGTGAATATCAGGATTTATTCTCATGAGAGATGGATTCATGTTGAATCACTACTCATGAAACATGGGTCAATGAGTTTGACTCAAAATCACACAGTTAAATCTTGATATTCACATCACAATTTGACTTGCTGTGGAAATTATCTCCTACTTATCAACCTTTGTCACAGTTCTGCGCTGCAACTCTACTCTGCAATCAATAAGGCTATGTTTTTCTGTGGCAATTTGCCGAACGGTTCTTGTCCTCCCACATTATGCATTGTTTTTTGAAAAAGATCTAATTTTTGGAACAAAAATCTGATTTTTACCAGACATACATATAAATTCGCCCCACCCATTACCTGATTTTGAAAAATTATTTTTGAGCAGCCTGCTGCGGATATTTTGTTGAATAGTTCATCAGCGTTTAGTTTACATTTCTATGACAACATTTACAACCACAGCATTTAGAAAGATCCAGTCTTAAATGTTTCTCAGACAAAACTTCATCACTGCTGAATGCCAATTAGAGTTGTTAAGTAAAGAAGGACAAGAGTTGTTATGTATTGAACAAATGTACAGGGCTTAGTCATGTACAATAAACCCATCTCCTAGTTTTCAATAAACCCATCTTTAATACCATGTGATGATTGCACCTATGCAAAACACAAAATTTGCATAGGCTCTACCAATATGAGCTTAGCAATGCATACAGTAGAATTAAATTTAGTGTCAGTTTCATTTATTTCGAAGTTTTGATGTGGAAGGTTAACAACAGTCAGTTAGTTCGGCTATAGATGGCCAATTTCTAAATGGAATTTTTCATTAAATTAAATATAGATATTATTTGATAACTAGAGATATTGTTATCACAATTCAATTGTGTAGTTTTTGAGTCGTGTTTCATAAGTAGTGATTCACACGAATCTATCTCTCGTAACAATAATTAGAACACTTTGCACTCATTGAATCTAGGTGATGCTCACAGAGGTGAAGCATAAGGACTTCCGAAGAGATCATTGTTGGCAGCATTAATTTCTGTTGACCACCCACCGTCCAGCCCACACTCTAGCCATCTACAATAAATAGCAAACAATGAGCTGTCTCAGCCGCTCCAGCCACAATATAGCCTCCCATATTTAATTATATGTAATATTATAATATATTATAACATGTGTAATATGTTTCGTTTGTATTCTAGAGAGTTCTCAGACCTCTATAAAAAGAGGCTTAATGTAATGTATTTCAGCAAGGCAGAAAGGCAATGAAATAAGTTTTATTTATGTGTATTTGTTTATCTTTGCCTTCAAATTGGTATCAAAGCATGAAGAGCTGAGCCTAGGAGGAAAAGAATTATTTGTTGATATGTATAACCGCTATAGCAGTGAATGGAGCTTCTAATGTTTTCTTTCTTGCAAATCATCAGCTTCTAAAGTTGGAGATTAGTGGTTGCAAAGATCTAGAGAAGAAAAGATGTCAGTTTAATGTTTGAGAGAAGGTATGAGCTGATTTCATGGAGTGAAGTCTAATGAGCAAAAAATTTTTAAAAGGAGAAAATAATATTTTATTGTTGTTTGTTTAAGCTATATGTCATTGGCTTAGACTTGTTTGGTGGATTTGCTTTGTAAACCGAAATTTAAAATTGTAAGGTGTAGTTGTAACTGTGAGTATTAATATGGCTTCAGGAAGTAGTATAGCTCAACCACAAATTCTAATTTTTTTGGTAAAAATTATGAATTTTGGGCTATAAAAATGAAAATATTATTTTGTTCTCAAGGCATATGGGATCTTATTGAAAAGGGTTTTAATGAACCACAAGATGAGTCTACATTAACACAAGATGAAAAGGATAAATTACAAGATAACAGGAAAAAGGATGCTAAAGTGTTGTTTCTAATTCAACAATCTTTAGATGAATCAATTTTCCCTAAGGTTTCTGCAGCTAAAAAGTCTAAAATTGCATGGGATATTTTAGAAACAACATATCAAAAGACATCAAAAGTTAAGATTGCTAAATTGCAAACTTTAAGGCGTGATTTTGAAAATTTGTGTATGAAGGAGTCAGACTCAGTTGATCAATTTCTAAATCAAGTAATGAATGCGGTTAATCAGATTAGATCATATGGTGATGATTTGACATATCAAAAAGTTTTTGAAAAGATACTTCGTTATTTGCCTAGAAAATTTGATGCCATTGTTGTTGTCATTGAAGAAACTAAGGATTTGACAATACTCTCTATTGATGAGTTAATGGGTTCACTTTTATCTCATGAATCAAGAATGAATAGAAATAACAATTCTTCTTTGGAGAATGCTTTTAGATCACAGGTATCTTTTGGCAGAGGAAGAGGAAGAGGCAAAAGTATAGATGGATGTGGAAGTCCAAATCAAGAAGAAAGAACAAATCAATCCATTCAAAGTTCGAACAGAGGACATGGTAGAAGTTCATTCCAACACCCATCATCAAGGTTTTATAAATCTCAAATTCAGTGTTATTATTGTAAGAGATTTGGTCATATTGCAAGTGAATGTAGAAAGAAACAAGAGGAGATTGAAAAGAATGGTGCTAATTACTCAGATATATCTGATAAGAATTCGAGAAGTTTATTTATAACTTGTAATGTTGCTCAAGAAAGTTCTAGTGATATATGGTTCCTAGATAGTGGATATAGTAAACATATGACTGGAAATAAAGATTTTTTTGCTAGCTTGGATGATTCTATAAAATCTAAAGTAAAGCTAGGAAATGACAGTAAAGTCTCTATAATGGGAAAAGGTGTTATAAATGTCTTGACAAAAAATGGAGGAAAAAGATATATTCTTGATGTGTATTTTGTGCCTGGATTAAAACACAATCTCATGAGTGTTGGTCAACTAGTACAAAAGGGTTACAAAGTTTCTTTTGATAATGGTGTTTGCACAATCTTGGATAGAAATCCTGGTGGCAGGTTAATTGCAAGGGTCAACATGACACAAAATTGAATGTTCCCCCTCTAGATTCATTACATTCAAGGAAAAGAAGTTAGTTTCAAGATAGTATACTCAGATCAGTCGTGGTTATGGCATTTGGGGTATGGTCATCTTTATTTTGATGCTTTGAGCTTGTTACAAAAGAAAAATATGGTGAAAGGATTGCCTCAAATAGTGCAACCAACAAGTTCATGTGAAAGTTGTATATTGGCAAAACAACATAGAGAAAGCTTCCCAGTAGGAGGTTCATATAGAGCAACAACACCATTGGAATTAGTTCACACTGATATATGTGAACCTATGCAAACTCTATCTTTAGGAGGAAGTATATATTCCCTAACATTTATTGATGATTTTAGTAGGAAGACTTGGATATACTTTCTAAAACAAAAGAGTGAAGCTTTTGAAAAGTTCAAGGAGTTTAAAACTTTTGTTGAAAACCAAAGTGGTCTCTACATCAAGGTATTGCGATCTGATAGAGGTGGTGAATTTAGTTCTAACAAGTTTCTAGAATTTTGTAGATTTCATGGAATTAAGAAGTAGTTTACCACAACAAAATGGTGTAGTAGAGAGGAAGAACATAACCATAATAGAAATGACAAGGAGTATGTTGAAGGCCAAAAATCTATCCAATGAGTTTTGGGCAGAAGTAGTAGCATGTGTTGTATACATGTTGAACAAGAATCCTACAAAGAGTGTTAAGAACACAATTCCACAAGAAGCATGGAATGGTAAGAAACATAATGTATCCCATTTTAAAGTTTTTGGATGCGTTGCTTATTCATTGGTGCCATCTAAATTAAGAAGGAAATAAGATGATAAAAGTGAAAAATGCATCTTTATTGCTTATAGTGAAGAATCAAAGGCTTATAGATTATATAACCCTATTTCAAAGAAATTGATCATTAGCAGGGATGTTAAATTTGAAGAAGAAGATTCATGGCATGGAAATGATAACAAACAAGTCACAAGATGAGCACCAATATTACAAAGTGATGATGAATTAAAGGAACAAGGGACTCAATCACCACCCAATACTCGACAAAAGAACTTTGTGCAAGGAGCCTCACCTCCAGGTTCAAATGTAAGTGATAAATCATATTCTACATTCTCAACACCTAGTTACAAAGGTAAGAAGACAAGAAGCTTAAAAGAGATATATGATCAAGAAGAAGAGAATGTAGACATTTACTCAAATTTTGCTTTATTTTCTTGTGATCCATTGTATTTGAACCAATTAAAGAGGATAAATGGATCAAGGCAATGGACGAAGAAATTGACTCTATTGAAAGAAATAACATATGGAAATTAATGGATTTACCTAAAGGAAAAGAATGTATAGGAGTCAAATGGGTCTAGAAAACTAAATTTGATGCAAAAGGTGAAATTGTTAAGCATAAGGCAAGACTCGTTTTGATTAAGGAAAATAGGTTTTGAAGGGAGCCTGAAACCCTATACAAAACTTAGGATATTCAATAAGCACAGAACCAAAGAAGGAACTAATTACCCTCCAGGAAAGGAGTTAACCATGGTGACAAGACCTATCACCAACAAAAAGGAGCCAAAAAATCCAATAATGGGCTCCAACACCTAAAACCAGGCATAGCAAGAGCTCTCATGATTTGCCCTTTGATTTAGGGACTCCCTTGCCCGACCTGAGAATCATTTCTAGTGGAGGAAGGGAAGGCTTAGATTTCTTTCTCTTTACTGTGATCCATCCCTCCTCCACTTTTTTTGCCTCAACAAGCCAATCCCTAGAAGAAGTAGAGAGGAGGTTAGGGGAAGCAAAAGCACCCAAAAGATCAATCTCCCTAGGAGAAACCAAAGAAGATAGGTCCCCATCCGGACTCGAGGAAGCCACCAGGTTAGGGACAGGAGAAAGGACAAGATCCAAACCTGAAGGCCAGACATCCACAACATCCAAAGTCCTTGAAGAATCGACAGCTAGAGAAACAACCATAGGGGAAGAGCCATCCTCAGAAGTAGACTCAAGGGAAGAGCCATTATCAGGATTAGACTTGTGCACCATATAGTGCTTGGAGGAGACCCCTTGCCACTAGGAAGGAGGGTGCCTCAACTTGTTCTTCATAGAAAAGCAATGAGCAGCCAAGTGACCAGTCAAATGATACTTCCTACAGCGAAAGGGGATACCTTTGTAATCCAGTTTTAGAGTCCAAGAGCCACATGAAGAGGCCAGACAGATATGTTCAAGGAGGCCCTTTGAGACATCCAACTCAACAAGAATGCGAGCACATGTCGAATGAAGAAAATTAGAAGTATCTGAGTCCACAAACAGAGAGTTTCCAATAGCATTCCCTACAGATTCCAAGACAAAGTCAAGCCAGAGATGCATAGGGAGATTCAAAAGCCTAACCCAAATAGGAACCTTGTTGAAGGACTCCGTCTGTGGGTCAAAGTCCATATGCCACAATTTGGCCAAGAGAGGGAAACGACCTTGCCAAGAGAAAGAACCAGACAAGATAGACTTTCGATCCTCAGTAGATGCAAACTTGACAATGAAGAATCCTTTAGCAACCGGGAAGATCTGAAGGCCATTGTCTAATAGTGGTTCCCATTGCTTGGAGATCCATGCATGAAGAACAGGAAGAGAGGGCCAAAAATCTCAGAAATAGAAGATAGCAGCAAGGGCAGAGAACTCCTTTGTCGTAGAAAAGATTTCATTATCAATATTTTGGTCTAAAACAACCCTAGTAGGGTTGGACACACTCACCGAAGAGGCCTTGAGGGAACGAGAAGGCCCGAAATGGAGACCCGCAGGAGGATCGTGCAACCCGGCCCCAAAAGCGGCCACATCAGTGAATGAACAAGCGCCATCAAGCGCAGAACAAGCTCTCATAGCAGCAACAAGGACGGAGGGAGAATAGATGCCACCAGGAGAGGACGCAGAGGAAACCCTACCCCCCCTCCCCCACACAGCATCGACCACCATAACAGGCCCCAAAGGCAGCAGAGGGAAGTCTGCCTCGAAAAACACAGAGGCAGAAGTAGGAGAATTTGCAGTGTGCACATGGAAGTTTGAAACAATTCAGGAGCGGGAAGCCATTCGAGAGCATTAGAAAAACTCAATAAGGCAAGACTAGTTGCTAAAAGTTTTTCACAACAATATGGAGTTGACTATAATGAAACATTTGCTCTAGTTGCTAGACTTGACACAATTTGAACTATTCTAGAAATAGCTGCACAAAATGATTGGAAAGTGTATCAAATGGATGTAAAATCAGCTTTTTTGAATGGTTTTCTTGATGAAGAGGTATATGTTAAACAACCACCTAGCTATGAGGTTTGTGGGCATGAAAACAAGGCATATAAACTAAACAAGGCACTTTATGGTTTGAAACAAGCACCTAGGGCTTGGTATAAGAGGATTGATTCATACATGATAAGTAATCAATTCAATAGAAGTAACAATGAGCCAACATTGTATGTTAAGACTAATAAGGAAGGTCAGATTTTGATTGTATGTTTGTATGTTGATGACTTGATATTTACTAGAAATCTATCAATAGACATGTTCAAGTTAGAAATGATGAAAGAATTTGAAATGACAGATTTGGGGTTGATGAGATGTCTTTTAGGTATTGAAGTTATTCAATATGAGAAAGGTATCTTCATTTGTCAATCCAAGTATATAAATGATGTTTTGAAGAGATTTAAAATGATGAATTGCAATCCAGCATCAACTCCAGTTGCAACAGGAACAAAACTTAGCAAGGAAGAGAAGGGCTAAAATGTTGATCCAATTATGTTTAAAAGACTTGTTGGAAGTTTAATGTATATGACAGTTACAAGGCCAAACATCATGTATAGTGTCAATTTGATCTCAAGGTTCATGGAGTCACCACAAAATTCTCACTAGGAAATTGGAAAAAGGATATTGAGATATATTGCAAGAACAATGGGATATGGAATCCTATATTGCAAAGCTAACAATTTTGGTTTGATTGGTTATACTAACAGTGATTTTGGAGATAGCATTGATGACAACAAGAGCACTTGTGGATATATCTTTCACCTTGGATCAAGAGCCATATCATGTGCATCAAAGAAGCAGCCTATAGTGACTATTTCATCAGTTGAAGTAGAATATGTAGTTGTCACTTTCACAGCATGTCAAGTAGTATGGATGCATAGAATTTTGTTCAATCTTCACCATCATTAGGAGGAACCAACACCAATTCTTTGTGATAACAAATCAACAATAGCATTATCTAAAAATCGTGTATTTCATAAGAGGAGCAAACATATTGATACAAGGTACCACTTCATCAGAGAATTGGTCAACAATGGAGAAATCTACCTAAAGTTTTACAAATCTGAAGATCAGTTGGCAGATATTTTCACTAAGGCATTACCAAAGAGTAACTTTGAACATCTGGAAGAGAAATTGGGTATTACTGATGCAAAATTTGTTAATGACAGAAATTAGGGGGGAGTGTTGGCAACATTAATTTCTATGGACCACCCACCGTCCAGCCCACACTCTAGTCGTCCACAATAAATAGCAAACAATGAGCCGTCTCAGCCGCTCCAGCCGCAACATAGCTGCCCATATTTAATTATATGTAATATTATAATATATTATAACATGTGTAATATGTATAGTTTGTATTCTAGAGAGTTCTTAGACCTCTATAAAAAAAAGGCTTAATGTACTGTATTTTAGCAAGGCAGAAAGGCAATGAAATAAGTTTTATTTATGTGTATTTGTTTATCTTTGCCTTCAATAATCAATCTCAGTACTACTCCAACTTGAGTGCACTTAACTACAAAGTTTCCTCCATAGTTCATAAAACACAACACTTGGTGAGGGATTTGCGAATGGGATTGCAAGCAAAGTGGCACACAAAACTTGGTGAAGATTTTGCAAATGGGGTTGCAAGCAAAGTGGGTTGAACCATGGAGGCAACTTCGTAGTTCAGCTTGCTCGAGGTGGAATAGTACTAGGATGGTGACCTCCTAGAAAGTCCTGGTGCTTCACCAACAAAACATGTATGCATATGCTTAAAATTCAAGTCAAAATTAAGAATCAAAGAAATTATAACTAAATATGTACATCTATTTTCAAAATTCAGTTTAATAGTTGAAGATCTAGAGCAGGTTTTAGATATAGACAGCTAGATTTGATTTTGGATTTAATAGAATGGACATTATGTTTCATATTGTTCAAAAGTTCTATTATTAGCAAATATGGATGCCTCTACTCTTAAAATTTGAGTAGAGGGCTAATAAAGTATAACAGAATGGAGCAGTCATTTAGTTGGGCTCTGGATGCCCACTTTTAAATGGGATTCTCAAGTTAATGAAATAAACATTGTGCTCTATGTGTTGTAAATAAATTTAGATAAAAAATTTGCATGTTGTAATGGTAAATGTTGTTTCTTTTTTCTATTGTAGTTTATCTAAAATGTTGAGTCACTATAAATACAACAAACTTTCATGTCTTCATTAAAATTCTATTATTATTTGTATTTTTGTAAATTAATAAAGACCAAAAACTTACATGTTGTAGTGACAATTTATCAGTTTTTTCCCTATTATAACTTATCTATCATGCAATCATTATAAATAGAACCAATCATTTTACGCTGCCTAAAACATACTAAAAATAGTCCTTCCTAACAAAACTCTCAATTGAATCTACCTTACATAATTGAAAATTGTTATCACAAGGCTCAAAACTACTTAGCATATACAAGAAACTACTTGCTAAAGGTTGAGAGACTGATATGTAACTTTTAAGAGTCTTATTAATTACACGTTATAATATAAAAATAGCAAAACTAAACAATTAAATCTAATTAATTCAAGTACAGTAATTGAACTTCAATCATATTAAAAATCTGAAGTTAGACACAATAATTTCCAAACAATTGTACAGCGTGAAAGATTCCCCCTTACTCTCGGTCGAATGTCATTAACGAATGAGTTTAGCTAATAATGAGAGTAACAAGATGCAAGTACAGAACATCTAGTCGCATCCATGAACTCCCAACATTTCGCACTATAATTAGCTTTAGTGTTTAATCAGTACACAAGATATAATGATCATTCACAATTAATCCGACATCTTTGCCAGCTTCACAAAACATTAACAAATGCTCTTGGTCCTGATGGAGTTATTGGGTGATGGTACAAAATTCGACACCTTTATCACAGTTCTGCACTGTAACTATTGCAATCAATAAGGCCCTACTTTGCTGGGGGGTTTTGTTGGTTATTTTTTAACAAATGGGTTCTGAACTTTTAATGCGCTTCCACATTATGCATTTTTTTGAACAATAATCTGAATTTTTAGCATAGAGGCATGCTTATGATATCAAGTCTCCATTTAATGTCTCACTGAAACATTTTTAATATATATTCTTTTGACCTGTCTGCTAAGAATATTTTGTTCAATAGTTTTTCTACATTTGATCTACATTTCTATCACGGCATTTACAACTATGATATAAGAAAGATATTTTGTTAAATGGTGTAGAACAGAGATGTCAACATATATGTATACTGAGTTATATTATTCCAAATGTAAAACAGAAAACCCAACAGCAACAACGTGCCAAAAACAGAATATTTAGAGACTGCATATAAAAATGGATATACGTATACAACTTTTAATATTTCATATTTGTAATGTATTCAAAACTGAATTTTATAGATGTGATGATATAGAAATATAATGTGAACTGCGAAGCCAATAATTAAGTGATAATATAGAAATATAATGGGACAGAAAGCACTAAGTCGCTCATAAGTTGGGCTCTAGGTGTTGACTTCTAAATGGTTCTCAATTAATGGAATAGACATCATTATCCATATCTTCATAAAAGTTCCTCATTGATTGCAAACAAACCCAGCTCAAAAACCTGCATGATTCAGTAGATGATTGCCGTTTCTTTTTTCGTTTTTAGCCACAATAAACACAGAAAACTTCGATTTCTTGGGTATTTACTGCAATGACCGTTCATAAACTATACATGTTCAAATTTGAAACGATACAGTAGTTGCTGATGCTCTAGATTTCAGTAGTAAATGGCCCTTGCCAACAAAAGCTCTCTGGAGTTTATGTTTACTGCATTTGCTTAACAGGGGTCTAAGATTCTGTTTCTCTTATTTTGGAGGATGGATCTAATCATTGTTAAAATTACCGATCTCGTTAATGAGATGGCAATTTTGTTAGCAATTGCAACCTCTCTGCCACAACAACAAATAATTGGTGACAATTCATATAATATTGCAAACTGTTGTATGGAAAAAATATGGTTTGGTGACCTTTCTCAATAGGCAAGATAACATTTTCAGGAAAGAGATATTGTCTGCTTTTATCTCCAGGAGTAAGCCTTTGAGCTGAAAGATTTTGACTGAATAATTATATTTTTCCATGCTGTAACCTCAACTTTATCGGCTGATAACAAATCTGAATATTAGATGGCAAAAAATAAACTGATGACAATTAATTAGCTGTTGTTATAATAGAGTATAATGCCTCCAAAATAGTAAATAGTCTGTTAAAATGGTTATGGCAGCACCAGAAACTGAAATTCAGACACATTTCCCTCTCCTCACATTTCCGCTCACATTGATCAAAGGATGTTAATTGTATACAATAACAACACAATTACAACTGTATCATTATCAATCCATGCTAGCACTGTAGAATCAAGAAACACATTTCATGTGCCGATATCTAAATCAAAGGTAAATTTGAAATTTTATTGGTTGTCCATCCATTTGAAGCTAACTTTATTACACTACCAAGAACAAAGTCAAAAAGATCACTGCACACGCTTAGGTTCAGCAAGATTTGAGTTTTTATTGCTTGCAAAGCCTGCTGTTCATATTCACCTAAGCAGTCACTCCTTGAGGTTTCATGATGCAAATCAAGATACACTGCAACAATAGGATTTTAGTATGACCACAGAAAATTCCGGTGCCTTGACCAATCAAAACAAGCAGCACTCACCACTCAGCACTTAAGATACAGGTATACAAAAACATTAGAAGACATCATTTATCTCCAAGTCAACAGTTCTTCTATCAAAGCACACTGTTTCATTAGTTCTTGAAGAATTCAATGTTTCCTACAAACCCATGCCCCTCATATGCTCTATTTAAACCTGAATTATTGATTAGTACTAACATACTGTATTGATTTTGAAAATTATATTTACAAGTCTTATGTTTGCATGAAACCAATCGGTTCAAATGAGATAACAACGGGCACATAGGCAAAACATCTATATGAAGGTACTAGTATATTTTATCCAGAGAAAACAATCTCTGGTCAACTATTGAACTCATTCATTCATGGTAAATA
Source organism: Cupressus sempervirens (assembly GCA_028749045.1). Taxonomy (NCBI): domain Eukaryota; kingdom Viridiplantae; phylum Streptophyta; class Pinopsida; order Cupressales; family Cupressaceae; genus Cupressus; species Cupressus sempervirens. The sequence continues at coordinate 263,893,239 of CM053793.1, forward strand.
TATTTTCTGAAAGTCATACATTCAAAATATTCTACTTTCAGAACAAATAACCAACAGCTAAATCTCCACCAAGAAAGGATTTATATATATGCATTTCTGACATGAAATTCAATCAGGATTTTCTCCAAACTTGGCAAAAACAAAAGGCAATATATATTAAGATAATGAAAATAATTAAAGAATCTACAATTACATTTAAGCAGATTTTAATCATTAGAGAACACCTACTTTACAACTGTTTATGGCCCATTCAGAGCTCGAACTTCTCTCTAAGGCGCCCACTCAAGTAAACATTATACAAAGGGCTTGCCTTTTATAATAAAGCTTGCAAAAGGTATACCACTGGGAAGAATAAAATGGAAACGACATGAACAAGCCTAAGTCGCACTCGCAGCCAAAGGCAGACATTCAATTTCATAAAGCCATAAATAATTTCAGGATGTTGGTCCCATATGATCAAGTCCTGGAAGAAACAACGAAGGTTAAGAACAGCAAGACCAATGGAAAAATGGTGATGGGATACGTCCAGTTTGGCGAATGTACTCCGCTTGCTGTGCTGTCTTGGCAGCTTCATGACTCCGTTTGGCCTCTGCAGCTGCCCTTTTCTCTTCTGCTCGATGTCGAGCACCTGCTAACTTATTCATTAGCTTTTCATGTGCATGACTCCTCATCCGCTCTGCTTTCACCTGTTTATATATCAAAATAATTTATCACTTTTGATTTTATCCACATCATAAATGAAATTGAACTAGTTGTAAAAATTTGGACGACCAACTTGATTATACACTATTGTGCATTTTAAAAACAAAGTTCCTGAAGAATGATGAGGCACAAAATGCAGTTGTACATGATATCTTATTGTAATCATAAAATGATGGTTGCAGTTTACAAAATTTGAAGTACACAGTCAAGATACCATACTAGGCCCAATGCATGATCCCAGAGCTTTAGCTAATAGAAACTCAGAATTTCAACTGTGTTTCACGAATGTCAACAACAACTGATACATGTTATTTTCGTTGCCCTTCCCTAAAATGGAGCGAAACATTTCAATATGATATCTGGGTTCCAACTCCTATCATACTCACAAGAGAACAAGAGTTGTGAATATTTTGTTTAAGAAATGGTTTTTTAAAAGTTGGATATTAAAACACAGATGACACATCAAGTAAAGAAGGCTGCCCAGGGATACAAGCTCGCACAAAAACATAAGCCAAAGGATGAGAGGGTGCCAACAAGAACAAAAGCAATGTACGTTGTAGGAGAAAAGGAGTTAAAATGATTAAGCATCACTATTAAATCCTTCGACCAGCCCCCCATTTGTACAAAACCAGTCACTTTCTTTAGGAAAAATATCAAAAGAAAGTTGTAACCAAGTTTTCAAAAAGGAGTTTTAGATTTTGGTTTCATCTTTGAGGACTTTCACATTCAATGTGATCCAATAGCATGAGAATGTTACATTTTTTCTTCATGTACGGAAAAATAGAAAACCCCTTGAGAGTTTAGGTGATATCTTGATTGTAGATGACCCTGAGTTTTGACTTCGTGTTTCCAACTCTCAAGGTCAAACAGAAACTGATACATTTGTTTTCTTTGCCCCTCTCTGGTATGGAGTGGAACATTTGAATATGCTATATTTTCCTAATCCCCTTGTAATTATGAGAGAAAGAGCAAAAGACCATTAAAAGCGTGTAAGGAAAATTTTGTTGGGGAAATGATTTACCAATAATTGATATGAAAAGAGAGAAGACACAATATGTAAGGAAGACTGCTCAAGGCCACAACCTCACAAGAAAACAATTAGCCTCTTGATAAATAAGGGCCAAAAGCGAAAGCAGTGTAGTTCACAAGAGTAAAGTAAAGGAAATGAAATGAGTACAAATAAATATTATAGTTTCTGGAAAAAAGTCTCCTTTGCACAATGCTCACTTTCTCTAGTAAGACTGGATGTCACAAGTGTTGCAATTTGCACCCAAGTTTGAAAAAAAGGTGAGTTTAATTTTAGTTTCATCTCAAAGGACTTCTGCATTCAACCCACGTGAATATATATGATAAGAGCCAAACAACCGATATTCTCACATTCTGCTGCTCTGCAATTTTTAGAACTCTAATGTTAAATACTAGACCTGGTGGTAGAAAGAAAACCATCGCAAAATATTTAAATTTTTAATTACTGGGACTAGCCATAATACATATACCTACTGAACATTCTGATTCAGCATAATGGTTGCCAATCATATTATAATGCATGAGGGTCGCTATAGAGCTCTGACATCAACCAATTTCTTAAGTGAAGGATATTTACTATTATTTGATATTTATTATTTAGTGATGGTAGCTACATATTTTATGTTTGAAAACTCACCCAAAAGGGCTTATGCCAAAAAAATATACTAATATATTACCAAAGTCCACATCATTACTTACCCTATAATACACAAGGCATGTGCCAAGAAATAACAATTAAATAAAATTATTTTCACTTTTGGCAAAGTGCCAATATAATGTTTGATCTAATTGGGAAGAGGGCAAATTGGGCTATGAGCATGGAAAGACATTTCTTACCTTGTGTTGTAAAGAGACGAGGAATTATGTCTAAGGGCTGTGGTACAACAGTAATTCATTGAGAATTTATAACCAATGGCCCATGTTTGAATCTCGAGGTTGCTTGAAGGGTGTGATCCCCCAAATCACACAACACCCCAGATTTTCAAAGCATCAAAAGGAGAGATTATCTTAGCAGTAAAAATAAGGTTTGACAAACTAATAAAGTATGGTTAGACATTTTGAGACTGCAATTAAAAAATCAGCAGGTAGAATCATAGAAATCATCTGCTAGTAACTAGCACATAAGTAATAACAGAATGATGCTGAGCATCAAAGAACATTGTTTCCAGGACATTTAGTCAATTGTATAACTTTTCCTATGAGCACAAAGTCCATCCACCTTGTAATGCTGAAAGTTAATCAGAATGCATCATTGGTGCTCAAGTAGGCTTTCATGCTCACTAACCCAACAACTCTGGTTTTTCCACATTGTAGTTGATTTCCAAATGTGGAAGATAATTCTAATAGTTTCATCTTACTATATTATATATTCTATGCTTGTCAACCGCAAATCCTAACCCTAATGGTCTGTCTCTCATTTAAAATTCAAGTTATTTGAGCAAATCAAAAAATGGAAAAATGTTTAAAACTTTACCTTAAAAAAGGTTTTTCTCATTTTATGACATCTAATTAATAGCAAGTCGAGTGAACATAGAAACATGAATTAAATAGGTGAAGCTACTTGTGTTAACATAATGAACACAATCACTACAATAGTATTTGTCTTATTTGTTACACATTTCTATGTTTATTTTGATGTCTAAATATGACAATGATGCAACTTGGAGTCAATAAAAACTCAGGAACCAGAAGAAGTGACGTTATGGGAAGAAACTTGGTAAATAAATTAATAATTCAAAGGAGTGACTCCAACTGTTTTTCAGAGAGAAAAGGCATTGCATATATCAGTCTGGAAGTAGATCTGTCACTGATCCCATCAGATGTAAAAATATATTTTTTCATAATGATTTGGCTCTACATATTGATATGGTCAACTCAACTCAAAAAGTATGAATGACACAATTGTATGAAATTCTCACTATTGCTCAAATATGCTCAAACTATTGCAATACAGTGATCGCAGGCAAGTGAAATAAAGGAAAAAAATGAGCAAAGAGAATACAAGAGTTCAGCTTCTATCCAAACAAAACTCTAATTGGAATTTCCAGTCTCCAAAAAGAATGATAAATATACCAAGCTGATTTTCAAATCTTTGAAACTGTGTACTTAACTCATTTGATCTAGAAGATATCGTCACGAGAGATGTGACAAGCAAGTAATAAGTTGCGAATAAAAGCATTTATTAGTGATGACTAGCAATAGATATGGATTCACAGAAAGGAATTGTAAAAATGCATGGCCTATTATTTTAACATTGTGATGCAAGATTGGTTAATAAAAGATAACTTGTTTGATCTCAGCCAATGTTGTTAAGTTTCCCAGGTCTAGCACACTAGCAACAAATTTCAGGAAATAAGAATATATCAACTATCAACATAGAAACAAATATTCGTGCTAATGGAAAGAACAAGAAGCAGAGTGTGAGAGCCAACCTTACTGAGTCCCCCCACAATCAGAATTTGTAAGATTAAATTATGAATGCACTGACAAAAGGCTACCCAGGCTAGCCAGTGGAAAAGATTCAGTTGTGTCATTTAAAAAAAGAATTTCTGAACTGTAATGCATTATGCTATAGCACATTAACGTTGCAGAGATCAAAGACACTCATTATCAAGTTCAAATTTTCCATTTAAATTATCCTTTTTAAACTAAACAAGACAGGCAGCATTGTAGTCACAATTATTTCCATCAATTAATAGACTTATCCAGTTATTACTGGATGATTTGAAACCATCTTTAAACATTTTTTTAGAAAGATTGATAAGAGGCACTCAACAGTTGATGACAAGCTTCAGAGAGGCCTTGTGGGCTGATCATCATTCTATCTACCTTCTGCTAGAGGATCTTCATGTCAACCATTAATGGTAGCAGGGAAGGAAATCTCCATTCTGATATCTCTAGATCATAGTATCAATATTAATGCTTTTATTTAAATCAAGGACTCTGAGAACCTTAGTGTGTTCGAAGTAAGATATGAGTGGACTACTCACCTTAGAAATCCTTATTTTGTTGCCTTAATTGAGCTTGTATGAACTATGAAGAGCGTTAGCATTATGTGTTTAGTGTTCTCATAGATGTTAACCTGCTATGTACATTTATGTCATCCCAATGAAGTGCTGTATGAATCCAGTGTTGTATCTGATGTGGAGAAGTACCTATGGGAGAAGTATTCAGTGTTGTCATGATTGTCAACCTGCTGTGAGCATGGAGTGTGCCTGGTTATGAATAGCTGAAATGTGCGGGAAAGAGCAATTAAAGTTTAATATGCAGGAAAGAGTATTTTAAGGCTTATTGGATGATCATATGTTCTTCTGATGACTGGTAATGATAATAAGTCCATTTATTGTATATCCAGAAGGTAACAAATATGGAAAAATGGTATACGCAAAAAAGAATATCTGAAGTCCTTAAGGAGAATGCTCCACATAAGAAGTAGGTGTCTATTTTGGTTTGTCATGCATACTCTATGAATGTTGCACCATCCTACTTTCAAAGCTGCAGAAGTCCAAAGGTTGAAATTGTATTTTGCTGTTTGCTGATAGTGAGGCTGGCTATGAGGAATGATCAGATAGGTCCAGAGAATGCTTTACATTGCCCTGTGTTAAAGTTTCCAGGTGTGCAGTTTGGTTGACATATTCCTAATGTTTGTGCAGCGTTCCAGTTCAGATATCTCATGTTGGTCAGCTTTGCAAGCAAATTTATGTTGCTCTGAGTGTGTCTGGTGTCTATGTCGGTCTATGGCTGATTTAGTTGATTTCGATGATTTGATTTATGACTATTCGTCTGGATATGCTTTGTTGAATGAGCAGAGAGGTTAATATGAATGTTATTTTGGCCTGTTGAGATCTACATTGAGTTGTTTGTTTTGGTAAAGGTTTTCGGCATCTGCATTTGAAAATAGCTATGATTGACTGTTCCAATGGACAGTCTTTTGATCTGTATCTCGACACATGGGGTTTTTCCTCCCTATAGTTGGTGTATAGTGTTGTTTGATGTGAAAGGTAGCTACTTCTCAGATCTCCTGATCGGTTTCAGATCATAGCAAAAGATATTGTGTTTTGTATTCAAGCTTGACAGAGATAGAGTGACAGTTTGCAAGAATGCTTTGTATATCTTCACCTTCAAGTGATCCAGCGTTGCAGTTCATTGGTATAGATATGATAGTGTCAGGTGATGCTATGTTGAGCATCCACGGTAGTACTGGAGGTCCACACCTCTTTCTTTGTGTTTATTTGACTGACATATAATTACAGTTTCATCTTTTGTGGCCGACTCAAGATGTTTTGGTCCTTGCAGTAGACTGCAATGATCATAGAAAAGATTTTCGATCTAGCGGAAGGTATGCCAACATGGTGTGACCCCTCACACGCTTTACTTTCCTTCCATGTGATCTGGAGATTGTGATTAAAGCCAACAGTCTATGTGTTACACACTAATCTCATTAGGCTGACCTAATGGATATTATTTTACGTTGCAGTGGATACAAATTAGAGGATATCTCCAGAGATTGTGTGTGTCACGTATGAGATTGTATGAGGTAAAGTGCAAAGGTGTGAACGTTGAGACAAGCAAAGATGAAATCAGTCACAGATGTGTAAACAACAAAATGCAATCAGCATAACAAGCAATGCACTTCAAGGCAGCTCAATCAGCAATATTCCTCTTTATCATTTGTATCTTTCCATAAGGTTGGTGCCTTAGTTTGCAAAGTTCTTTGTATCTCACCTTAAGGTTGGTGCCTTAGTTTGCAAAGTTCTTTGTATCTCACCTTAAGGTTGGTGCCTTAGCCTACAAGTTATTTTCAAGAGCAATACGCTCCTTGGCCTATGGCCTAAGCATCTATAATTTGTTCTTCATATTGTGAGTTTGATTCATACTGCGATTTTTCACTAATTGGATTATCCAGGTAACAATTGGTGTTCATGTATTTCTGCAATGGATATATATTGGAGGGTATCCTTCAGAGATAGTGTGCACTGTGTATGAGAATGTACGAGGTATAGCAAAGTACAAAGGTGTGAATGTGGAGACAAGAAAAGATGAAATCAGGCACAGATATGTAAACAGCCGATTGTAATCAGCATAACAAAGAATGCACTTCAAGTCAGTTCAATCAGCAATGAGCATTATTCCTCATTATCATTTGTATCATATCTTGCCCTAGGGTTGGTACCTTAGTTTGCAAAGTTCTTTGTACCTTGCCTTAAGGTTGGTGCCTTAACCTTCAAGTTCTTTTCAAAAGGCAATGCATTCCTTGGCCTGTGGTCTAAACATCTATAATTTGTTCTTCATGTTGTGAGTTTGATTCTTACCATGGTTTTCCCCTTATTGGGTTTTCCACAGAAAACTATGGTGTTCATGTCTTTGTGTTGTCATTCAAAAAATTTTATTGGCAGTTAGTTGGATAAAATAATTGGTAAGCATTTGTAAAAGAAAAGGTTTCAGTTTTTAGTGCATGCTGATTCACTCTACCACAGACCCTCTCAGCATCCGGAGTTGCGTACAACAAAGAGTTACCTCTATTATGAGAAGGTGAGTGCATACAACATAGACATGAGTAATCATCCTTCTCTACTAGACCAGCCAGCTTGTGTGAAAGAAATATCAATGGCCTTCTCACCCACCCCAAGGCTGGAGGTAATTCTCAGACACTGGACACCCAAAGCATAAGAAAAGATGATGTTTAATTGCCAAGGCCACATGTCCCCATTAAGTGGATAGTAATAAATGTGATGGACGAATGAATATATATATATAACTGCTTTTGCAGGGATCTTTGGGAAGATAGTAAATGGAAACCTAAAGCTGTCAAGGCCATTATAAACATTCAGAGGCCACAAAATTTGGATGGTATGACTTTTCTTTTAATAAGAAGCTTAGGTACTAAAGTGAAAAAGGAATGATTAAACATAGGGAGAAACTGGCAATCATCAGAGAACATTTTGTTTGGCAAGTACAGGTTCTTCTGCTGAAACAACAGCTTGAGGCACTTGGAGCATGATCGATAGGCTTTCCTCTTTATGGCAACTTGCTGCCATTTGCCTGAAAAGTTGTAAATATTTTGGCTTCAAAGGTTTATCTACATATTTTATGGCTCTTTTGGTCTGAAATCAATATCCTATGGGTGGTGTTCAATGTAGGTTTGTTTAAGTTTTCTCTTTCTCGAGTTGGACAAGGATTCGGCTTAAGTTCTTATCTGGCCTTTCTCAATACCCCAACTTATTTTCTTTAGGCCAACATTTCTGCTACTATTACTTTTCATACTTGTTACTTCACCTGATCAGAAAACATAAAAGTTCATTGATCAAATAAAGTTGCTACCAAGAGATGCTCTAGATCCTTGGATATCCAAGAATGTTTCACTTTCAAACATATGAAATTAAAATTCTTTGAGAGTTTCCCGCAAACAAGTGCAAATCAATTCATGAAAAACACATTGAATGCTCACAAAAAAGATCTGAAGACATTAATAACTCGGACTTTGAGTAACAGAATAAGAATTTTACCACAAATAGAATTATAGGCAGAATTCTTTACCATTTTGATTCTTTGAATCCAAAAGATTCTTTGTAAGAAATAGTTGTACAACTATTTTTCACTTAAGAGAAATGTAACTGATATACCAAATAAACTGTACCTAAACTAAGTACTACATCTTAAAGCTTTCAAACTTGTTCACATTTTTGTATGAGGGCCAATTTAGTTCATTAGCAAAAAACTGACATGAAATTGTAAACAAGAAATTGTTGTAATGATATAAACTACAGCTTCCTAGCTATATGAAAATATAGTTAGTATGTACTATGCATTATCTTCTTACTTAACATGTGGCCCAAGACATAAAAAAGGATAAAACATTATTATTAATATTTATCAGAAAAGTCAATAATAAGAATCTTCATTTAAGTGACACAAAATAACTATTTTGTCTAAAGGAAAGAAAACTAAAATGTCAGTAAGGTATATGCAACAATCGCCACCACAATAAGGATATACAATGTTGTTTATAACTTCAAACGTTTTAATAGCCAGAAAGCTCAATTGCTATTAATTTTCTAATATATGTGGATGTGCAAACCACCAATCAACAGATACATAATCCAACTCATTTCAGGAATAGCAACATGAAAAAACCCAAATGGTAAAAATAGACACTACTACACATTTTTTCTATAGCCAAAAAAAACATGTAATAGCTTTCCTAGAATAGAACCCTCAAAGAGGTGACGAAGTCTTTGTGAGCAAGTAGATATTTTACAGCCCAAGTTATTATGTATAAATGCTGAATCAAGAAACAAGTATATATAGTATATACCAATGAAATTCATATGAATTTAATGTTAGAAACATGAAAACAGCGCTTATAAAAAAAACCTTAAGATAATAGCAAGTGATTGATCATTCAATGAAGGCACTGGGGACCCAAGGCTTGTTGAAAACAGACCACAGCGCTAAAAAAGGTATCTTACCATGATTGGAGCTGTCATACAATTTATGAATCTGATAGGTCAATTGCCTTTAATTGAAAGCTATCAAGGATAAACCAGTAAAGCATATGGCATTTAGTCAGCTCTGACTAGCTTGCCAGTAGTCTGAAGTACTACCAGATACCCCAGAGGCATCACAATTTTATTGACATACATCATTTTGTTCCATTTATCATTGGTATCACTCATGAGTTTGCCAACTGTTCGCGACAATTCAGTGTTGTTCACGAATGTTTCAAGTTGAGAAAAACAAGGAACAACCATGAACATAGCAGTTACCAACATCTTCATTGGGTTTCAAGAATTTAAAGCACTAGTTCAAACTTTTGCGAGTGTTCAAGGAAGGAAAACCCCTGTTCTGTCAGTATAGCTCAGCAGACGGAACTGAACAGAACAGAGAACTTGACACAAAAGTAGAACTTTAGAAGATGACCTGTAGTAAATCTAGATTCGGACCAATATACGACCAATTTAACATCACTGACCTGCAGCTTTTGCATTTTCATTGGAATTTGATCAGGTAAATACTGTCCACTGTAATGGAGCTTTAAATTGATGCAATGACTGATTTCATCTTTGGATAAAAATTAAAAATTATTTAGCTGTATTCCATATATTGATGCAAAACTAAGCAATAGTCGAAAGCATAAAGCTACTAATACTAATTCAATTACATTTCCTCTTCTTTTATCTACAGGGAGGAGAAAGCTAAGATTTTATTAACCAGAATAAAGCTAAATTATTACTGCTACCTATGCTATATTATAGTTGAAATAATGATAATGGCAACTGCAGGCATAGGTTCTATAATAAGCTACAGTATGAACATGTTAGCATGTTGCATCGTATTCTAGTCAGAGAAGAATTGTACTGGCAATCTATACTGACTGAGCGGACAACAGCCTGTGGAAGTAGTATGAATCATAGTAATATTCCTCTTAAAAGGCATTGACATGGGAAACTGAAAGTGTAAAAGGAATTCAATTGCTTAGTTTATAGTTGGATTTCGTAATGGTTAAAAGGACAACAGGTGAAGGTGGTATAAAGTTTGAGTCATAGTAGTATTCCATTTACATGACATTGGCACAAGAAAGTGAAGGTGTGAATCAAATTCAATTACTTGGATTTGAAATGTAAAAAACCTAGCAAACAAAAAGACTAGAAAATACAAAAAAATAATACAGAAACATAAACTGCTATTGTCATTTCATGCCAAATAAAGTGGGAATAGAAAAAGAAACAAACATAAGACAGAAATAAAGAATGTGTTAAATGTTGCCAACTAAACTCTAAAATTCTCTCAAGCTTCTCAATCAAATAGAAGTTGTTCAATGTTGCCAACCAAACTCTAAAATTCTGTCAACCGTTTCAAATTCTCAATAAAATAACCCTTAAGTTTTATGGTACAAAAACATAACACAATTAGCATGTGAGGCTTCCAATCACTTCAGATTTTGAAGCCAATAGCCTTGTATCCTGATTTTCGTCCCTTCAACTGCAATGACCATTATCAAATGCCTCAACTATAATCTAAAACAGGTTGATTCTGGAGGAAAAAAGTTAATGGAAATGAAGGACGCGTGCTATTTTGGAAAAGAGGACAGGTTATTTTTTAATACCCACAGCTTATTGAGTAATCCACCGAGTTTTCTCAGATTTTACGTACAAATACCAGATCACTCAAAAAAATGCCCATCGGTACTGGCACAACCTCAAACCCAAGTCTCAGTCAATCGAAGTCATTTCAAATTATTGCTACTAGTACAAACACTGATGAATGATTGCTTGCTCCAATGATTTACTGAGCTTCTCTCAGTTTAGCATTTATATTTGATATGGTAATTATTAACCAATATAATCAGGCACTACATATGTACAAGGTTACAAGAAATTCCAGCTGGTTAGAGATTAATGCTTAAATCCCACAGCTCATTAAACTTCTGGTCAGAGGAATTGAAGCAATAGAGTTGGATGACTCGTGCTCTTTGCTATAATTATGGGCTAGCTCTATTTATTGAGAATGATAGTCATAACAATTCTGTTAACAGTCTCCAGAGATATCATGGATCAATCTAACCATGTAAACCTCATTTGGGGAATATGGATTATCTTCTACAAGGCAGTGCCACACCTGACCATTGCACATTCATAACATTTGTGGGATCAGCATTTAAATGGACCATGTAAAATCAAGCATCTTGAGTATATGTGTGTATGGTGCAGCAAAGCATTTTGTGATATCCTCTGAAAAGGAAAATTGTTAACTAAGAATTGAAGCAAAAGAAAAAGCTAAGTTGTTTTCCAGATTAAGAGCTTTGAAAGCACAATCAGAAGAATGATAAATTGTAGCAAGATTACCTCTATTCTCCTCATTTCAGCTTCTGCCTTTGTTTTTTGATGATTTTCCCATGCTTCTATTTTAACCTCTTCACGCCTATATCTGTAAGAAGAGGGCTGTTTAGTGCTTGCACATAAACCACCATGATAGGATATCACATAAAATGAGCATGCAGGATCAATCAATTTGAAAAATGCTGCATGCCTTTAACAAGGATAATTCAGATTAGTTAGGGAGGGAAAGGAAAGATACATTTACAGTCATATTGGCATATTTCTAGAATATCTAAAGCACAATACAATTGCCAAAGTCCAAAATCCAGGGCAGGCATACGATGGCAATCAATGTTGACCTACAATATATTACACAGGATATACCTTAATAAAACCCCCTATATAATTCATGATAAGGATAACAAATGACCTGGCCATATACTTTGCTTTCTCTGCCTCCTCCCAAGCAGCTGCACGGGCTTCCAGAACAGATGATGTACTTGGGTCTGCACTTCTATTCCTCTGTGATCTTGAATCGTTCTCTTCCTCTTCCCGCTTACTTGCCCATGCTGCAATATTAGCTTTGCCAAGCTTTTCACCAAGTGCAATTATTTCTTGTCTAGTCCTTTCATGCAATTCTTTTTCAGATAATTCATGCATGTTTACTTTTCCTTGACAATCTAATTCATTGTCAGTCCCATCCATTGGTGAGGATGCAGGTGCAGCTCTTCCAGGGGTTGATGGTCGGGAAGACATAGGACTCCGTGCCGTAGGTGATGTTGCTCTGACAGGAGTCCCTGTCCTTGAAGGCTCTTGGCTAGCAATGGGAGTCATCTCTGTTCCCATATCCCTCATGGCAACTGACCTAACAGTAGAAGGAGGTGGAGCATATGATGGAGGAATATGCTGGGTGAAGGAATGACCATTCTTGCTAAATTGAACTGCAAAGACCAGAGTTCATACCTTAATCTCTTCTTACAATCACATTATAGAAAACCACCCTATGCCTTCTGCATAAAAGGATTTCCCTATTCTTTTCCTAACCACAAAATATTTATATTATTTAAACAGTCCCAAAATATGAAACGGCATCAGAATAAGGAGAAAATATTATTTTTTGAGCAACAGTTAAGACGAAGTTACCAAAATATTCAAGATATTTCATATTTGTGCTTACCAGCTGGATCTGCGATGGGTTTTTCAATGCGAAGTGAGGGCTTCAGCAGTGTCTCACCATCTCCCTTTGGTTCACCAGGGGCACAACATGAAACATCCTCTAGAGAATAACGATCCAAATCATTAGTTCTTGTAATGAGATGTGACACTGCTGGAGGCATAAAGGCAAATTTAGCTGTTCCACCGTCATCCATCTTTGAGGCAGGCTTATCAGGATAGACCTTTTTAGTCTCACCCTCCTCCTGATTCAAACTTCTTCCATCTATAGTTGTATGATCAGTGCCTCCCAAGGCATTTGATGCACTCTTTGCCATGTGGATATTAGTGCCACCCACTGGACGACCCCCCTGACCAGGAAAATTAACTTTCCTTCCAAGTCCTGCAGCTACACCTTGTATTTGACCAGAGCCAGCTTTCGGTTTAGGTTTCATGTGACTGTCTCCGGAAGAGTGGTTTACCAGCCACTTTTCTGCATCGTCCCATTTTGATGGAGCAGGTTTAGAATGCGGTCCCAAAACTCGCCGATGAATAGGTCGATCCCCTTTGTGGAATTCAAAGCTAGATACACTGCCATTTTCATGTCCACTGTCATATTCAAAATTGTCATCTTCAAAAGATCTCATTGCATGAACAACATTCAAATTTCCCGTATATTCCACCTGTGCATTGGTAGGTTTTGTGATATTCTGAACTTTAAGTTGAACATTATGATTTTCTTTGAATTGAAAATCCTTCGTAGATGCCAAGTTTTGAGCTGCACTCCCTAAATCAGGAACCTCTTCACATGCAGATGTTGTGGCAGATGATTTTGCGGGAAAATTTGTTTGAAGTGTATGTCCAGCTTCATGGACAGCATGGCCATTCTCCTTTCTGTTGGAGAAATCTTGCATACCACTAAAACCTATCATGAATGATAAGAAGAAAAGTCATTAGTGTTTTCAAAAGGATGTCCTAGAATTCACGGAGACACATATATTATATACCAGTTTAACCCTGGCATGCAATGAATCAAATCTCAGGAGAAGCTGTCAAATTACCTTCATCGTCAACATTTCCAGAACCTGACGACAATAAACTGTCTCTTGCACACTCAACAAGCCCAACTGTATCTGGTCCTTCTTTGGAAGAAGACAAGGCAGAATCAAGTTCTGATGCTTTCCTTCCTCGTTGTACACCAATAAGCTTGCGCCTTAATTTATTAGGTGACAGACGAGGTGATATGATTCCTGCCTGTGTAAACAACACAAACACTTATTTGTTTGGAAACTGAATTTTAAATTTATTTTTCTTCAACATAAAAGGATTTAACACAACTTATATACGTCAAAAAAAATTTTAAGTGCTCTTTTCAAGTTCTATAGACTGTGATAAACAAGTTGAGACTTAGGAAGTGGAGATTTTCCCATCACAACCCTGACTCTAGGACACTCACAAGTCTTTATCCAATTTTAACAATACAGTAAGGGCAATATCTGGTACCAAATACCAAGTACAAAAGAGACCTACTTGATCTGATGAACCTTAACAAATCATGAATATGATAAATTAAAAGTTTTGGACTCTAAAACTAAGACTATGTAGTATGTACATATATTCTCACTTTCCACAAGCTTCAAATTTTTAAGTTGATTAAAAGAGAAAAAATAATGAGACAAAGTAATGTCGAGCTTTTGAACAACAGATATATTAAATGTCATGTATATTTAGTGTAAAATCGTCATCAAAGGTTGATGATTTCAAAATCTAAACCAGCCGAATATCATTCACAGAGAGGCTAGGTTTACTTGTGAGTCGGAAGTCCTTCGTTTCATCTACCAGCTTATTTCCAGTTGTAGCCTTGGCCACCAAAAAGAATGTAAAACAAATGGTGCCATCTGCAAGACTGACAACTTTTCTGGAATAGATATTCCTCTGACATGGCATCTAATATGAAGGATAACAATGCCATATGGAAATGTTCCTGGCATTGTGATTCCTTAAGCATCGTTAAAAAACAATGCAAGGATTTTTGTATATGAGACTGAAACTAATGGTACAAAGCGAAATCCTACCATTGAAGACCAACCCAGAACAAACTTATTGCTTGAGTGACCTCTAACATATTGGAATGCTTTTGCAATGCGGAAAAGGTCAATGTCTGTTTCTTGTAAACTAATTAAGTAGCATTTCGACTAAGTACACTAACAGTCAACAAGCCTTGGAGTTTGTATTTCCAGCATTCTTGCACTTACTAATTTTCTGTTCAGACAGATTGTCTCTGACCATTGAAACAGTAGAAATAATTTTCAAGGCCAGTCCAAATACGATATAGAAAATATATCAATTGTTTGATGGATTCCATCTCAGTAAAATATTAGAGATCAACGGAAAATATAAAAAATTTGTTGGCTATGTACACTAATATTGTATTTCAACACCCAAAAGTGATCTATTTTATTATCCTGCACGAAGGCAGTCTACAAAGTATTTCCTAGAATTATGGGTTGCCATACAAACAGGGGCAAGGAGAAGGATCATCGATAACCTAATTCAATACTTAACAGAAGCAACTGGAAAATCCCTCAGCATTAAGCTCCGTATGTTTCCTATTCTGGTTTTTTATTT
This sequence comes from Cupressus sempervirens, assembly GCA_028749045.1. Lineage (NCBI taxonomy): Eukaryota > Viridiplantae > Streptophyta > Pinopsida > Cupressales > Cupressaceae > Cupressus > Cupressus sempervirens. The sequence goes on from CM053793.1 coordinate 263,908,565, forward strand.
GTTACTATTCACTTGAGTTCTTGGTGGCAAATTCAATGTCTGATCATCAGCCGATGTGAAAATAAACATTTCTAAGTTCCCTGGTAGTGTTTTAGGCCTCTACTCTAGCTGATTATAACACTCTCTAGCAAGATTGAATGCGATAAACCTACTTAAGTTCCCCGGCAGTGTTTTAGGTCTCTACTCAAGCTGATTACAAAACTCTCTAACAAGATTGAATATGATAAGCCTACCCTGTACCATGCCAAGTGGTATTCATCGTGTACTCATTTGCCAATAGGTCTTAAAGGATTCAAGAATGGAATAAGTCATCTTGCCTTTGACGGCGGCTGCTTACTGATAGGTTAAAATGCTGTCTCACCTCCTCTACTATAGTGACTTACCTACATAAAGAACTCCGGTTTGCAATCCTTATTCATCACCTATCCTGGGTCGCAGAGAATAACCTAGGTACGTATTATCCTTTGCAATTTCTAATCTAAAATCTCCCTTTTTGGGTTCATTCAGTTATCATTATAATACTCATCTGGCAATCAGGAAAATCTACATTTTGAAAAATGCAGCTCTATGATCTAACCTTTCATTACTGGGTCCCCCTAATTAAGTAAAGTCCCGAACTTCTATTTAAGATCAGGATTCGTTTATAACACTACAGCAAACTCGGAATTTTCAATTCTTATCATCCATAGGATGAAAGAAAACCCAACAAACCCGGCTCCTTTCCTGTAGCCCTACAAAAAAAAAAATTGTTTATAAAGAACGCATTGTGGCCCAGATTGTTTAAGAGGATTAAAACCACGAGATCGATAGCACGAAGCTTGTTTGTTCACCACTGGGTATATAAATCCAGTAAGAAAAACACCTTTTTGCCCCCCACAAGATCAGTCAATAACAATTTTCTACCAAAAATCAAACAGAAAGCCGAATAAATCTGCTCACAGTTAAGTTTACCTGAATCTTATCGATTCTCTCGTAATCCATCCCTGTGAACTAATCAACAAATCAGCTGCTGAATACAAGAATGGAATTGAGATTTATTTGCTATCTCTGAAGTGGTTAAGCATCCTAAAAATAGGAGCATTTTTTCAGGCAGGCGTTAGAGATTGTCTTTACATGCAAAAGGAAAAATGAGAGGATTAAGCCCGAGGGAATGTCATGCAGCTTATAACAGTGTAACTCCAGTCAACGCACCGCCCGAGGAAAACTGAGTCACAGACCACGTACTTGTTTAAACATGACAAATGCTATCATCACCATGAACAGATTTATTATTAATGAGCTTGTGGGCTATATTATTGTTAATTTGTTTTTTAAATATACGCCGTCCCTTTTAATTATCTTCATTGGATTCAATGTGGTATAGGGGATTCTTCGGTTTTTTAGTAACGCGGGGTTTGGTTAGATTTTTGAAAGATGTGGGTGTGTAGGTGGGAAGCGTTTTCAAAAGAATAATAATACCTAAGCTTCAGATGTAGACCCACATGAGGCTCGAGATCCCAAAGGGCCCCTCCCATCCAATTCTCACGAGACCTCCGTAGATGTGGGAACCTCAGCCTCACCTTTGTGTATTTCTCTAAAAAGCCCTTCTTTTTTACCAAACAGAGTTTTCCTATCCTATTGGCACGACTTTGTTTTGATCCACTTTGTAAGCATTGATGAGGATAAAAGTTTATTTTTAACAAAAGTAACCTGGCCAATCATGGAGTGCGAGGGCTTGTCAATCTCTAACAAAAATCATAGTATTAGATACATGATTACCCTTTGGAGATCTATATAGACCCTCTTGTCATCTTCAAAGAGTTTGTCTTGTTTATGCATTTTGATTATTGTTATGTTGGTAGGCACTCCCCACTAGTAATAAGGTGTATATCAACACAATTTTTTTTTATGTCTATTTCTATACGTGTTAATATATCAATACAATTTGAATGATTATTTGAATAGACATTTTACAATAATAATGGGATCATTCTAAGCAAAAACAAAAAGAAGTCCAAGAAATAAAGTATAAATTAGATTTGATTTGTATTAGAACTATTTATAGATTTGATTGTGGAAATCTAATAAGGTAGATTTGATTTGTTTTTAAAAAGTAAATATTAGACTTAATTTGTTTTGGAAAAACATTCCCACATTTATAAAATAAGAAATTTTGATTTGTTTTCAAAACTAAAACTCAAATTGGTTTTTTTATAATTACTTTAAAATAATATTTATACAGAGGTTTTACATAATTTGTTTTCTATATAAGTATACTACTTATTGAGAATATAGTAGTGTAGCTTAGGTATAAGTACCTATGGTCAAATTTACCTTAATTTTATATGAAATTTGTTTCGTGTGAATGTTTAATTAAGGTTATATTATAGATGTCAATTAATCTACACTTTTACTGAGCTTCATGAAAAAACAAGTTGTAGGAATGATTTTTTTACAATCTTGCTTTAACTTAATAAAGCACCCCTAAGGTTGCAACTAGTTCACGGGACCAAATTAGCTCATGTTAATTTGATGCTTGGTCACTTTATGATAATTTTATTGGTTTATTTTTTATCCTTTATATGGCCTTAAATACTCTTACATCTCTCACGAGATCTCTTGGCCTTAATGTCATCAAGCATCTCTTGTAAACTATAAAGTGGGAATTAGGGTTCGCTAACTTGTATTGGCAAACTATGAAGCTTGGGTCTATTTCATTTACATTGGAAAGAAGATGATCCACCAAGCTCAAGACAACTCAAGCACTTAGCAAATTAAGTGATCCTTCATTAGGGAAAAAGGAGACTATGAGTACAATTATGATTGAGAGAATGCAAGATCTAGGGCTAAAGAAGGTGAAAAGGTGGTTTTCTACATGTACATGATGACTAAAATGTAAAAGACAAATTTGAGTTGTGGATCTAGAAAGCGCAAACTATAACTGACCTATAGTCAAAATTTTAGTTATTGTAGGAATTGACTTGCTAAAACTAATCATCAAGTCATTGGTCCATCATATAGCTTTCTATTTGTGGTGGTGTTTGCAAGTGATTATCTTCGATCACTTGTAGATATCATCATAGCTATGCTATCTACATGGTAGATGGATGCCTTGGTGATTTCCAAGCTCCATCTATCATAAAATTGTTTCTATACTATTCAAAATATAAATTATGTACAAAGACAAGGTGTGTTCCTTCATTTCCAACTTATTTACATTTCAAAAAAATATTGGGATATCATACTGCTAAACTTGAATGGCACTAGAAAAAGTTTAAGATTCCTACTAAAATGATGTAACCATTGCATGATTTCAATTTGGTTGTGAGTGTTGCATTGTGGGTGACAAGATTAGCGTGCTCCCTCCAATGCAATCCTAAATAGGAATTGGAGTTCCTAATCAGAGACAAGATTTTAGAATTATATGTGGAATAAATTTGGATAAAAAATGTTGAGAATGAAGGTTAGGAATCCCTAAAATAGGGCCTCCTGAGAAAACAATTGCATAGGGATGCAATTTATGATGCAATATTTATCTTCCACCTTAGCAGGAGTATGAAACTACTTCATAATCTCAATAAACTAGATTAAAGAATAGGAGATTTTTTCCAAGGTAAAAGAGACAAGGAAACACCAATCTCCCAAGTGACTTAGTACCTAATCAATCTAAGTCTAGGAAAAAAGAAACATCATGATATATATATATATATATATAAAATTGGCTAAAGTATCCTAGTAAATTTAACTTTATTGATTCATGTAACAAGCTTGGTAAGAGAGTCAAATAGTCCTAGAAATTATGTAGTATTCTAGTCAACTCACCCCAAGGATGCAAACAAAATGATTGTGCGATAAAAAAATTTTGATTAAAAAAATGGTGCAAATGGTAACTAAGAAGGCAAATTATATCAAAGAAAATCCACCAAGAGAATACAAAGAAAAGTACATAGTTTGCTAAGTAACTTGAATTTTTTTACTACAAAATTTTACATGTAGTATGGATATAATGTGTCATAAAGAACGAATTGCATACTCCCATGTTAAAGTAACATACTCCCACATTAAAGTAATTTCACATTCCTTATTAGTATATTTAAGGTATTATGTATGCTTCAAAAATACTATAATGTAGAAAATAGTGATCAATGGTAGACCATTGTGGAGTTTTCCATATTACTTGGGAAATTCAAAGCTACTAACAAAGGGAATTCGATTAGCACAACCTAGAGAGTAAGGGTGCAAATTTGTGATCCATATATAGTGTAGGGTTTTGTGGTTTTATTTCCCTGTGAGAAGGAGATGTAAATGATGTGTAAATCTAAAACATAAATTCAAGCCATAAAAGTAAGTGTTAAAGGAAGAAGAATGAACATACTCAGCTTAAATTTGGGTGGAAGGATGAACTTCATATTTGGATTTGATTATTGCGGAGCTATCCCAATCAAGTATGGTTCTAGATACGGGCTTCTAACACCTATATCTTCTAATTATGAAATTTTCAAGTTCTTGGGACTATGCTAACTAAGGTCAACATAGTCTTGGAGGCTCAAACTTTGATGAATTTTGTAGAGGATTAGTCATTGGTTCTATAACTCTAAAAAATTGAATTTGAAATAGTGGCACCTATTCTTGCACACAGAAATGAAGGGGAAGTGATTGTGGGAAGGGGCTTTCCTTGGTCAAGCCCATGTATGTGAATCAACCTTGAATTAAAATAAATAAAATTGAGAGAATGTTTTCATATTATAAATATTAGATCTAACGATGGAATGTATCATACCATGTTGATGCAATTAATATGTGATCAAGTATATTGATGCAATAACTTTGATTCAACACAAAAATTAAATGGAAATCATGTAAGAAAAATTGTGTGTAGTAGCTGTTGTAATTCACCACAAAGTTAGATTGAGGAACAATAAGACTTGAATGGATGAATGTAGATATCCTTCCTTGATTGCAAACTCCTTTAATTGGCCTCCAATCAAGGAAAAGAGCTAAGTTTTTGGAAGGAAATAACTTTCATGCATGATGGAGATGATAGAATTATGTAATGCTTGATGAATGGTAAATTCATTTAATGGATCTTTGTCAGAAGATTCCAACCCTATTAGGAGTTGATAAAAAGTCAATTGAACCCACTATCCAAGTTGCTTTAGAATTGTTCTCACTAAACAATTTAGGATACTATTCAAGAAAGATAAATTGATTAAAATAGTAACTTATCTTTCCAATACAATTCCTTTGAAGTCCACAGCTTATCCTCAACATCTAACACTCCTCTGATCTTAGAAAAATTTGCATCGAAGCACACATAAACAATAACCATCCACACATGGACACTTAAAAGATAAATTGATTAAAATAGTAACTTATCTTTCCAATACAATTCCTTTGAAGTCCACAACTTATCCTCAACGTCTACCACTCCTTTGATCTTAGGAAAATTTGCATCCAAGCACACATAAACAATAACCATCCACACATGGACACTTACAACTAATCTTTAATCCTATACACCAAGTCCTAATAACTAATTGATTTTGCTTTGAGGCTTCCCCAATGTAAAATGAATAATATAGGACCATAATATGATATTACATTTAGGTTCCACACATTACAATACAAGTTACATCAACATTATAAAATAGTCAACCTCTAAGGAATAACCCACAGGTTATCTTTCACAAATTTTCATAGAATGAATACCAAATTATGCCATCGTGAAGATATCATCTTGAACATGTCTCAGACCAAAATCCAAGAAGCTCATTGAACAAGCTTTAACCTCACCAAAAGGTTACAACATGAAGAAGAACATAGAGTTTCCTCCAACCAATCTTCAACAAATATTTTGTAACTCACTAAAAGCATCATAACTCTTTCTGTGTACATATATATAGCATCTATAAACATCCATAAACATACTGCTAAACGTGCTGAAATAAACTCAGTAACCAAAAACCTTATCAAACAAAATTGTCTCTGCTACTCTGCCAAAACTGTCCAAAAAGATAATATGTTGACTTCAATGATAAACCAAGTCATGAATGCAACACATAAGCACTCAATCATCTCCCAAAGCATACTAAAAATCTCCATAAGGAATGTGTGCCAAAATTTAATTGCTTGGATTGAGATGATATGAAAATAAGACAAACATGACTCCTTTTATACACATTTTTGGGGCAAAGATTTTGCAAGGATTACCCTAATTAAGCATTTAGGAGAAACAACACCACATCATTCCCAAAACCCATTAAAAATCAAAATCCTAGGACAAGATGACCAATGTTGGCCTTGTCTAAAAAAGATCTAGGTCTACATCACCTTTGTCCAAGAAGAATTTTTGTAAGTTATCATGGGACCTAGCTTGTGTTTTGAGAAAGGGAATAGTGAGCTAGGAAATTAGAGAGAATCTTGTAATCCAAAAGTGCATGTAAAAGGGAATCAATTGAAAAGGAAATTATGCATAGAAATTATAACCGATATCAATTTTACATGATTGAAGGAGAAAGAGGAACCATTAAATGCAATATGAGACCTTACCATAAGAAATGTACTAAAGTTGTCTAAAAATGGTCCCAAAATAAACACAAAGTGCTTAATTTTTAGGATGGTACATGTATCCCCCACCTTAGTGGGAGTATGAGGCAAGATCATTCTCATGGTAAAGGAAGACATAGGAAGAATGAATGATAATATGGATGATAGGTTAATTTTAAAGAGATAATATATCATTGCATTTAAGTATATAAGTGATGTAGGAGCATCCTTGGGCTATTGGAAATCTTGCATCACCCAAAAAGATATTTGTTTCTTTTTGTTTTCTATTTATCTATCTAACAATTTGATTTGGTGAACTCTTGTTTATCCTTTTCAAATTCCACAAGCTTGGCTTCATATGGTGGACTTATCATGGATCATTATCCCAAGTGCATAGAAATTAATGTTACAACTAGCATAAGTTATGCTTCATCTTCTTGGGTACTAATTTTCTATGTTTTTCTTCATACGATGCCTGGTATTTAATTCTGAGAGGTTCTATATTTAAGAGTCATCTTACACACACTTGGATCTAGGTAGTTGATTAACATGTGGACCTATACCTAAGGTTGCATAATGTTATCTCATGTATTATGTATTTAGTCATTAATTATTTGAGGATCAATCCTATATTGTATAGTGTGTTTCATATTATTAGATATTGTGAACTCAAAGCTGACATATGTGTCCTAATGGCTATATATGTAATGTCCTAGAGTTTTATAAGTAACAATTTTAGTAGTGATCAAGGAAGTAGATACTTGGAGGAAGATCAAGAGTAGGGAGTTCTGGTCTATAATCTAGAATGTATTAGCCATGACCAAGAAGGCCTTGCAACTTGACATATTTCTTATCATTCTGTATGTGAGTTATGTAATCAATCAATATTCAATGGTTTATATGAAGATCTCTTGTTAATAGAGTGTGTTATTTACAATTGCATCTTGTTATATTTTTGTTGTTTTAAATTTTTTGGGGGCTTGATCATCTCCTTTGGAGGTACACCTTCCTTGTACTGCATCAGATGGTATCAAAACCTAGTTGATCTTGTTAGAGTGTGGTTTGATCTCGTTGGACTTATTAAAGCTAAAGATTTAACCCTATTGAGAAAATGTTGATCTTGTTGGTGACTTGTCAAAGAGTAGTTAGACCTAAAGGTTGTTGATCTGATCATGGTTGAGCTTAGAGAGCTTGTAAGACTTGAGTTCCTTGGTTGTGAGGCATTAAATTGGAGTTCTAGCTCATAATTGCAGAGGACTTGTTCAAGTTTTTTTTGAGAATTTTGTTATAGACCTATTAATCTTTGTTGGTGAATAGATCACTAGAGTTTGAGATAGTTACACCTTGTTGTAATTTAGTATGTCTTAATTGTCTTGAGAAGGAATCCTGAAACTCAAGAGGAATATGTTGAAGTTGTTGAAGATCTTGAAGGACATGAAGTAGAGATCCCTGCAGAAGAAGAATGATTGTTGAAAGCTATGACACAAGTTGGTAAGAGTCATAGAATAGAAGTTTCAAATTATTCTGGTTCTTTAGATCCCAAGGAGTTGATAGATTGAAGTAATGAGCTTGAGGATTTTTCTAAGCTTGAAAATATTGTAGATACATAGAGAGTTAGGCTAGCACAAACTAAGTTGAAAGGTCATGCTGCCTTATGTTGGAAAGAATTACAAAAGGATAGAGAAGACAATGATGAACCTAAGATTAGTAGATGGAAACCCATGATTTTTGAGTTGAAGGCTAATTTTATCCTTGAAGATTATGAACTTGAATTGTTCAAGAAGTTGTAAAACTTGAAGCAAAAAGATATGTGTGTGAAGAACTATACTAAAGAATTTTATAAGATACAAATCAGATTTGGACTTTATGAATCTTCTAAGGAAAAGGTTCCAAGGTATGTTAATGGTTTGAAATTCAATGTTCAAGATGAATTAAGTATGTTGAAGCTTAGTTTGGTTGAAGATGCTTATCAATATGCATTGAAGACTGAAGAAGTGTTAAGAAGAAAGAAAGGTAAACAAGTGACTAAGGTTGATAGTTCTTGGGTAAGAAAGTTGTTTCTAATAAGAAAGTTTTACTGAAGGGTACTTGTTTTATATGTGGTGAGGATTTACATTGAACCTTTGACTATCCTAGTTTGAAAGTTGATAAATAAAACTTGGCAGTATAAGAAGAGAAGAAAGTGGAATCTTTTGATGTTGATTTAGCTTCACCTAAAGTTGGAGAATATCTTTTGTTGAGAAGAATCATGTTTGATAACCATGATGTGGAACCAATGCAAAGGAGAAATGTATTATGAACAAATTGTAACTCTAGAGGTAAATGTTGTAAAGTTATTATGGATGGAGATAGTATTGATAATCATTTTTTTAAAAGGTGGTTAGGAAACTTGTTTGCAAATATTTCAACATCCTACTCCTTATAGTATTAGTTGGTTTCTAGTGTTGGAAATATAAGATAGGCAAGGTTACTAAGAGGGGAGGGGTGAATCAGGAACTAATAAAACTTTTATCTTACTTCATTAATTAATCCTTCATATAATAGTCTGATCTAATCACATGCATGAAAGAATGAAAGCAATAAAATATTCATAACACATTGACACAAGATATGGTAACCCAAAAACCTTCCAAATAGAAAGTAAAATGAGGGTGGGGATGATACCCATAAGCTTTAGTACTGCAGTATAAAGTTAACCTGTTAAGGCTTACAATTGACCACTTCTAGTGATTTACCCTGGTAGGAGCAATGAGGATTGTGAGGTCCAACTTGTTAAAGGAGTTACAAACATACAATGAAGTATGCACTCAGTTAAGAGATCTAGCAAAGACTGTTAAGTCTACCCTATTAAAGGATTTGACTGATGTGCCGATTAGGATGAACCAGTGGCTTATCTTTGATTTGCTAAATGAGATTCCTTGAATTAAAATGATCACTTGACTGTGATAGATAAATCTCTATTGTCCCTTATACTACTTGTAGCCTTCTTTAATTCGCACTCTTGCTCATCATATATTTCTTTTTCTTCATGTTTGATATGATACAATGCATTATATTTATACCAATCCAAATCATGACTTACTAGAGTTGGCTACAATACTAATTTCATCATAATTCACAAAGTCGGCCCAACTACTATAACTTGAGTTCTAAAGAAAAAATTCGGTGATGTTTTGATAATTGGAAAACATTGTCAATGCTTGGCAATCTTTGGCACTTGGTTGAACTTGAAGCTCAATCCATACTAATCACTTCCAAGTAGCTCAAACTTGGTTAGCATTATGTGACTTGGTGAACACTGACAAACTCGGTAGCTGTTGAATCACCCGGTTTATACTACATGAATTGGTCAACACTAGATTCATATTGTTAACACTGTGAGCTTGGTAGATATTGTATAACTTGGTTAACATACCATAGCTTGGTTAACACTACAATCTTATTCACTTCCATTGAATAGCTTGGTAGCCTCTACTACACTCGATTTGCACTGTACATTGTTTGTAAAGCTCAGTAAACACTATGTAGCCCGAAATACATTGCAAACTAACTCAGGTGCTCGGTAGACAATGCATTTTGAGTACTTGGCTTGGGAATAATTGAATCACTTCATTAACACTGTAAATTGAATGATGGGCTCAGTAGCAACTGTAGAGCTCGATAGAAATGTAACCATTTGACTAAGTGTTGTCACTGATAGACAAACTGACTTTGATGTCAACATCTAGATGATCATTAGGGCCAGGTTGGAGAATAATGCTTGGTTTATTTTAGTATTGGACCTTTTAAGGATAAAGTTTTATGTAATGTAGTTGACATGAGTGCTTCTCATGTTTTACTTGAAAGACCTTGGCAATTTGATAGAGGACCTATACATAATTGCATAAAGAACATTGTTATAGTTGAGAAAGATGGTAAGAATTTTTTTTTATTCCTTTGAAGGATGAGGAAGGTGTCAACACAAAGAACTTGAGTGTTTTCAAGACTTTTAGTTTGAAGACAACATAACCTGTGGTTAAGGTTCCTAGATAGTTTGAATTAAAGTTATTTGATCCTATGATTAAGAATATAGGTAAAGGAAAGCAATATTCTAATCAGATAAAGGAATACAATAGGTATGATTCATTTGATCTTGTAAGTTATAGCAGGAATAGTAGATCTAAGTTATGTGATGTCATAGTTGGTTGCATCAATGAGTTTGGATAGACTTCCATGTTGATTGATGAAGAGGATTTATGGATTAATAATGAGCATGGGATTTATGTTTTGAATTCTTTCATATAAGTCCTTATACATCATCTTTTATCACCTTGGGTGTCTAATGTAGTAGCATACTTGGGCTGTTGGCAATCTTGCATCACCCAAAAAGATATTTGTTGTTTTCTATTTTGTAGTTATCTATCGAATAGTTTGATTTGGAGAACTCTTGTTTGTCCTTTCCATATTTCACAAGATTGTCTTTATATTTTGGAATTATCATAAGTGTTTAGAATTTAATGCTACAAGTAGAAAAAGTTATGCTTCATCTTCCCGGGTGTTGATTTCCTATGATTTTCTTCATACAATGTCTAGTATTTAATTCAATGAGGTTCTATATTTAAGAGTCATCTTACACACTCTTAGATCTAGGTAGTTGGTTAACACGTGAACCTATACTTGAGGCTACATAATATTATCTCATGTATTATATATTTAGTCATTACTTATTTGAGGGTTAGTCTATAATTTGGAATGTATTGGCCATAATCGGGAAGACCTTACAACATGACATATTTATTATCATTGTGTATGTGAGTTATGTAATCAATTAGTATTCAATGGTCTATACAAAGATCTTTTATTACTAAAGTGTGTTATTTGCAATTGCATCTTGTTTTACTTATGTTGTGTTATATTTTATGGGGACTTGTTCATCTCCTTTGGAGGTGCACCTACCTTATATTGCATCAATAAGTCCCTAATGTAAGGATCCTAACTCCACATCCATACAGAAGGGCATAGATATAAAGAAAAACTAAAATAAAAATAAAAAATAAAAAGACTAACAAGATGCAAAAGAACTGAACAAAATCCAAATTTTTTGGCCATATGGATAAGTAGGAAAATTTGAATTTGTCATTTATGGAAACATATATCTCAGGAATAGAAGGCACAATATGCATATAAAGGTCTTGGAGTTAGATACAGAAAATTGTCTAAGTATTAGATAGTTTTACTAGCAATATAGAGATAGTTTCAATATGCGCGGTCTATAGATACATTTTTGGCATGTGCACACTTGGATATAGATAGAACATAGTGTCATGATGACATGTGCAAGAGTGCAATATGGTACGAATAGTATGGCATAAGATATAATAGTTTCACTGGGTAAAGCCAGTGAATAGAGTAGAACAGAGCACATCAGTAATTTGGCATTTACAGGTTAAGGAATTATTTTTGTGAAAAAATAATTACTTAACTAATTAGGGAGGACATCCTAGATGTTAACCCTAAATTAGAAAAAAAAAAAAAATTGTATTATGTCAACTGTCTAAATGCTTAAAAGTTGACAGCGCAAGTTTTGTAAAAAGGTAAGGTATAAGTAAAATATTGAAATATGCGAAGTAGTCTAGCTATATGTATAATATGTGAATGTGTTGAATATGATATGAGAACTTATGTGAAGGCTATGTGAGGTGTATATGATGCAAATTCTAATTTATGATCAAAGATATGTGAAGTATAATAGACAACAATAAAGAGGTTTTTGTATCTATCTCTTTTGTTGATAAGGATTGCATTGTATAATTGCATGTTTGGGTAGTGGGATCATCTTGCATATATTTTGTAATACCAACTCCTACTAGGGTTGAAGCTCTTAACAGAACCTAGTCCTCTAACAAGGAGTAAGACACTATATGTACTTCATAGACTCGTAATAGGGTCAACATCCTTAACCAATTTCTTTTGTTTAGTGGGTACCTTCCCCAGAGGGGTTTTACCTTGGCCAGGGTTTCCCTACTTAACAAAACATGGTGTTATGAGTTCTCTTTGTGTGTGATTATTATTACTATTCAACATTGTTGGTTTAATTTCATATGCATGTATAAAGTAATTAACAATATTCATTTGTGGACAAAAGTTTGTAGAATACTAATTCACCCCCCTGTTGCCCCTTCTTAGTATTACCTATTTCTAACAATTGGTGTCATAAGACAGTTACTCAAAAGAGGATTAACAGCTGGAGTAAGGTCCCTATGGATATGGAATAGTTACATAAGAATCCCTTGAGTAGATTTATCTTCTTACTAAAGAAAGAGACAACCTGAAAGAAAGGTATGAAGATGCAAAAGATTACATTGGGAAACTGAAAGATAAGATTGATCATCCCAAATCTTGAAAAGAACCTAGAGAGCAAATAGACGATAGTAATGAGGTAGCGACCTTAAAAAAAGAAAATGAGATTTTGAAACATGAGTTGAATATTGTTGAACTAAAACTAAGCCTGAAGAAGGATGATAGCAAGACTAAACCATATCTAAAATTTGAGAATGCAGATCTAAGATCCCATCTTTCAAAAGTAACATCTGAACTTGACTCTATCAAAATAGAGCATGCAAAACTTGAGAAGTACAATATTATTTTGAAAGGAGAACTAATCTAGGCTAAGCAATAGTTAAAGAAGCTATATTCCAGTAGTGAGAAAATTGACAAACAACTATTCTATTAGAGATCTTCTTATGATAAGACAGGTCTTGGATATTTCATTGGAGAAAAACCAAAAAAAAAAAAAAGCTAAGAAAGAATTAGATCCAGTTGATGAAACCCCTAAACCTAAGAAGAATGATCAAAATGAAATTGAGCCAAGTAAATTCGATGAAGTACCTAAAGAAGTTGAGCAACAAAGTCAACCTGATAAACGCGATGAAGCCAAACAAACAAAGCAAGTTGAACCACCTAAAGAGGTAAGATATGAATTCAAAGGTAGATGATTTATATGTAATGAAGTTTTTCATATGAAGAGAGATTATACAAGTAAGTCTTTCAAACCTATTACTAATTTCTATTGTTATAATTATCATGGTTTTGGACATAAAGTAGTTGATTATACAAAATGTAAGTTTGATGGTAATAATAACAATAGTAGAATGTTTAGGGATACTAACCCTACAAGTAATAAAAGAAGGAGATCCTCAAGAAAATCTAATGAAGGATAAGGAGTTAATGGAACAAGGAGAAATATTGTGTGTTACAAGTGTAACAACTTTGGACACATTGCTAGGAATTGTAGAGCATCAATTAATTAGAATGGACCTAATAAGAGAAGGAGTGCATATGTACGTCAGTTATGCAATAACTTTGCTCACATTGCAAGATTTTGTAGAATGGATATGAGGAACATCAACAAGAACCCAAAATTTAGAAGGAACAAAAATAGAAATGACATAAGGAATGACAGTAGCAATAACAGTAAGAAAGATGCACTCAAAGAGTATGTTGAAGAATTTAAGGAGGTAGTTGTGAAGGAAAAAGATCCATCAATTTCACATGTGGTATTAGAAGAACAATATTTTGATGCACTTGGTGAGAGATTGAAGTCAACCATTGTGTGTGATTCATCTTATTTAAATTAAGCACTTTCCCATTCAAGATAAAGTACTAGAAAGATAAAACATAGGTTCGAGATTGAGTTAGAATTTGCAAAGTTTGCAAAAGGAAAACTAGATCGTAAGGTATCTCTAGTTAAGAGCGCAAGTCATTTGGAACTCACATGAAGATTTATGAATGAAAAAAAGTTTACTAATAATCAAGAACAACTTATTGCAGACCGAGTAGTTGCATAATCAATGCAAAGTTCAATTTGAAAGGATTTAAAGGATGTGAACAAGATTGTATGTACTATTTGGTCATGTGAATAATTAAGGAGAACTTGAGAATAATTTGATAATGAGTTGAAGGTAAATTAAAGTATTTTCAGGTGTGAAGTAAAGAAATCCCTAGTTACACACAAATTAGGTATTCTTTTGGTTTATAGCTAAAGTTTCAAAGATTTTTGAATCAAAGTAATGGTGAACCCTGTTGTGAGTGATGTTAATGAGAGGCCATGATACAAATTCAAGAAACACCCATTTGTATCTTTGGAAGATGATCCTTTGGGAGCATTTTCACAAGTTCTACCAAACATATTACATGTGGAGGATGTAAGGGCATACATTCACTATAAATTTGAGACTATTGGTGATAGTGAGATTCATAAGGACTTAAATGTGGTATGTAACAATGATTTGTCTTTGAAGCAAGGTTTTCAACACCTAGAAGGGTTGAACATTATCAGACACATGTTTTATATGGAGTTTGATAACCATGAGTGGACCAAAATCATCTTGAGCATAATCCATAGGTGAATATTTTGGGTAGGAGACATTCCTATTATGATTGACAATGACATGATCCACAAGCTTATTTGATTAAGCAATGAAGGGAGAAATCAAGTGAATGAAAAGAATGTAAAGAAAATTGTTGAAACCAATTTGAAGACTAAGTCACATGGGAGAAATATGAGAATTGACTTGATAAAAGAGGATGATGTAAGAATCATTGACAAAAGTATAGGGTACAAGATGAATCATAATTCAAGAGTAAATTTTATACCTGTTGGATTCATCCATGCAGCATATCTGATGACAATAAAGAAAGAGAAAATCAATGTGTGAAATTGTGAAGCAACAGTTGCTTGACAATATTGAGAAGTTAAAGAGGACAAAGAATGCAACTTTCAGACTTGAATCACTTACAACTCATCCATTCTTTCAAATTATCAAAAAGTTTCTAGGGATGCCAAATTATGAATGGAATGGAAACAAGCGCCAATGACCTAATTACTTACCATTATAAAAGACATCTAGAGGAAAGAATACTGAGGATATAACAAAGATGACAAAGAGTTTCTAGTCAGAAATGAAAAAGAGATTCAAAATTCCTACCTGACTAGTAGAGAAGTACAAAGATTATATATGTTTCATGGTTGAAACTGATGTCATCTATATGGAAGCTGTAGAACCTAGAGTTAAATTCATAGATCATATGGGCTATGAAATGAGAAAAGAACTAATAGAATGTCATGTAAAGATAATCTTGGAATTTGACAAAGATAAGGAATGCCCTAAACGGGGTACTTTTGAATAAAAGATGAAAGAAGTTTGTAATGAATTGTATAGCAAAGAAATTATGAAGAAGTGAATAAAGAGACAGAGGAATCCATTGTCAAATACATGACATACTATAGAGAACAGTGCAAATTCAAGGGGAGAAATGCCTATTACTATTGAATAGAGTACACCTAAACCAATAGTAATGAAAGTCAAGGACACTAAGATGCTAGACTCCTCTCTATAGATCTCAATTGGTACTGGAACCATGCAAGTGGACAACACTTAACTAACTATTGATGTCAAAGAAAATCCTTGTAAGGGCTATGGAAAAAACATTGTTGGCAATATAATTGGATACTCTAGCACCAATGAGGAAAAGCATGTAGAAGAGGAAGAGGAGAATATAAAAAAAGAAGAGAAGAATAAGAAGAAAGAGGAAGAAAGAAGAAGAGAGAGTGAAGAAAAGAAAAAGAAAAGAGTAGAAGATGAAAATAAGAAGAAAGAAGGAGAAAGGAAGAGAATAAAGGAAGAAAAGGAAAAAGAAAATGAAAAGAAAAAGAAAAAGGAGGAAGAAGAGGAGAAAAGAAAAAGAAGAAGAAGAGAAAAGAAGAAAAGAAAAGGAAACCAAGGAGAAAATGAAGTGTGGTTGGAGAATTGTGATGCAAGAATCTTTTTTCAAACCATAGCTTAAGCAGATGACTACAGAGGTGGATAAGGTAATCTTTCAACATGAAGCATATATACTACTTGCTACTCCTATAGAAGATAAATCACCCTTGATCCCTTTACTATTAGCAACATCTAATGATAATGATGGCTAGAAAGGTCTCATATTTTCTTTGAGAAAATTATGAGAAAGGAACAAGATAGTGAAATTTTTGGAAAGAACCTTGAGAGAATTCTTAGAAAGAATGCAAAGTGCAGTCACTTCAAAGGTGATAGACTTAGACTTATAATAGAAGGCAAAGGAAATGGTGAAACTCTTTGATGCAAAGTTTACCACTCTATTAGACATTGCATCAATCTAGGCACAAAAAAAGCATGATGTTTTGATATAGTTTGCACAAATGTGCACAATGATCTATAGACATTAGATATTTGTATAAAGGAGTTGTTTGGAAGAAGGAAAGAAGTTATATGGACAATGCGCTATGTCCTATAACTATTTGAAGGATATTAATTATGAATTCTTAGTATGGATGAATGAGCTCCAGGAATTAATAGATAGATTGAAGCAGCCTAATGCAAACATTGAAGATGTTGAGGCTAGGATATTGAAAGTTCATGATGCTACCAGGATCATGGAACTAAACAAGGAAAGGGTAACCAGAAGTTTCTCTATATTTAGAGAACATCTATCAATGAAGATCAGTATGCTGCAAAAGAAATTGGAAGAATGTCTTTTTGCTAAGACTTCTTATAAGAAATTCTCTTATACTGACCTGAATGTAGTTGAGGTAACTCAAGAATCTCAACTACATATCAAGAATCTCAACTTAAGCAAGAAAAGGTAACTCAAGTATTTTGACACCTTTGTCATTGATGTCAAAGAGGGAGAGAAGTATAGGAAAATTGTATTACATGTTTTAGAAGAGTATATAGAAAGAGGGAGCTTATCTATTACAATGAGCTTATTTATTGTAATATGAGTTATAAGGATAGATGGTTATAAATTTGATTATCCATAGTTTTGCATTTTGAAGTTCTAAAAATTTTGTAAAGGCCATTTTGAAGAAAGTTTTTGTACAACATTTTGGGACTTAGCCAATTTTCCCATATGTTGCCATCAATGCCAAAGAGGGAGATTGTTGGAAATATGGCTAAGTAGGAAAAGTTAGAGTTGTCATTTATGGAAACATATGTCCTAGGAATAGAAGGCACATTATAGAGATAAAGGCCTCACAGTTAGATACACAAAATTGTCTAAGTATCAAATAGTTTTACTGGTAGTATAGAGATAGTTTCGATATGCACAATCTACAGAGACATTTTGGGCATGTGTGTACTTGGATATAGATAGAACAGAGTGTCATGATGACATGTACAAGAGCATAGTACAATATAGATCATACACCATCAGATATAATAGTTTCACCAATAAAGGTAGTGAATAGAGAAGAACATAACACATCAATAATTTGGTATTAATGGGTTAAGGAATTATTTTTGTGACAAAATAATTACTTAACTAATCAAGGACAACATCCTAGATGTTAAACCTAACTTATCAAAAATTAATTTTATATTATGTCAAGCATGTGAATGCTTGAAGGCCGACAAGGCAAGTTTTGTAAAAAGGAAAGGTATAAGTAAAAGATTGAAATATGCAAAGTAGTGTGGCTATATGTGTAATATGTGAATGTGTTGAATATGACATGTAAACTTATGTGAATGATATGAAAGGTATATATGATGCAAATTCTGATGTATGATTAGAGATATGTGAAGTATAATAGACAACAATAAAGAGGTTTTTGTGTCTATCTCTTTTGTTTATAAGAACTACATTGTATAATTGTATGTTTGGGAAGTTGGTTCATCTTGCATACATTTTGTAATACCAACTCATAATAGGGTTGAAGCTCTTAATGGGGCTTAGTCCTCTAACAAGGACTGAGACACTATATGTACTTCATAGACTCCTAATAGGGTCAATATCCTTATTTGAATTCTATTTTTAGTGGATCATTTTGTGGGTACCATCCCCACTGGGGTTTTCCCTTGGGAAGGGTTTCTCTAGTTAACAAAACATTGTGTTATGAGTTCTCTTTGTGTATGGTTATTATTATTGTTCAACATTGTTTGTTTACTTTCATATGCATGTTATAAAGTAATTAACAATATTTAGTTGTGGGAACCTATTTCTAACAATGAACTAGTGAAAGAGACTTCAAATGGAAATGTTTCACCTACTAATATCATGTCTGGAAATCTAGTGCAAGAGCATAGATGATCACATAGGAAAAACAAAAACATTGTCAAAGATGATACCAAATCTATGGTCTATCCTACTAGTACAACCATGAGAGAGAGAGAGGTGGTTACCTAGCCCAATAAGATTTTTGACTCATATAGTGAGCCGCATAATAGATAATGTTGAATAGTTCTAGTAGGTTTATGTGCTAAACTAGTCAATATTATTGTAAGGAATCTTGTGCCTACTGACATTTTTTTAAAGGTGGCTTTGGAAATGTCACCTTGAATGTGCCTCAACTTTGGAAATTCTAATTTTGTGTTTTATGTGTTGGTTCCTTAAATTATTGGTTGGAAAACCTATTAACCTTGCTTGCTCAATGCTAGGTAATCCAACACAATTTGGCCAACAACTAGGATTGATACTTATTGATCAAACACTCTTCACTTTAGGATATACTAACCTAGGTAGGTGTACCTAATGAGACATTTTGATATGGCTTATGTATATTTTATTACTTGATACTCTTGAGATACAAAGTTATTCTCAAGGAGAAATCACAACTATGGAACTAAATTCTTCTGGAATGCTTAAAAGGATAGATTAATGTAAATGTATGATGGAAATGATAACAATGACTTAATGTGATGTTGGTAGTTAGATAAAGAACCTTACCAATTATAATTGTTGATCAACTTAACAATAGCTAGACTAGTCTTTTGTCATTGGGTAAACATAGTCTAACCCTAAATTAAAGTATCATCAAACCCTTGAAGACAACACACACACCATCAATTATCAGACATATAACTTGTGGAATATGGACCCTAGTCTAAGTGAATTTAACCCTAGTGATGGAGACCAATTAGACAAATATTACATAGCATGCAATATTTGATAATTAAATACACACATAAGATTCAATCCATCAACAATAACATAGATTTAAGAGGACAATACTAAAAATGAGGTATTTAACATTCAAATATCCTATTAGAGTATCAAAGGAAAGTATCTTATATTGCTATATAAAATAAGGAACAAACAAAAAATAGTGAAGATTGCATAAATCTTGAGATTGAATCAACCATTAAAATTCAAACTACTTTATAATATTGCATATAAGGGGAAATATATCTATCCAAAATATCGAATTGTGGATAACTTGTATGTATCTTAAAACTTATAACTTATGTCAACATCATATCTTGGCACCCTTTCTTAAACAAAATGAAAGGGTACACCAGAGCTTTAGATCTCTTCATTAAATCACTATTCATAAATAATCAAGTAATTATGCATATAAACTAAAAAATACTCTAAAAAAAGGCTTCATGTCATTCATTCTCTAGCAACGACCTCTTCCTCTTGATTTGTTGTTCCTTCCAATTGCACTAGTTCAAGTACTGCCATGTAGTCATTGATCCATTTGGAAATTTCTACATGAGTGGGCCATGTGAATATGGAAACCTCAAGAATGGACTTCTAAATATCTTGCCATTTTTTCCCTATGGCAACTCAAACATCAGTTTGAAATTTAATAAACTTTCTCTCCAAAGTAACGACCTTATCCAGTAGGGTTTCAAAATCATTTATTTGGAAGCTTTCCTTTCCTTGAAGTGAATCACATCCCTTTATGGAAATGTCATCATTTCACCCTTCCATTCTTCTAGGCTCTTGGTCTTTCTATCATTCAAAGATGGTATAACACAACGCTCAACAACAGAAATGAGTACTACCTTTTGTTCAATTTTAAGTTGTTCTTGCTCCATATAGGATTGGTTCTTTGGTATAACTTCCAATACATCAATGTTAGATAACTGAGAGGGGGAGGGGATTAGTTATGTTCATTTATCCTACAGTCCCTTCAAATAATTTCTATACCAAAAGAACTTCATAAACATCATAAGAAAACACTTGGTGTACTCATTCAACTTCTCAATTATCTCACTCAATAACTTTACTCCAAACTATTCATTCAATATTATATTATAACCAACTGATAACAATACAACTTAGTTATTAGCAACCATTAACTTAGTTGTTTTAGATTAAGGTAAAAATAGGTTTTGAAGGGACCTAAAACCCTTTAACAAAAACAAAAGATCAACATTAACAACCAACTTGTAATGTCTCATTTTGGTCATACCTCAAATTGCTCTTAGTTTCTCTTTAAGACCTTAAGAATGACTTCAAGTATTGTTCTATAGTTGGAAATATGGGAATAACTTCTTTCTATTAAACCTTGGTAAATACAAAGTTGATTACCTTAACTTTATGAAAGAAATATGTTGAAAAAAGATTTGTATAATGATGACGGTTTCTTTGTTCATTGAATGTGATAGAATTTGATTTTAAGACTTATACTCTTTGTAGACTATACAAGATTAAGAGATCATTTCGATATTTGTATATTGATTGAATGTATACTCAACTAAACCATATCTTCCACACATCTTCTATATGAATGAGATATACCAACCCGTGTTTGATCTATGAATTCTTAATTTAAGAGTAATGATGTTCTTGTTGACACTACATATAATTATGTAATTGGTTTTCCTTTTATCAACCTAATCGCTAATATGATATTCTCATGGAATACTAAAATACTACTAATTCATTGATTACTGTTGACTGTCATGTCTAGTATGGCTTTATTAATAAGCAAAGATGAACTTGTTATGGTCTAAGATGACCTTCCAATGTTTGTTATGTCCTACTTGATATGTCTGATTACGATGGCAATAGACTATGGAATTGTTACTATTTTATGACACTTTGTGATCATATGTCCGAGTTGAGACAACTATTGCTCCTTGTTTATATGCACTCGGGTTAATGAAGTCGGCGATTGCCTCCCTCTATGTGATTCATAGTATATCCTTCCCTCCATTCTTGCTTTTATGCCCTTCAATGGTGTATGTGTCTCCCTCCACGTCCTTCATTAACTCCATCTTTATATATGTTGATTGGAGGGTGGCCAATAGTCATGTCTCTTAATTAGTTCATTATAGTTATGTTATAATATATTTTGTAATATATTATCCCTATTATTATTATATAATATTATACTATTTATTTATATATTTTTATATTCATATTGTACTATCATTTTATGTTAATAATTCTACCATATTTATTAATAGATATAATATTATATCAATTAATATATTTATTATTTAAATCTATTAATCAAATTATTATCTTTAGTTATTAATAGTTTTTATATTCAAATGTGATAATATTTAAATATACTATCATCTTATGGGTTTATAATGTAATTATAACATTTATTTATTTTTATATTTTTATATTATTATTATTTATTTATAATTAAATTATATGTCAAACTAAAGATATTACACAACTAGGTTTTACAAGGACCTAGAGTAAAGAAAAAATACAAAAACCAGGTTTTACAAGGACTTGGAACCACAAGTTTAAACCGAACACCTCCAGGTTTTACAAGGACCTGGAACCTAAAAGTTTATAAATAGAAAGCCTAATAAAATAAAAAATAGAACCAACAACAACACCCAGACCAACAACCAACACACCAAGAACCACAACTAGCACCTACCCCAGTTCCTTAATGCTCTTCTCCACCTCCTTTCCAGCTTCAATAATGGCCTGGAAAATATAAATCGTGGCAAGAACAGGGACCTCAGGAGCATCAACCATCTTTTTTCTCATACTTTGCCTCATTCTCTTGCTAGGCCCTCCTAGACTCCTCACCACAACAACGTCTAGAGACATGATCTCCTCATTACTTTTCTTGCCCAAACTAGCCGCTATGGCACACAAACTAGAAGTGACCTACTCCATTCTCTACCCAATTTCCTTGATAAGTTGATGGAGTTCTACCACATAATACTTAAGTTTATCAGGTATGTTTTTGACAAGTTTCTCTAGGTGGGCTCTCATGCCACGTTCATGGTCCAACTCTTTCTAAATGGCTCCAACCTTTTTCTTGAGCACCATGATTTCATTGTATAGCCACGAATCCACTTATAGAGAGGCTTCCACTTTAAGTTTGGCAGTATGAAGAAAGGAGAGTTTCACATCGTGGTTCTCATCCCTGGTATCTTTTTTTGTTCTAATCACTGTGTCAATGGTAGTGTTATTGATTGTTAGTCTCAGATTGGTTTTGACAATTAAGTGTCAACACACTTAACTAATTCTCAAGATGATGTTGAGTATAATACAAAAGTTAAACTACAGTGTATGCTGAACCAAAGAATTCAATAGGTGTTGAGTGAACTTCAGGTGCTGAGTGATCTTTAGGTGTTGAGCGAAGTTCAAGTATTGAGTCACTATAGGTTCTGAGCAAAGAATAGATGTTGAGTGAAATAGAATTGCTATAGGAGCTAAGTGAGCTAGTTTTCCTATATGCATCGAGCATCAACAACTAGTAAGTGTCGAGTAACATAGAATCAAAATATGGTTGTGCCTTCACAAATTCAGATGTAAACTATTTTTGAAGCTGACATGGGATGAATCTCGAAGGATCTTAAAGATAAGATCGAATCTTTTACATTACCTATGTAATCAACATGTAGCCAATAAAAAAAATAGAGAAGGCATGTAACCAATAGGAAAAGTGCAAGAATTGAGTAAGAAATGAAGATTTAATATTGATTGTAGATTCATACCTAATCCTAAGTCTTCAAACTCTTTAAAAGGAGGACGAAACCCCAATGCATGAGCACAAAAGGAGAAGTGTATGGGTGAATTATAGAGAAGTGCGGAAGGGTGTAAAGACTTAGAGAAGAGCGGAGCAACATTACATAATTTAATTGATCAAGAACAAAGTACCAAATTTTTGAAGAGTGACATATCAGATCAAGCAAGGACCAACATAGACAAAGTAGAACGAGGATCTAAAATCAACAATTGAAGATTGCAAATTATCAGGTCAAGACTTTGTAATACTCTCTAGCAATTATATTAGGACTGAAAATCCTATGGACTTAGGATGGCTTAGTAGCCATTTGTAAATCCTTTAATAGGGTGGCATTCCAAGTAAATGTACTAAAGTCCTTTAACCAGACCCACTTCTAATAGGGTGCTTAAATCCTTTAACCAAGTCACTTTTAACAGGGTGTAAAAGTCTTTAATAGGACATGCCTTTCACAGGGTAGACTATTGGTAGTGGTCAAACTTTGTAACCTTGAACAGTTACATATTGTTGCAGTGATACTTTGTGGGTGTCATCCCTAGCCAAGTTTTACCTTCTCATTTTGGAGGGCTTTTGGGTTACCAAATCTTGTGTTATCTATTTTCATGCATGTCTTTACTTTCATGTTTATTAGATGAATTAGATGCATGTGAGTGTTATCAGCTAAGAGGTTTTGAAATGGTTAAAGTTAGTTACTTTTGATTCACCCTACTCCTCTCACAAGTAAATCTTTCCACTTGTGAATTCCAACAATTGACCTGGATGTCAGTGTTAGCATCTTGCTTCTCCTTAAACTCCTCTTCCTTCTCCTTACTTGGGCTTTGCTATTTCATAACAAGGACATTACCCTCATTGTTTTTTCCAGTGCCAATGTCCATTTTCTCCTCATTGAACTTAGTATTAGGAAGAGACCAAAGAACTTGATCTTTCCCCTCATCATCCTTTAAATCTTCAAACACAACATTAGATTCATTTTTTCTATCTTTGCTCTCCTCCACTTGGTCCTTACTAGTAGACATGCCCTTACTTCCAAAGTAGCCTTCCAAGTTCAAGCTAAGGCCTCCCATTTCAGTCTTATTGTCCTCCTCAAGTAAATTCTCTGAGTTTGTCAATTCCTCAACATTCTTCTTTTTAATCTTCCGCTTATGACCTTTTTAAGTGCTCTTACTATTGTATGCACCCTAAAATGGTCACCTAGACTATGGGCCCCCATTATTTAATTTATCAAATTTCCTAAATCAATGGTTTGTAATATTTTATTAAATCAATTTAAATCAATTTCCTTGATCAAATTTCATTTTTTTTTATAAAGGTTGATCATTTTATCCTAAGTCTTATTTAATTAAAAGAAAATCTTCCTTTTGATTAAATAAAATAAGTCCCCATTTAATTAAAATAAAACCTCTCTTTAAATTAAATAATTCATCCATATTTAATCAATTAAGAGAAAAACTCCTCTTTTAATTTAATTAAATATTTCCTATTTAATTAAAAGAACTTGTTCCCTTTTAATTAAACAAAAATCCCACTTAAATATCTCTTTTTGATGAAAAAGGGAATTAAAAAAAAGAAGAAGTTAAATAAATCTTTAAAAAAAAAAAATTCTAAGTGGGATTCCATTTAATTTTCCTCCTCTTTTCTCCCACATGAAAAAGGAAATAAAGAAAATAAGAAATTAAATAAATATGTTTTTTGTTTTCTCTACACTTAATGTGGGAGTTATCATTTTCCTCTTTCCACTTTCTTCTCCAACGCTCCTCTTTTCTCATTGGTGGAATTTTGTCTCACATAAATCAAACTCTATTATCCCATATTGGTTGTGAGAAGCCTCTCACCTCCATATTTTCCTTTATAAGGGAGAGCCCTCTCCTCATTTTGGAGATTCATTATTATGCTATTGTTATGTTGCAGGTTTGGAGGGTGATTTAAGGAGGAGTTTGAATACTAAAGCTTTTTTGTCGGAGAACTTCTATCTTCTTGTCTGCTTCTCTCATGCATCCATGGCTTCCATCATGAATTTTCATCCTTGCATTTGCATATTAGCTTAGATCCATATTTGTTTTCATAGATTAATATTGCATTGTATTACATTTCCTTTGTTGCATTGTTTTGCATTATTATCATTTAGATTAGTTTACATCTCCATTTGCATGCATATTTTGATCCTTGAATCTCTCATTTCATGGTGTACTTGCATGGGCACAAACTAGGTCAAACTGAGGGCCTCCATTACAAACCCTTGCATTACATGAATAGAGAGCTATGAGCTGCCATTCGAGACCTCATATTGGATATAATGACTCATAGAAGTGTGACCACATTTTAGGCATATATTTTTGGCACTCACCATGGGGCAACCCACCTTTACTTGCTAGTTTTGGGCATTTTTAGATTTAACCCCCTTGTACGAATTTGTTTGGAGTAAAAAAGCCCTAGATTTGAAAGATTTGATCATATCTCCAAAACAGCTGAGTATTTTTATTTGAATTTTTTTTACAAGGTGGTGACATATTAAAGAAGCTTTTTTCCCATTTTTTGATTTTTTTGAGGTGTTTTCGATTTTTTATTATTTTTCCTTGATTTGTCATGAAAAATCATTTTTGGGAGAAAATTAGCACATTTTTTAAGAAAAATTTACATTTTTGGAAAGTTCATTGAATTATAAACAAAGTTTGTTCTTTGTATTTTGATTTTAGAGATCATATTAGGGCTCAATAATTTAATTTGCAAAAACTGGTCTATTTTGATAAAATGGCTCTGTAGGACACAAATTAAAAGATCTTTTCAAAATTTTGACATTTTTGGAAAGCTCTCTAATTTTTGGTAGGGGTCTATTTTTTTCATTTAGGGTTTTGGATCTAAATTCATATCATATAGGTCCAATCTTTATGGCTAGGTCAAAAATTAATTTTAAAAAGGGCATTTAATGAATAGCTTGCATTTAATTTTTACAATGGATCAATGCATGATGTGAGATTTTATTTGGGTTATTTTTTGATTACTATCACTTTTAAAAATTAGATTGCAAAAGCTGCAGAGTTGAACATTACTAAGAACCATAGTGCTGCCAAATTTTCTTTTCTAGGACTATGTGCGTGATTGAAAAATATTTTGAGAGCATACAAAGTAGTGGTTCTAGGGATTAGATTGATACTACGAAAATATTTTTGTTCATGTACAAGGTTGCTTTGTCCCTTGCTCATTGTTTGAAGACATGTTCTTGAAATCCCTGATTGCTATCTCGTGTGCCTAGTTCATGATTAAAAATATATTGATACACCTAGTTGGACATTTAAAATGAAAAAAACCTGAGTTCTCGAGTCAAGATTTTATGATCAAACTACTTTTTTGTCTTATTATTTTCAATCTGCCTAGGTTGATCTAGTTTAGATTAGGCTACT
Source organism: Cupressus sempervirens (assembly GCA_028749045.1). Lineage (NCBI taxonomy): Eukaryota > Viridiplantae > Streptophyta > Pinopsida > Cupressales > Cupressaceae > Cupressus > Cupressus sempervirens. The sequence continues at coordinate 263,935,220 of CM053793.1, forward strand.
TACCCCATTGTTAGAAGCCTGTTTGTACCTTGGGTTATTGCACTTTGACCTCTTGAATTAGTAATCATTGATTTCACAATAGACCTTGTTTGGAGTTGGTGAGTTAGAGACTGTCCTTGTTGAGAAAAATATACCTTGGATTATTTGATATTATGCTTGGAGAGTCTTAGTAAGCTCTTGTCCATCCACTTTCATCAAAATTCAATTTTAATTATTTATAATTTGGGTAAATCATCCTCCTGGTCCATATGTGCTAGGGTATTCACCCAAAGTTGTGGGCACCTCTATGGCAGTATTGGTTTATGCCTATTGCAAAATTCTATCTTATCACATCTCTTTTGGACAAGTGAGTGCTTTTACTATCCTAGTTTGGTACCAATGTTTCTTAGGGTTATCCTATCAACTAATACCTTTTCTTTCATGTTGGTTACAAGTACTATTACATGTTGCTCAACATTCAAATGAACTCAAATGGTATCAAATTTCACAAAATGACTCTTGGTCTTATTTCTTCTTCATCTTCCATGTCTTTCTAGTCTCCCATTTCCATTCTTCCTCTTCATCATGTCTTCTTGATTCTTTTCCTCCTATTATCATATAGTCTACCTTCTTCTATTCATCCTTTCTCTTCTTCCATGCTTGATTCTTCTTCTTCTAGAACCATGGATCTTGAATATCTTGTGAGGGACCCTCATTTGAGTGCAGATGAACTTGATCTCCTTCTTAAATTTGAAAAGTGTTGTTACTACAATAGATATATGGATGCTAACCTCTTGACAAAAATGATTGGAAAAGGAAAGAAATCAGACATTCTTGCTAGGATCATATGCAAGATCAGATCACAATATCCTTCTTCCAAATATTCCTTATCTTCCAAGTCTTATTATGATTCTTCTAAATATTGTTCAGATTCTTCATCTTCTAAGTCTTATCACGACTCTTATAAATATCATTCATAATCTTCATCTTCCAAGTCTGATCATGATTTTTCTAAATATCATTAATGTTCTTCATATTCCAAGTCTTACTATGATTCTTCTAAATATCATTCATGTAGGTCTTCACCTACCTCTTCTTCATGATATAATTCTTCTTCTACTTCTACCAAGAGTCTTATTCCTCTTATTGAGATATACCATGATGAACAATATGAAAAGTCTTGTGATATGCCTATCTATAATGCCTATAGTGACAATGATTATGATGATGATGACTATTATATTCCTACGAGTCCTAAAAGTCCTCCTAGTCCTATGCTTGTGCTTAAAGGGGATGAGTCACAGATAAATATTGACGGTAATCCATATGACTTGAATCTTGAAAACAACATTGATAGATTTTATGAACAATACCTAAATGATAAATCTACATTTTTTGAGGAAGAGAAAGCATTTTTTTTTCAGCTGAAATAAAACATCAATGCCATAAGAGTTTCTCTTCTCAAAACCCTCATGCTGAAAATAAAAATTACACTCTTGAGCAAGATCATGTTAATGTTGAACCTTTGTCTTCTGATGCTCCCCTTCCATCTTCTACTTCCTCTACTATCCATACATCCCCTAAAGATTCTTAGTCTCTCAAATCTTCTACCAATCTTTCATCCAACAAAGATCCTAATGCTTTCATGTGGTTCCCTATAGTTATCCTCAAAGGATACCTCTTAAAGAAACTCAAGCTAAGCTTCACTTGGATGCAAATACTTTTGATAACGCTAAACGTAAAGAACCTAAGCCTTCATGGACTATAATGCCTACTTTAGCTAGTCCTTCATCATCTATTCCAAAGTCTTCCATACAATTCCAACATGATTCCTTCTCCTTAGGAGTGGCTTCATGTCAAGAGTACTCTAAAAATGATAAAGAAAATAATATAAAGAAAGATCAATATCAAGAACCCTCCATGTCATCCAATTATTTTAACAATGTCTCTAATCCATTTGATGGTATTTTTGATCCTCTTTTCTCTTCCTCAATCATTCCACCATGTCTTAAGTCTTCTCCTAAGCAAGATCAAGCTACTACTTACATCAATGAGCTTATTGACAATCAAAATGGCCTTAATATAGCTGTGCCTTCCAAAGATGATACTTCTATTAAGGTTATTAAAAATAGTGTTGTTACTTCCAATGTTGAGCCTATTGAAAATTGAGAGAAAAACTTTACACTTATGCTATCCAAAGATCCTTGTCAAGATCAAAGTGTTCCATCTTCTTGTTCTACCACTCCATGTTCCCTTCCACTTTCTACTCTTCTTAAGTCTTCCCACGCTTCAAGTACTCTTATCAAATAAGTTTTTCCTATTCAAGATGTTGATGATCCTATTGAAAATCCTAATGCTCACTCTAAAGATGCTGATATCCTTGATTGTCATATAAACGTTGATGAACTTATTGATTACTCTTTTGCATCTTCCACATCCATCCTTGGACCTCCCCCACCAATACTAACTGCTTCATGTCTTCCTTCCATCTTGGGTCCTTATGTCCCTTCACTTTCCCCTCTCAACTCTCCTAATTCATCATCTATCTTGGGTCCTTACGTCCCTCCCTCTCCTATCTTTTCTCAAGATCAATGTAGATGCATATCTTTGAATTCTTGTCATCCACCCACTTACCTAAACTAGTCATGTCATCCTTCTTCTTCCACAAGTCCCAAGTCTATTAGAAGTAACCTGAATGTTCAATACAAGAAAAATAAGCAATTCAAGAATCCATATAAAAAGGAAGACCACCATATCTCCTCTAATTGACATGGGGGCATAAAGTCAAAAGAGATATCTAAGAAAAAAATTATAAGACAAGTATGGGTTCCAAAATCCATAATTGAAGATATTATCTCTAAATCATCAAAAAGAAATGAAAAGAGGCCTACAACTATATGGATTCCAAAGTTTCTCTTGAGAGAGTCTAATGTTGAACAACAATTGAAGTTGACATTCAAGCTTCAAAAAAATTTCACTTCATCTTCTTCCAAAAGCATTCTTCCATTCCATGCACCTAAACTAAAACCTCTTCTATTCACTCACCATATTCCTTCATTCACATTTTCTCCATCCTCTCGCCACCCTTCAAGGTGTATATTTACATTGATCTTGCCTTCATTTCTATCTTCCAATCTCACTCGTTTTACATGAAGCCATATCCTCCATTTTTGTCTTCTATTTTCCTTTCCCTATCAACATATTTAAGCATATCATTTCAACTCTTTTGCATGTTATGGTTTAAACTTTCAAGGAGCATTACCTAAAAAGCTTGACTTCTTCTAAAAAAATTGAAAAAAAAAAGGAATAAAAAAAAATTGAAAAAAAAAGAAAGAAAACGTGCCTTGGTGAAAACCTGGTAATCAAGCAACTTGGTTGCAAAAGTAAAGAGAAATAAATTCGTCCTATGGTGAAAATCACTTCCTTGTGGCACCTTGGATAAGTACCATGATGAAAACCTGACAATCATGCATCATGCATAGTTCTTCTACATCTTTCATCCATTCTGTCTTGTCTCTTTGATCTTGACAATGTTGACCTATACACAAACCTTTGGCTATTTTGTGAGCTATCTTATGATGATCTTGTTTTCATTCCTTTCATGTTTAGCCTTTATATCTATTTTCCTCCATTCATTCTAGTCTTTTGCTATCCTTTTCCCATTTACCCTTTTTGTCTTGATCTAATAAAAAAGAGTAAAATACGATGCTATGAAGCCTCTTGACATGTCTACTCCTTTGGATTGCATCTTTTCCACTTTTACATTATGCTTTTATGAGTTATCCTATGTTGGCCTTTAATTTCTTGTCTAAATGTGCTTTACATGACAATTTTTTCCTTAGCTTGGGTATTGTTGAGGAGTTTTCCCTAGAGGATTTCTTCCCTTTATTCTTCTTCATTCTCTTGTTTTTCATTTCTTCCACCCGCTTGCTAATCACTCTTGTCCTCTAGCTTGCTAGACATTGGGACTGCACAATGTAATCTTGCTTGAGAGTTTGGTCCTTATTTTTGTCTAAGGGCATTGTATATTATTTATACATATTTATTGATCCTAAACAAATATTAAAAAATGATATATTTCAAAAATCCAAAAAAATGATATACTGTGAAAATTCTAAAAATTGAAAAATGTCCTTAAAAAAATGACCATCTTAGTGACAACCTAGCAATAGGCACTTTGATGTATCTCACCAATAAATTATATATTCCAAAAATACAAAAAAAATTTAAAAACTCAAAAATTCAAAAAAGAAAAGAAAAGAAAAAGTGCCTTAGTGAAAAACTAGAAATAGGTGCCTTGGTAGTAAAAATACAAAAAAAAAATGTCTTGAAAAAAATAATAAAAATAAAAATATCCAAGTGGTGAAAACCTAGAAATAGGCGCTACTCTAGGCCTTTGTACCCCTGTTTCTTAGTGTGTGTCCTCGACACTTAGCCTTTCTCCATCACGCCTTGTCCTTGTTGCTTTTGTTTGGAATTGGTCCTTTTCTAGGGGGCATAAATATGTTAGCTTTGGTCTCTTGGATGCGTTAGTCTTTAGGACACCTCACAAATGGTGTTTTTCAACACCACCCCAGTTGCATTTTTTAATACAACCATTGACATCGAGTATTTTTCAACACTTATTGGTTTGGTCTTACTCAATTTTGTCATGTGATCTTTCCTTCTTGCAAGCATTTGATCCTTATCCTTAGAACTTAGTATCAGTTAACACACTTAAATTTTAAATGCAACACTAATGCTTGACTTATGTCATGATCTTTTCTTTGTGTGCTGACTGTTATTGATTTTTGTTGAGTGTCCTTGTTTGATAAGTCTTTCTAAGATGCATAGCTAGAGGACTTGGGGCATGAGACATGTTTTATTTGTTTTCTACTTGTGAGTGTGGTCTTAAACTTTAGAGCATCTCTTGTTGTCCCCTTGAAACACTTAGGAGATTTGAGGCATCATTGTTGACTACTTTTTCACAATCATTCTTATGGTCATCTTGGCATCTATCCCTTGATGCGAGCATGGTTTTGCTACATTAAATTAGGTAAACTAACATTGAAGTCATCTTGACCTTTATGTCTTTGATGCTTATGTTAGAATCTTTCCACATTCCAATCTGATATAAATCACATTCATATCTTCATAGTTGCACTTGTGACTAGTGATGATTGTGTGATTTTTCAATGTCTGTAAATAATGGCCCAATGATGAAAATAAGTTCTTGTACATTCTCTAATGAATGATGAACACAAAATCCTATGTTACAGTTGCTCTTTTGCAAGTACACCATTGCATTTTCATGTAGCTTGCATTATTATACTTCATGTTAGTTTGCATTTTTAGGTTGCACTATGAGTTTGAGAGGGTTTTCCCTTCATCTTTCTTATGGACTTTTAATCAATTGTAGTCATGTTTTGATCTTCATTTCCTTATCTTCTTTCGTGATCTCAATCAAAATTTCTATCTTAAATAGTTAATTGATTTCGGGGCATTTTCTTTTCTTTTTTTTGTTTCTTTCCATATCTTCCAAACTTCTATCTTCCATTTTCATTTTCCCCACTTATTTTCTTCTAGTTCACCTTTGGGGCATAATATTTCATACTTGATGATTTATCTTGATTCAGTGATTGTTATATCTTTTATCTTACATCATGAACTTTATCTTTTGTTTGATTTAATCAAATTTATCAATTTGTTGTTTTTGATAAGGTAAACAGGTTTTAAGGGGTCCTGAAACCCATAAGTTTAACAACAAGAAAGGCTAAAAATAAGCGAAAAAACGCCCAGCCAAAACATAAGCCTTACGGCTGAAAATAAGCCCAAAGGCCCAGCCCGAAACAACTGCCCACTAAAAAGGCCAGAGAACCAACCAGAAAAACAGAGACCAGACAAAAAGCCAAAGCTAGGAGAAACAAAAACCAAAGGACAGAGACCCAACCTAGCAGACTACTTCTCCATCTCGAGCATGGTCTGGGCAGCTTCGGCGCACTCTTGTTGCTCTTCTGCCTTATGATCCTGGGCGTTCGTCAAATCCTGCTCCATAGTGCTGTCCTTGGCTTTATCCACATCCAGCCTATCTTTGTCTCTGTTCTGTTTATCATCTTCCTCCATCTAGTTCCTGTCTTTGAGATTTTCCAAGAGAGAGAGGATGTTGTCGTTGATCGAAGCGAGGAGGGAGATCATTTGACTTGCCAGGTTGTGATTGTAGTTCTCAATATTTTTTACTCTCCTCTCCATCAGAGTCTCCCAGCTGTTCCGGTCGCCTTGGCTTTCTGCACCTATCTTGCTCTTGATTTTTTCCATTTGGGAAACCTTATCTCTGACATCCTCAAGCTCATGGAAAAGCCATTTAATTGATCTGAAGTTGTCGATCATGCTATTGCAGGCATTGTTCAATAGATTCATGCCCGTTTCTCTTGCATTATCAGAAATAGCCACCATAGCCGGGTTAATTAGCTCATTGAGTCTAGGCTTCTCGAGGTCGTCCACCAGGAGTTGGGGGTTCATCGCCTCTCTGTAGATTCCCATAGTGGCCGTTCTCACATTGAAGTTCTTCCAAGCCTTCCTTCTGTTATTAACTTGCACTTCCCCCTCAATTTGTCCAGAGTTGTCATTTTCCTCCAAAAGAGGCTGAGGATGTATAGGGGAGAGGGGAATGGGCAGAGAATCCTTTCCCTGACTACTGGAGCGCTCCATGCTCTCTCCTTCCCTCTTCTATCTTTTTCTCAGTTTCTCCTCATCCAGCTCCTCCTTCGAAACCTTGTCAGAATCATCAGTATCCATTTCCTCCTCCACCTCAGCAGAGCCAGTTTTAGCTGGGGTATGACCTCTAGGGCTCTTTCTGCTGGGTAATTTGATAGAGGGGTAATCCTTCTTATGGCTTTTAGTCTTCTTACCTGAATGCTCAAAAACCTCATCAGAGCTGATGCTCTCGACATCGTCGGAATCTGAGGAAAAATTGGAGCTGCTCTTGTCAACATCCGCCCCCTGGATAGGGTTTTTGCTAATGGTTTGAGCGTGGAAATGCTCATGAATCATAAGCAGAAGACCCTCATGCAGGGCCGGGTTGACGGTAGCTTTCTTTTTAAAACTAGAAATGGCCTTGTTCATCGAGTTAAAAAGATAATACGGGAAGGAGATCTTACTACCATGGCGAAAATGATTTAGAATCACAAAATGGTGAGTCTTAACCCTATCAAACCTGGGGTCTAGGGTTATATATTCAATGACAGCGTAGAGAACATACCTCCAGAGCTTCTTTATAGTATCCGTTACAAAAAACGTCTCTTTCTTGCCCAGCTTGTTCAGCTCTTTAGTGTTTTTCACAAAATCCTTGATTGCATTAGAAGACATCTTCTTGTCTCTGAAGAATTTATGCCCCTCCATCGGAATCCCCGTGACTTCAGCAACCACATCCTCAGTAATTTGAAAGTAGACCCCGTTCACCTTAACCTTACCATTATTCCACGAATTCACCATGCTGTTAGTGATCTCAGGATCCGAGCCATGAAGTTTCTCGAAGAAATTAGTAACCCCACCCTTTTCCAGCTCTCTCCAAACTTTGGCCTTGTTCTTCCACTTCTGAACTTCCCCCACCGGCTCCTTTCTGCTCCTCTCACCCATCATGTTTACCTGATCAACTTCCACAATTCTCATGAACTCTGAACTGTGCAAGTTATTTGCATTCAAAAAAATGGTGATTTTTCTTTTATGATACCCGTGAATATACCCCTTTCTGAAAATAATGGTATCGTCCTTTCGAACGTGTCAAAATGTCAGAGGAAACCCCTTTTGCTGGTGAAAATCACGATGCCAATAATGGCACTTACCATTTATTAAGCAATCTTTATTATCCATAATTGCATTGGATTTGAGCCGTCCTTCCCAAGATTTTATCTTGGTCGATAAGCAACTTTGCCTCTGCCGAAAAATCTTTTCCAGCATGCCAGGTCAGATTATTGGTGGCGTTAACCCCTTTATTAGCAAACCAATCAGCGACTGGGTTTGCCTCTTTGTAAACATGAGTGACGTGGACCTTATCGAACTTTGTGAGAGTGGCGCAAGTCTCAGCAATTATGTTCGCAATCGTCCACGAGGGAGGGGAAATACCATTAATGGTATTAATAATGTTTTTGGAGTCCCCCTCAAGCCAGAGTTTAGTAATCCCGTCTTCAAAAGCCAACTTGACCACCTTACTCGCAGCTCTTGCTTCAGCCAGATGAATAGTCTAGATTCCCAGTGGGGAAGCAAAGGCAACTATTCCCTCCCCATAGATATTTCTTATGATTCCACCATAACCTGAAGGGCCTGGGTTACCCTTAGAAGCCCCATCAAAGTTGGCTTTTGACCAACCATCTGGGGGGAGAAGCCAGCTAGCATCCTGCCTTTTGAGGTTCCTGTCTTTTTCTTTAGCTATCTTTCTGTCCCCTTCTTCTTCTTCTTCCTCCTTCAACACTTGGAGATTTTCCTTTATACTCTTCGAGACCTTCCTGCCAAGGATTATAGCCGGCTCCTCTCTATCTCTAAATATTCTATTATTCCTTTCCTTCCAAATTCCCCAGCAAAAATGGGGTAAAATCCAGTCCGAGTGATCCTGCCGACCAGCAATCTTACAAAGACCTTTCCACTGATGGAAAAAATCCATGAGATTATCTGGTTTGCACCAGAGGGTTTCATTATCATGTGTGATGACATTCCACACCTCCCTGGCATAGTCACATAAGATGAAAATGTGATTTCCGGTCTCAGCCTGATTCTTACACAAGGGACATCTACTGGGCATAACATGTCCTCGCTTCATGAGATTGTCATGAGTAAGGATTTTGTTTTGAAGAGCCAGCCAGTAAAAAATGTTGATCTTTGGAGTGAGACCCAGAATCCAAGCCTCCGCCCAAGGGGCCTTCTCTTTTAAGCTCCAAAGGGAATTATAGCCTGAGGCAACAGAGTATCTTCCATTGGGATTATCCCTCCAGACCAGCTCATCCCCCAAATTGATAGGAATCATGGAATTGAGCATAAGCATTATAGGAGTCAAGTCCTCAGAGATTAGGGATAGGTCACTCCATTCCTGGCCATTCCAATAATCACAAACTTTGGACCCAATTTGATTAGTACAAGCTTGCATCCATCTCTCAAAAACAGGGTTATTGATAAGTGGATCTTGGGAAAGCCATCTATCCGACCAGAACTGGATGTCCTTCCCATTTTCCAATTTCCATGATATTCTGGCCTTAGCCAGGTCCCTGGCTTTCATGATCCCATTCCAAATGTTCGATCCTTTTGGGATATCTTCATTAAAAAGGGTGAAAAGAAGAGTGGGTCTTCTAAGGTACTTGTTTACCAGGGTGTCCCTCCATTCACCGGTGCTACTGAAGATCTGCCAAATTTGTTTAGCTAGGAGAGCCTTATTGAGGTGGGTGATCTTTCTAATGCCCAGACCTCCGTACCTCTTAGGGAGGAAAACCTTCTCCCAAGCAACAAGAGGGTATCTTTTCTTCCCTTCATTACCATTCCAAAGGAAGTCTCTCTGGATTTTCTCCATTCTTTCAGCTATTTTCCCCGAAATTCCAAAGAGGCTCAAGGCGTAGATTGGCAGATTTTGAAGAGAAGATTTGACTAAGAGGCATTTCTCCGCTTGACTAAGAGAGACCCCTTTCCAACCAGCCATCTTCCTGTTGAATCTGTCCAAAATACCATTCCAAAAAGACTCCGGGGGTGAGGATCCCAAAGGGAGACCAAGATAGGAAGAGGGGAATTTATCAATTTGTTGTTTCTCCTCTATCTCATTTCAATTTCGATCATGAGGGGGCAATACTTATTAACTTCAATCCTTGATTCAGTTTTATCAATTTTATCCTTGACTTTTTCAAGTCAAAATTTATTTGTATTCTTTGTCTTGATGTGTTCCTGAATCGACCACATATCTAGGTTATTTTGTGATCCCAAATCGATCTCACACTTCAATTTCTTTCTTTGACTACATGTGTTCCCAAATCGATCACACATTAGTCAAAGAGGGGCAAATGTATGCATCCTAAAATGGTCACCTAGACTATGGGCCCTCATTATTCAATTTATCAAATTTCCTGAATCAATGGTTTGTAATATTTTATTAAATCAATTTTCTTAATCAAATTTAGGTTTCTAAAATTTTTTTAAGGTTGATCATTTTATCCTAAGTCTTATTTAATTAAAAGAAAACTTTTCTTTTAATTAAATAATTCATCCACATTTAATTAATTAAGAGAAAAACCCCTCTTTAATTTAATTAAATATTTCCTATTTAATTAAAAGAACTTGCTCCCTTTTAATTAAATAAAAATCTCACTTAAATATCTCTTTTTGATGAAAAAAGAAATAAAAGAAATAAAAAATTAATAAATCTTTTTAAAAAAAAATTTCTAGGTGGGATTCCATTTAATTTTCCTCCCCTTTTCTCCCACATGAATAAGGAAATAAAGCAAATAAGAAATCAAATAAATCTATTTTTTGCTTTCTCTACACTTAATGTGGGAGTTATCTTTTTCCTCTTTTCACTTTCTTCTCCAACACTCCTCTTTTCTCATTGGTGGAATTTTGTCTCACATGGATCAAACTCTATTATTCCATATTGATTGTAAGAAGCCTCTCACCTCCATATTTTCCTTTATAAGGGAGAGCCCTCTCCTCATTTTGGAGATCCATTATTATGCTATTATTATGTTGTAGGTTTGGAGAGTGATTTTTGAAGGAGTTTGAATACTAAAGCTTTTTTGTGGAGAACTTCTATCTTCTTGTCTTCTTCTCTCATGCATACATGGCTTCCATCATGATTTTTCATCCTTGCATTTGCATATTAGCTTAGATCCATATTTTTTTTCATAGATTAATATTGTATTGTTATTACATTTCCTTTGTTGCATTGTTTTGCATTGTTATCATTTAGATTAGTTTTCATCTCCATTTGCATGCATATTTTGATCCTTGAATCTCTCATTTCATGGTGTACTTGCATGGGCACAAACTAGGTCAAACTGAGGGCCTCCATTACAAACCCTTGCACTCCATTAATAGAGAGCTATGAGCCACCCTTCAAGACCTCATTCTTAAGCAATATTGGATATAATGACTCATACAAGTGTGCCCACATTTTAGGCATACAAATATCACTGATGCCTTCCTCACTTTAAACCTTTTTCTTAGAGGGTTCATTACCAAACACTTTCCTTTTTTTCTCCAAAGTCAGAGAGGGTTTAATAACCTTACTTTTATAATACTCTTCAATAAGAAGGATTAAACCCTCATGAAGCACAGGATGAGAATACTTCTTCCTATGTGCTTCAAGGCTATGTATCAGAGAGTACTCAAGATAGAACAGGAAGGAAATTATATCTTTATACCTAAAATAATTTAGGAACACAAAATGAAACTTGTGGACTCTCTTAGCTCTACCATCAAGGATAAAATACTCATGGATACACAAAAGAACATCCCTCTAGATACCTTAATTTGGCTCATATCATAAAAATCGCCATTCTTCTCTAGTCTTTTCTCCTCCTCATTAGTTTTGGGGAATTTTTTGAAGGCCACATTTGAGATACTAGTTTCCTTGTTGAATTTAATACCCTCCATTAGAAGACCCATAACCTCAGTGATGAACTCCTCCAACAACCTCACAGTAACCCCATTCAATGTTACCTTATCCTCAATCCAATTTTTGAAGGACTCTATAATGTGTGGCTTGAAGTTTCTCAATATAAGTTGTGACCTTCCCTTTTTTTAGAATTTCCCAAACATCCAAATTTGCCCTCCATTTTTTACAATTGTTTGACTCTTGCTTTCTTGGTTCCCCTCCCATCTTGTCTTCAACTTTGCACCTACAACTAGATTGAAAAACGGTCACTAAAAAGTAGGCTAAGCTATTAATAATTTCCAAGTAACCTTTAACCTTACATGCATGTCAAGTACAATCCATAATTATGCAAAAGTACCACATAGGGATACTCAAAAAGCCTGCCACAAACCCATCACTTCCCTTAATAAATTCCTTGATCTTACGCGATCTTTCCTTCATTAGCATGTGTTATATCATAATTAACAGTTTTTTTCAGCTTGACTTCCTTGCTTAGGTCATCTTGCTTGCTCAACCTAGTTTCCCTATAGACCACTTGATTAGCAATCTAGTTAGCAACTTTGTTGCCCTCCCAAAAAATATGAGAAATATAGAAATTATCAAATTTATTCATAAGGTCTTTTATTTCCAATATACTTCCCTCTATACTCTAGGTAATCAGACTCTTGCTGTTCAACATGTTAATGATGTTAAGAGAGTCTCTTTCCAACAAAATATTTTGAAAACTAGATTCCACAGCCATCCTTATAGTGAAAAGAGTAGCCATTGCCTTAGCTTTATGACTAGTTGACTTCCCAATGGGGATTGCAAGAACATCCACAACCATGTTGTAATGGTTTCTCAATACACCTCCACATCCATCTTTCCCCCCCTTTTTTTGTGGTAGAACCATCAAAAATTTCTTTAATCCAACCCATAGGTGGAGATCTCCACTTAACATTCTATCTCTAATCCTTTTGTTTTGTAGTAGTATCTTTGGAATTCATAGGATTACTTATTTTAATCTCATCAGCCATTTTCCTCTAAGTTTTGAAATTCTCTTTTATAGCTCTGATTATATTATGCCCTAAAACCTAATTAGGAGTCTCCTTATTTCTAAAAATTCTATCATTACTCTCCTTCTAGATTCCCCACCAGAGATGAGGTAGAGAAATCTTCCAAACAAAACCAATATCATCATTCTTGGTAGGACAAGTCCAACCTTGAAAAAAAAGATCAATGTCATTGTGTTGAACCCAATTTAAATTCTAGTATTTGAGAAGATAGTTCCAAACATTATGGTTAAAACAACAATTTAAAAAAAGATGGTTTCTATCTTCAAAGTTCTTCTTACAAAGACAACATCTGTTCACCAAGTAGACTACTCTCTTTTGCAAATTATCTAGTGTTAAGATTTTGTTTTGAAGCAAAGTCCAAAGAAAGAAATTGATTTTTGGACTAAGCCCTTTAATCCATGCTTTATCCCATAGAGGAATATTTCCTCTATCCTCTAATTTAAACATAGAAGAGACCTTTAAACATCCTCTAGGTTCAATCCCCCAAACCAAATTATCTTCTTTTTGAGGGTAAAGACTAACAACATTCAGGGCCAAATGGATACTGGAAAAATCCTGATTAATGTCATCAATATTGACCCATTTACTCTGATCCCAATTATTCTCCACAAATTCACCATAAATCTGTTTGCATCTATCCACAAAAGTCCTATAATCAAAATCATCAATTAGAGGATGATCCAAAAGTCATTCATCATCCAAAAACTTGATCTTACTCCCATTACCTACTTTCCATTTGCAACCTTTGTTTAAAATATGTTTAGCTCCCTGTACCACATTCTAGATTGCAAAAGAAGAAATAACAATAGGGTAGGAAAGAAAATCAGCAAAGGAAGGAGCCTCATAAAGGTACTTATGTTTTCATATGGAGCTCCATTCCTTATTATCATGGTAGACTCTCCAGCCCTGCTTAGTTAATAAATCTTTATTCATACTTCTAGCATATCTTATACCCAAAATCCCTTCCCATTTAGGTTTATAAATCTTATCCTAAGCAATTAAAGCCATTCTCTTCTTATCCTCTATACCAGACCAAAGGAAGTTCCTTTGAATTTTGTCAATTACATCATAAATTTTTTTTGGGATCCTAAAAAGGCTCAATGCATATGTAGGAATACTCTGAAGATAGGCTTTGAGGAGAGTAACTTTATTGGCTAGGCTCAGTAAATTACCTTTCCACCCAGCTAGTTTTTTATTTAATTTCTTAATTAGATCCTCCTAAAAAATCTTCGGAGGATTCAGTCCCAAAGGTAATCCAAGTTAGGTACACAGAAAAGAAACAATAAAGCAACCAAGAATGTTAGCAATCTTACCCTATCTAGTAGCTAGAGTGTTAGTAAAAAATAATGAACTCTTGTTCCAATTAATCAATTGACTAGTTGTAGAGGAGTAAAGGTTAAGAGCCTTTTTTAGATTACTAGCCTCTCTAACCTCAACTTTTTCAAGGAAAATGGCATCAGCCACAAATTGTTCGTGAGAATAGATAAGGCGATGAGATGAGGGTCTCAAACCTTGAATTTCCCCTTGAGAAACCAACTTCCAAAAATATCTCCCTAAATAATCAGCCATCATGGTAAAAATAATTAGAGATAAGGGCTCACCCTACCTCAGTCCCCTGGAGGGCCTACAAAATTCAGTAGAGCTCCCATTGACTACATTTGCATGATAAGATTAATCATATTGGAACTAAAGAAAAAAGATATAAGTATCTTTTGAAGGAAGGACCATTCAACTCTATCATAAGCTTTGGCAATATCGACTTTCATGATAAAGCCATGATTGTTAGAAAGAGACAAGGAATGGATATTTTCATGCACATAAATAATAGAATTAAGAATTTTCCTACCAGGAATAAAACCATTCTATTGCTTAAAAATCAAATCTGGAAGAATTTTCAACAAGCTCAAAGTCAGGACTTTAGAGATGATTTTATAAATTGAGTTGCAAAGGCTAATAGGTTTGAATTCGTCTGAAGAATCATCTCCAATCTTCTTTGGAATCATACACATGAAGATAGATTTAATTTCTTTCAACATACTTTTGGCTCCAAAGAACTCTTTAACATCATCATAGACATCTTTTTCAACTAATTTCCACTCTTTCTGAAAGAAATGCATTAGGAAACCATCCGGCCCTAGGGATTTGTCTCCTACAAGAAAGAAGACAACCTTGTAGATTTCATCTCCCTTAGGGATAACACACAACATTTTGTTTTTTTCCTCAAAGACCAAGGAAGGAATAGCATCAAGTAGCTCAACTTGTTTAGATTGGTCGATATCAAGGTCTAAGGATAGAAAAGTCAAAAAAAAGGAAACCAAATCATCAAAAATTTCCTGATCATTAGTAATTTGAAGTCTTCCTTTAGTAAGAGTGGTAATATGATTTTTGGCTCTATGTTTTAGAGTAGACAGATACTTTTTTTTTGTATTCCTATCTCCTTCTCCAAGCCAAATAGATCTAGACCTCTATCTCCAATAGATCTCTTCTTTAGATATTATGTCATAATACTCCACCAGTTTCTCATTTTCATCCTTCACCAACTCCATTGAGTATCCCTCCTATTGGATTCTATCTTGGATGATTTTAAGTTCATCCTTAATAGAATTTTTACTCTCAAAGATATTCCCAAAATGCCTTTTATTCCATTCTCTAACTTTCTTTTTAACATGCCTAATTTTTGAAGCCACATGGTATAGAGTCATTCCTTCAATTTTTATGTTCCACCATTCCACAAGCTAATCCTCAAACTGAGGATGTTGCATCCACATTTTCTCAAATTTGAATGGGGAATTCTTCCTAGTTTGACTAGCCTCCACCATAAATAAAAGAGGAAAATGGTGAGAAGCTATCTTATGGATAGCCTTCATCTTAAACAAAATCTTAAGTCCAATCTAGAGATATTAAGACTCTATCCAATTAAGCTTGGATGCTTTCATTTCCCACTCTTTTGTTACTCTAGGTAAACTCAATCCCATGAAGATCTAAGTCCATTAGTCCCTCCTTGTTTATAAAATTTGTAAGATCTAGTCTCCCTTCCAGTTGACTAGCATTTCCACCTTTTTCTTCATGCTCATAAAGAGGAACATTAAAACCCCCCAAGAAAAGCCAACTGCCTTTATAGTCAACACTCTTTATCTTAGATAAAGACTCCCAAATATTTTTTCTAGATTTCTTTTTATTGGGCACATACACATTAACAATATACCAATAGTTATTTTAGGCAATACTATTTAACTTAACCACTAATAAATGATTATTAGCATCGATCAATTTGCAAGAAAATAAAGACTGTTTCCACAAGATCATTATTCCTTCAGAAGCACCTTCATAACTACTTGCCATAATACAATAACTATTAAAAGATTTAAATTTTTCTACCTTTTCTTTTTCCATTTTAGTTTCTTGAAGCACTAAAATATTAGGTTTTTTCTCTTTTACAAAGTTACAAACAATATCAATTTTGAGAATATTGTTCATCCCTCTAATATTCTAGGTGATCACTTTCATAGTAACTTTTTGGAAGTAAAATCCAGAATAGTTACCTATTTTCCATCAGCAATATTTTGTAAACTTTCACTTTCTCTTGTCTTCCTAGTAGCTTTTCTATCAGGTTTCTCTAGAGTTCCAACATTTGGTTTCAATTTGAGAGAGCCAATTTCCAGTTTACTTCTTTGGGTTTCCACACTTGAAGAAGTTGGAATAGGGTTAGATTTATTCTCTATTTTCTTCCTTTGACATAGTTTCTGTTTAGATTCTATCTTTACAAAAATCAAATCCAATTATTTGGCTCTGGACATCATCAGGATTCAAAAGCTCTTAACTTGAGGGTCTAGAAAGGATCTGGTG
The DNA here is from genome assembly GCA_028749045.1 of Cupressus sempervirens. Classification (NCBI taxonomy): domain Eukaryota; kingdom Viridiplantae; phylum Streptophyta; class Pinopsida; order Cupressales; family Cupressaceae; genus Cupressus; species Cupressus sempervirens. Next base: position 263,951,702 of record CM053793.1, read on the forward strand.
GACATCTTGCTAAGGCTTTCCCAAAAAATCTAGCTCATCAAGTTGACCACTTCTTTCCTCAAGGATTTCTCCTTCCTTTGTCTCCTCTAAATATCCATAACCTCTCATTTTGGGCTCTTTATTTTGATAGATTACCATCTGATTCATAGAATCTTCACATTCCTCTTTTTCCTGGGTCCTAGAGACTTCATTATTCTTGGATATCTCCTCTTCTTCCAACAACTTCTCCTTATTTTTGAAAATATTTACCAACTTTTATTTCAGCCATCTTTTCCATAATATTTTTTGGTTTCCATACTCTTTTTGGTTTCGGTTCCCTCTTTTTGTCCCCATTCACCATCTTTGGTTTATTTTTTATTTACATTAGACAATTTATAACCCAATGGCCCTAATTTTGGGAGACAAAATAGGAATTAGGGAGATCCTCAAAGATGATTTTTTGCATCCTTTTTCCAAGTTTTGAATTTAATTCCCTTTTCTAGGGAAGATTTTTTAAATGAGCAACTTTCACATAGATCTAGGCACAATGAATTTCTGACCTTATAGCCATCCCATTATCAATAACTATTAGCTCACCAAATGAACCAATTATCCCCTTAAAATTTCTTCATACCAAAATTCAAGTAACTGGAGTAGTCAGGAAAAAGACATCAGACAAATCCATATTGAGTTCCCACTTCTTGATCATTAGAGTACTATTACCAAACAACCAAGGACCACCACATAGAACCATATTTAAATCATCCTTACATGTAAAGAAAAAGGAAAATAATCCATTCATCATTAGCACAATATTTACTTTCCCACAAAGAGCCCATTTCCTTTTAACCATGTTTCTAAGACCATCAACTTTTGGACGAGCCCCCAGAAATTTACCAACTAGGGTAAACTTCATAGTAGAAATAGAATAATCAAGAATCTAATTTGGGATGAAATTTTGAAACTCACTTTTTCCCTAGCATGACTTAATGTAACTAGAGGAAAAGATGACTTTCCTCATGGCTTTCTTCCAAATAGTGAAGACCATGTGCTTTGACTTTTCTCCACCACATCCTTCTTTTGATCCTCCACATGTGATGGAATCACATCCTTTCCCACATCCACTGAGATATCCCCCTCTTGCAGTGGGTCCTAGTCTAGACCAAGCCCTTAGTAAGGGGATTAGAATAAAGGATATATCCCCAACCCCGTATCTTCTAGAACATAAATTTGAGCAACAATTTGTCTTCTTCATGCTCCAGACCATCAAAACCCAACCTCGAGGAATTGTCAAACTTTGTCAATTTTCCCACAGTCAGATTCCCTGCATCACCTATCAAAGTCCTGCATTCAGATTCCCTACATTGCTAGGGTCTATTCCAACTACTAGATTCTTCCATTTCAAATCTGTATCGAAGGGATTAATAGCAGGATTTGTTCATACCATGAACTTAGTTGTTACTGAGTTGTAGTAAAATGAAAATAACATGTAAATCAACTTACAACATAACAACAATAAAAAATTTTGACACCTAGATTTTTTAAAATGGAAACCCTATAAAGGGAAAAAACACTTAGGACTAGAAACCCAAAAGTTTCACTCTTTTGAAATGAGCTTTGCTAGGAGCCAACCTTGTTAAAGGTTTACATACACATTTTTAATGTGACCTTGTTAGACAATTTATACCAAAAGATCATCTAGACCTTATTACTCCTTGATCTCGTCTAATGAGTGGCCTACTCTAAAGGTCTTATAAACAACACTACTTGATGTTACTATATAGTATTTCATAAACTTGTTAGGTCCACTCAATTAAGATATTTCTTTGCTACAATGATTAAAAAGTAATAGTACAAATTATCTGTTAGGTATAACACTACCTTGCTTGTTCAAATCTTCTTTCTACTTAGTCTCTTTCTGATCTCCATCCTCTGATCTCTTTACTCTATTCTCTTAACTAGTTGATTCACTCCTTCTCTCTTTCTCCTTCTTTATCTTTTCTCAGTTCACTTGGCTCTTCTTTTCTCTACAACAATTTGCACTTTAACCTCCTCCAATAATTCCACCAACAATCAACAACATTAGAAACCTCACTAGTGAATTCAACAACCAAAAAATTTTCTCAAATTTCTCCTTAAATTTTCATCTTTGTGCTTCCAGATTCTTCCAAATATTTTCACTTAATCATAGCTAGTGATCTGAGATTCATACCAAATGTAATGAATCTAGACACTTGGAAAATAAAACTTTCATAGAACTCTGTGTCCATATCCTTCTTCAATCACCATCATCATATCTTCCTTGCATTTTCCTAGTTGTTGATCTTGTAACAAACTTTGACTTATGCCTTTGAACTTCTCGAACATTCTTGAATTCCATCAAAAGTGGGGCTCAAATTCCATTTTTTCAAAAATTTCCTTCTTACTAGTTAGTGAATATTATTATTCAACTTGAGTAATATAGAACTTGTTCAATTCTAAACTTACTCAAGCAATACTAAACTTCCAACTTTACTTTTCCAAATGCTCGGTGAGCACTATGTCACTTGTCAAATATTGTCTTCCTTCTTTAACCTTGTCATTCGATTTAGTTTGTGTAGCTCAATATATTAAAATATTTCATGATTGTAAAATAATCAAGCCAACATTACATTATCACTATCCAACTCATTCAAGTGCCCATTGAATACCATACTTATCCACTCTGTCTTGAATATACTTTCTTCAAATATTTTTCATCAATCAAATCCTCTTCATCAATCAAATTGATATAGCACTCTACTGTGTTAACATAATATCTATCCAACTAAGACTTTCCATCTTCATGTCTACTTCCCCTTTGCATAGTATTCTTTGGTTTTATTCATCTTCATCCCGTTGACAACAATGACTTCTTTCCTTACTGATATTCTCCTTTACTAACTATTTTCCTTTGATAGATCTCATCTCCCCATTTATTAACTTAGTCGTTCACACCTTAGGTATACGTCTCCCCATTTAACATCAATGTGAAAGGTCTTTATAAGTTTTGATATGAAACTCATAAAACCTTGTAGTTATCCTTGTACCTTGCATGTACAATATTTATCAGTTTCATCACAATCTTCTTCACAACTTCAAAAATGTTCCTAAAGTGTGAACTCTTTGCATCAACTCCATAAAGATATTTTTGTTCATCCATGAATTGATGCAACATGCATCTTCACTTAGTGAATTTCAGATAGGGGAAAAACCCCAAGTTTATCTCTTAGCTACTAAAAAATTTCCTAAGGCAATCACTTAGTAAATATGTTTACAATTTTCTCTTTATATTTCACATATTCGAGACTTACTTGTTTCATGTGTACTTTCTCCCTCAAGTAATGATACTTGATTAATATATGCTTTATTTTTGCACGCATCACTAGATTCTTTGATATATTTATTGCACTAGTGTTATCACAATAATTAGTAATAGGCTTAGTTATCTCTTCTACATACCTTCCAACATTTACTTAATTCATACAAAATTTAAAAAATTGATTGTATCAAAAGCACACTTAGCTTTAATAGTAGATTGTGAGATACAACTATGTTTCTTACTTATCCATGTAATCAATCTTTCTCCTAAAAAGAAATCTTTGTCACTTGTTCTTTTTCTATCAACCACATTACCAACCTAATCAACATTAGTGTAGACTTTAAGGTTAAAGTCATCATCTTGTTTATACCATAGGTCATAATCTTCGGTTCCTTTTAGATATTTGAATATCCTCTTCACAACAATCATGTGTGTCTCCTGAGGATTAAAGGAAAACCTTGCAACTATACCAAAAACATGTGCAATATCTAGTCTACTATGTACAACATACTATAGTTTTCCAATCATGGATTTGTATTGTGTTTCATTTACCTCTCTAGTGGTATCTTCCTTTGGTTGTTTCACTATAGTCACCATAGGTCTACTAACTTACTTAGACTCAATATCCATCCTAAAAGTCTTCAATATTTCTTTCACATAGTTGATTGAGTCACATATATACCTTTCCTTGTTTGATGAACTTGAAATCCAATGAAAAAATTGATCTCACCAAACATTGCATCTCAAAATTTGTACTTATTTGATTAGCAAATGTCTTACATAGTATATGATTTCCTCCAAATATAACATCATCAAAAAATATCTCAACAATCAATACTAGATCATTAGATTCACATTTCAAATAAATATTACTATTATCACTTGTTCTAAAAAATCCAATCTTAATGAAATAGGAATATAACCTTTCATACCATGCTCTTAGTGTTTGTTTCAATCCATCTAATACCTTGTTCAACTTGCAAACCATGCTCCTCTGATTAGGTTTAATGAATCCTCCAAATTGTTTAATATAGACTTCCTCTTCAAGTATTCCATTTATAAATGCATTTTTGACATCCATTTGATAAACTTTGAACTCCTTATAGGTAGCATAGGCTAACAATGTTCTTATACCTTCCAATCTAGCCATAGGTGCAAAAGTATCTCCATATTCTATTCCTTCTTCTTGTGCATAACATTTGCAAACTAGTCTTGCCTTGTTTATTACCACTTCTCCATTTTCATTCATCTTATTCTTGAAAAATCCACTTGGTTCCAATCACATTCTTGTCTATAGGACTCAGTACTAATTTTCATGTATTATTCTTCTCTATATGTTCAATCACTTTGTTCATAGAATTTATCCAATCCTCAGTTTCCAATGCAACCTTTACTATTCTTGGTTCAAAATCAGCAATCAAACATTTACTGTCTCTTAATTTACTTCTCTATTCACTCCAACACTACTATCACCAATAATTTATTTAGGGAAATGATTCTTTCTCACATATATGGTCAATACAGGTTTAGTTCTTTGATTTTCAACATTTTATCCACTCAATAGGGGTTCAACTTCTTGCTCAGGGTAGTACTATCTGGTGCTTAGGTAAAGCATTATGTAACTTGGGTGATACTATTTGGTGCTCAGTGGCTTTCTCTTATAACTCAAGTAGTGTGTCTAGTGCCAGTTCATCTAGTCATCTCTCTTTTAAAATCCTCTTTATCAATCAATAGATATGAAATATTAGTAAATGCCTTTCCAATAAGAATTGACATCAATGACAACATAACAATTGTTCAAATTATAGTTTCCAACAATATTCCTCTTGGGAATTGATGGCAACACCTCTAGTTACCATGCAAATGCAAAAGACTTTCTTATGATTTATCATTATCATCTTGATTTGTGATTTGATAAAAATCTTCATTAATATCCTTAGTTGCATTATGATTCTCATCACTAGTTTCATTTTGATTCTCATCTATACAACCTTTTACACTTCTCCCTCTAAGATACCAATTGTAGATTCTTCATTTCTTACACCAATTGCAATACCAATTGTATTGGCTCCCTCTTTCAAATCTCTTCCTTTGTCACTAGATGGATGGTCACTACCATATATCCCTCATACATCTATAGATATTCAATAGTAACTGCATACACATATCTATGTCACTCATTTTGGTATAGGATGGTAACTATACATATTCTCGCTCTTTGACAATAATGCCAAAGGCATCATCCATTCTCTTTCTTTGCTTCATCAAACATATCATCTTCTTGTCACTATCTGACTGGTCATTAATTGATTGAAATATCACTTCTATCATCTTTGACTTGACTCCTTACAGTCTCATATGCACATGCTTATGCCCATCTTTTCAGAATCTTTAAGTAGTTCCTAAAGTTTGACCTCTTGCATCGATGTGTAAGATATTCTGATCATAACATTTGATGCAATGTTGAATCCCTTCTCATCTTTCCTCAGATAGGGGAATGACCCCTAACTTACCTCTTATATACTCAAAAGAATTCTTAGGTAATTCCTTAGTGAATATATTAGCTATCTTCTCCTTTGTGTTCACATACTCTAGTCTCACTTCTTTGTCTTGTACTAACTCTCTCAAGTAATGATACTTGATAGCAATGCATTTGGCCTTTGCGTGCATCAAGATTATTTTATATGTTTATATTACTTGTGTTATCACAATATATCACAACATGTTCAATAATTTATTCCTTCATACCTTTCAACAATTGCTTGATCCACACAATGTTTGAAAAATTAACTATTGTAGCAACATACTCAACCTTTGCTGTGGATTGAGAAATACATTTTTTCTTCTTGCTTGTACTTAAAATCAATCTCCTTCCTAGAAAGAAAGTTCCTTCACTTGTACTCTTTCTATCATCAATGTTTCCATCCTAATCAACATTTGTGTAAACTTTCAACTCAAACTTATCTCTTTTCTTGTACCATACTCCATAGTCTTTTATTCCTTCCAGATATCTCAGTATCCTCTTTATAGCCCTCATGTGAGTTTCTCTAGGATGAGCAAAAAATATTGCAACAATACCAACTGCTAATCCAATGCCACATCTACTATGTACAACATATTTCATTTCTCCAATGATTGACCTGTATATTGTTTGATTCACTTGAATAAAATCATCATTCTTTGAAATTTTGTGACCAATGACCACAGGTGTTCCAACTGTGTCGTGCCCAAAATTCGAAGGCAAAAACACACACACAATTTTTTTATTTTATTTTAATAACGATAAAATTACTCTAAGTTTGAAAATGATTGTGATTACAGTTTAAGTCAATTTCTCTACATTACGTCTAAAGATTATAAACAAGAGGACGGTTATATTATTAAGATTTGAAACTTTAGTTATAAGATATATATCGATAAACTTATGTTCTTACATTAACTTTCAACAATAAGAAAATAATTATTTAAATGACGAAGCAAATGTATTCGAGTTTAGATTCATTGAAAATGTATAATCAAAATCAACTATAAAACTTTTAGACAATAATCAATTTACAAACTAATCGATATTGAAAAGTCACTTTAAGGAAAAACAATTTAACTAGAATTCAAACTGAATATATGTATATCAAATTGATTAACTTTAACATTTCAACTATTTTTAACAAATTAATAAACCATCAAAATCTTACTAAATATAAATAAAAAATACATTTAAACTAATTAAAATCATATCAGTATAGCACTAACATTACACTAATTTAAAAGATGGTAGATCCTATAACTTAATATTAATTTAACATGATACTAATTCATAACCACACCACAATTATCATTTTGATTTTAATACAATCGTAAATCAAATATCGAATTCAATTGTCTCAAAATTAAAACTATAATAGCAACTAAGCTATATTCAAAATATATATATTCAAAGACTGATTTAATATTAATCTTAAAATTAACTAATCTTTTAACTAATCATTATGTTATGGCTTTCTAAGTTGATTAACAACTAAATCAATTATAAAACTAAACTAACTACATCTAATGTAATCTAATCTTTAGATTAATTAAATACTATATAAAAATGAATTAACAAAAATATAGCTAAATTTATTTAATAATTAACAAAACAAATCTTTAAGATTTAACTGAATTAAAAGCTAACTAAAATAACATAATATAAAGTCTACTAACTAAAATAATTTTAATAAATTAAAACATATTTGTAAGTAACATACTAACCCATACTATCTCCCAATTCAAATTAGATTTAACTAACTACTAATAACACTTAATTACATTATAAAACTAACTAACTACTTTCACTTAAAATAAAACTATATTAATTTAAAGATTAAACAAAACCTATAACAACTAACTAAAACTAATGACAAGATAAAAACTAACATACTTTATAATACAAACTAAATCTAAATTTCTAAACAACCATACTTAAACAATTTAATTAAAACTAATATTCAAATTTCTAAACACTATTATAATATTAATTCCTAACTCCATTTAACATTCCTAAAGAAAAACTAACACTACAACTAACAAAAATAATAATATACCACTAATAACATGAAATTTAATCTAACCTAATCTACATACTAACAATTAACTACTAACAACTCTACTAACTTAACTACTGAACTCCACTAACCTAACTACTAAAATTTCCCCACCCTACATCCTAGGCCTGTCCCACTCCCATATCCCACTTGGGCAAGTGCTTCCCAAGGGACAGATGCACTTCCCAAGCGCTGTCCTTGGGACAGCGCTCTGCCCCAAGCCTGCACAGGCCTCCAAGGTGGGCGATAACATGAAGGTAAGAAGAAATAAATAAACTTAAACTTATGCATTCCTCAAACAAGAAACGTGAACTCAGCGCTAAACAAGGACATTGACCCAAGGTTGTGATGAGTGAACAGATGACGTCATCAACATGCATGATGACTTAAATAATCAATTCACCTAGGGGTAGATAAAACCCAAGGGGGCAATAAATTAGAAAGTTAAATTGGTAAGACAAAGGATATTTAAAATATGATGCCATAAATATATATTTGAATTTTCTTTGTAAACTTAACAAGTATATCAATGTTTTAGTTCTAATTAGTTAAATTTCAAAATTTAAATATAAAAAAAAAGGATCATTCAAAGAATATTCTCTGTTGCTCAAATCCATTAAATCTTTTCTCCCATACAAAAGGCAGAGAGTTTTACTCTCTTGTAACACATTTTTTTTTTGATGAAAATTTTCTAAGTGTAGAATTCAAAGCTATGCATTTTTTTTTTAAGGTATATTTTTTTGAGTAGATTTAAAACATAGATACCATAGTTTGAGTCACATAACACCATGGTTATTTGGTCTCCTATATAACTTGGATTGCAATAATTCAATCTTTGTCACATATTTCCTTACAAAGCAAACTTATAAGGACTTGTAATAACCTTAACATAATTTTCATTTTGAACATATAAGGAGCATATAAGGGACTTGAAAATTTGCTCGATTAAACCATCATCAAAACTTCTTATTCCTGATGTGCATCCATCTAATGAAATTTTGATTAAATCATAAGACAAGCAATTATACTCTACACCAATTTTATTGGCAAACCTGATTCAAAGGCTCAGCTGGGAAAGAATCAGGAAGAAAACCCAGCTTCGTTGCCATCTACAATAAGTTTAAAGTACAATTTACAATAGGATCTCAATCCCAAATTTCAACAATTTAATCAAATTTTCTTCATGATCAAAATCAAGGGATTTATAATGTTTTTCTGCAACTCATTTCTAGAACCATGGAGGAAACAAATATCTGATCGGGTGATAACCAAGCATAACCAAGAGACAATCAACATGCATAATCATACATGGTTTATACAATAGGATTCACAATGAATCAAAACTAGGGAAAGGTGGATTATTCCAACCAGGAGAAGTCAAGCACAACACCAAATAGATGCCCAATCGGGGCTATATACCAAGAACTTCCGTTCTTCCATTTCAACATACCAGAATCATACAAGGTTTGTGCTGACAGGTAGGGGCCCATAAAACCCTACCCTTTCTCCCTCTTCTCATCTTGAGAAGAGACTCTACACTAGTTGGAGTCCGACTAAACAAACCTTTTCCAAAATTGGTCACTTCTGCCCTCTCCAAGGGTGAGTAATACCAAAACACCCATGCAAGAAAACATTAAAAAAAAACAACATAAACATGAAAGGAAATCAACCAAAAATAACAGGGTTTTCAAAGCTTCCCAACATACCCACGAACATACAAACATTGAAACAACAACAAGGTAGCATAAGCATGAAACAGAATGAAATCTGAACAAGGGAGATGAGAATACCAACCTTCACAAAGAGGTAATGGCAATGAACAAGTTTGAGTAGAGTTTCCTTCTCCTTACTTCAATCTTCAAGAACTTCTCTCTAAATGTAGAGATTGGGTAACAAAACCCACTAGACCAAGAAAGGCCTCTAAATAAGCCTCCAACTCAACCACCCAAAAGGAGCCATAACTATTTCCACCCACTAGCAACTCTAGAAACTCCTAACTCAACCTACACTATGGTTAAACCCTAAGAGGAGGTGGGGTAAGACAACTCATGACAACCACTTGCAATTTTCGCACAAAGGCAAAAAGGGGACTTTTGAGTGACCTCAAAAGTCAACAAAAGGGGCTTAGGGGTTGGAAAAGACCCCTAACCCATACCCATACCCCTTGGGTATAATAATAACATGTTTTGAAGTCTTAGGAATAGGTTTAGAGCCACACAAAGGCTAGGAAATAATAAGGACCCACTAACAACTCTTAAAAAGCAGATTAAGCACTAATTCGGATTAGGGATGACTAAAATTGATTAACAACTCAAATAGCAAACTGACACTAACTTAAACCGTCTTAGGTCCATGGGTTGCACAACTAGCCCTAACTAGCACGCTGAGGAGCACAAACAATTCACGAGTGTCAAGTGACACTAACAAAACATAGTTATGAACATTAACATTCACTGAACACATAAAGATACATACATACATCTCACAGCACAATACATGAATTACGAACAACAAGGTTTCCAAAATTAGCACATAGAGATCAGTTTTGTTCTTCCATCGATTTCCTTGACTAAAATATCTGCACACTCATTGCACACATCAGTAGTCCCGAAAATCACATGTACATATATACGTATCAGAAATTTACATAAATTGAAACATACATAAATCAGGGTTTCTTGCATCCTACTTATATCCTTAATCATAAAGATTCCAAACTCAATGTATTAATCCTACATTTTTACTTAATTCATCACATACATATACATAAAGCATTAAATGACGGACATCAATATCTGAAAACAACATCACACAACATGAAATAATATGATATGTTCAAGTTAGTGTCTCGACCATCTTGAGTCGTGAGTATCAAAATGATAAAATAACAACTAGGGCTATGGAGGCTTGGGGCGAGGCCTCACAAACTGGTCTTGAGTCCTCCATTCCAAAAGTCTTCATTATCTCCTTGTTTGATTGTGTAATGTATATACCTTTCTTCATCTGATAAAATTTTAAACCAAAAAATAACTTAATCTCTCCAAATATTAATATCTCAAATTCTTACTTGATCTCATTAGCAAATGATTTACACAACATCATGTCCTCAAAATATGATATCATCAACAAAAAAATCAGATAACAATATCTTGTTCTCAAATTCACTTTTTAATTATAGATTTCTATTATCATTAGTTCTTGCAAAATCAATTTCACTAAATAAGTATATAACCTTTCATACTATGCTCCAGGGGATTGTTTCAAATCATATAATGCTTTTATGCAACTTACATACCATATTACTCTTGCTAGTATCAACAAATCCTTTAGGTTTCTCAATTTAGACTTCTTCTAAGATTCCATTCAAAAATGTATATTTGACATCCATTTGATATACTTTGAAACCTTTGTAAGAAGCATATGCAAGAAACATTATCACTCCTTCCAACCTTGTGACTGGGGCAAATGCCTCTCCATAGTCAATTCCTTCCTCTTGTGCATATCCCTAATAGACTAGTCTTGCTTTGTTTCTTGTGGCTCCACCTTTCTCATTCATCTTTTTTTTGAATACCCACTTAGTTCCAATCACATTCTTGCCCTTTGTCTTGGGTAACAATGTCCATGTCTTGTTCTTCTCTATTTGATCAATTTCCTGATTCATTTCCTTAATGTAATCTTCATTCTCTAAAGCATATTTAATAGATTTATGTTCAACCTCACATAATAAACATGTGTCATTATTCAACTTGCTTCTTGTCATGAATCCTAGATCTTTGCTTCCAATGATCTTGTCTTCTGCATGGTTCTTTCTTACATATTTTGCTAAGATAGCTTCATGTCTTGTTTCTCCTTCATGTATTTCACTTGGTTTTGCTTGCACATCTCCTTCAAGTATCTATGGTTGCAACTCATGACGGTCTATCTAATGTTTAGTTTCCTCTCTCTGACATTCAATTTCTTCATTCTATGACTCAACTCCTATATCCTAATGCTCGACAGAGCTTTTTTACTAAACCTCGGTAGTTCATGGCTATCGATTCTTGGTAACCTAATTTTCTTGTTCAGGCAAGGTACTTGATTCTCCTTTATAAATGTAGAAAAAATTATATAATCATCGGGTTCTTTCTTGTATTCCTCTTCATTCTTTTCTACAGATTTAATTTTGTTAGTGTTAGAATTCAGACACTTATATGCCTTGCTTTTAGTGGAATATCCTAGGAATATGCCTTCATCACTATCTGCATAAAGTTTTCCTTTCATTGCATCTTTCAATATGTAACACTTGCTTCCAAATTTTTTTGATATAACTCACATTAGGTGCATAGCCATACCAAAGTTCAATTTTTTTTTTGTACCTCTCTTAACTTGAACTTAGCTCAAAGTATAGATTTTAGTACTTACAACTTCTCTCCAATACTTTTGTGAAACACTCTTCTCCATCATTATTAGCTTTTCATTGTCCATGATTGATCAATTCCTTCTTTCATCTATCCCATTATGCGATGGAGTCCTTGGTGCATTCATTTGTCTCTTTATTCCTTTGTCATTGTAGAATATGTTGAACTCATTAAGGATGAATTCACCTCCTCTATCTAATCTCAGGAACTTCAGACTCTTACCTATTTCCTTTTCAACTCTAGACAAATACCACTTAAACATTTGAAATGCATCATATTTTTCTTTAAGAAACATCACAGTCATCATTTTAGAGTAATCATCAAAAAATAGAATGAAGTATTTATCACCATAATATATTTGCACTCTAATAGGACCACATAAGTCAGTATGAACCAACTCCAAAATATCATCACAATAATAAGTCTTTCTCTTGAAACTAGACTATGCCATTTTCTCCATTTGATATTGTTTGCACATCACTTTATCAAGTTTTCTCAATCTTGGTAACCCTTTAACTCTATTCATCTTACTAATTCTATATTATCAAGTATATACTGCTTCAATATTTCACACATATTGAATTTTTCTTTCTCAACAATCATTAGATAGGTTGCATGGATAAATCCAATAGGTACAAAATTCAACCTTGAATTGTAGTTTATCTTGTAACCAATTACTTTACTTCTGAGTCTTACATCAATTCGCTTGATCATGTCCACTTTCATGTTCCTACCGTGAAATATTGTTTTCAAATTAGTTTCCACCAAGTTCTTGTTATTTTTGACATTAATAGGATTATTACCTTCATTACTTAATCCAGTGAGTCTATGAATCATATCATTTTCTATCATGATAGGTAAGTCACCAACCCAAAACATATCCTCATGAATATGACTTAGAATAATCCTCTTCCACTCACGCTTGTCAAACTCCCTATAGAACATGTACCTAGTGATGTTTAGGTCCCTCAAATGCTCAAACCCTTGTTTAAATGATAGGTCATTTTTACAAAGCAAGTCCATGTCATTATGGATGTCATTATCACCTATACTCTCAAACTTATAGTGAATGTATGCTCGAATGTCCTATACATGTAATACATTGTTAGGTACTTGTGAGAATTCTCCTAATGGGTCATCTTCTAGTGAAATATAAGGATTATTCTTGATTTTATACCTAGGTATCTCACTAATGTCACACATATTTGGGGTTACCATTTCTTATAGATTCAAACTTCAAATTATGATTTACACAAGTGATAAGTACCTCAAATTCATGAAACTAGGGCTTAATGAATTCACTTCTTTAAACACTTTAATCTTGCCTTTTAATTCTCTCCAAACTCTCCTTCATTTCTTGCATGACCAAATGGTGCTCAAAAACTTGAATTCACCCTTTAAATCACATCTATTTCAATTCTACATTAATTGTGCAAGTACATAATAAAAAAAAAGTTGTTTTAGTTTATCAATGAATTTATTTTGCTTTGTGCATTCACACATGAACTCCAAATCATATGTGCACTTAACCATAGCTTCATTGCATCTTTCTCTACCTCATACTAACTACACAAGTCTGCAAACTTCTCCTAAAGTTTTAACTAGGTTTTTGATCCTAAATTCCTAATGTTTTGCTTATAGAATAAATTTCTCAATCAGATAATGTTTGGTTACCAACTATCATTAACTTCAATCTATTATCAAATGTTTCACTTGACTATATTTCCAACACAACATATGAGCTTGTTGGTTTCGTAGCTTTAACAAATGATTCATCAAGGTTTCTTACAAGATCTTTCATGTTTTCTCTTTGATTGTTATTGTTATTGCTATTCCTTCTATTATTGTTCATATTCCTTCTAGGATTTGGTTTCTCATATTGTTCCTCATGTTCATCCTACAAAATCTTGTTGTGTGTCCCATGTTATTACAAATCTGACAAACTATAACATTGTTTCCATATCTAGGTCCTAACTAGGCAATTGTGCTCTACAATCTCTAGCAATATGTGCAAAGTTATTACACTTATAAAACATAATAGCATTCCTTATAACATTGGTTCCTCCAATAGTTCTATTTTATACAGGGTTATGACTTCTGAACATTCTACTATTAAATTTAGGTTTTCTATAACTAACTTCTCTATGACAAAAACCATGACAATTATAACATTAACCACAACTAGGTTTAAATGAATTACTTGTACAATCCCTTTTTACATGACCAAATTAATTTCATAAATAATATCTACCTTTGAATTTATTCCTCACCTCTTTAGGTGATTCAACTTACTCAGGCTACTTAGGTACACCAACTTTCTTAGACTGATTAACTTGCATTGCCCAACATGCTTAGGTACATCTTCAGATTGACTTGACTCACTCTTGTTTTGATTATAATCCTTATGTTCAGGCTATTGAATCAAAAGATCTAGTTATTTTCTAGCTTCAGACTTCTTAGCTATTTTTTCTCCAAGATATCTAAGACTAGTCTTATCATAAGAAGGTCTCTGTATAAAGATATAATCATCAAGATTTTCATTGTTGGAATACAACTTCTCAAGATGCATCTTAGATTGAGTTAATTATCCTTTCAAAATTGTATTGTACTTCTTAGGTTCCACAAACTACAATTTTTTAGACTCAAGCTAAGATGTCACTTTAGTAAGGTTAGATCTCATATCTGCATTTTTCAGATTTCAAACCTAACTCAATTTTACTGTCTTCACCCTTCAAGCTCCACTTTATATTAGTAATATTTAGTTCATGTTCTAGGGTCTCATTTTCTTTCTTTATTCTTGAAGTAACTCATAACACCATATTTTGTTAACTAGGGAAACCTTGGCCAAGTGGGGATCGTACCCACAAAATGATCAACTAATCAATAGTATCTTGTGAAAGATATTGACCTTGTTAAGAGTCTGTTACATCTGTATAGTATCTTGATCCTTGTTAGAGGATTAGGCCTTATTAGAAGCCTCAATCCTATCAATATTTTTTATTACAATATACAAAGTATGAAAGATAATCCCACTGTCCAAATATGCAATATATAATGAAATTCAGTATACAAAGAGTAGATACAAAAACCTTTGCATAATCTGATGATATATTCAATATATGCTATTTGCCTTTGCTAATCTTCACAAGACTTGATCAAAATTTACATTGCTATGATCTTACATCAAAATTCACATCATATACAAATCACAAAAACCACTTCAAAGTTTGCACAACTCCATATTCAAAATCTTTTCCTTTAAACCTTATTTCTTTAATTGTAGGCCTTCATTATTTCATATGCTTTCCAAAACAAAAAAATAATTATTTCTAACTTAGGATTAACTTGTAGGATGTCATCCCTAATTAGTTAAACAATTATTTTAATTTTAAAAAAATTCCTTAATGAAAAATACCCATTTACTCAAGTCCTCTATGTTCTGTCTTTTCAACACTATTACTATAAAACTAAAATATCTTTGTCCATAGAACTTACTATCCTACGCTTGTGCTCACATCATCTTGACATATGGAACTTCCTCTAGGTAAGTGAAGATGTGCTAGAAATGCCTTTGTGAAGTGCACTGACCAAAAAGGTTCCCGTGTTGATAGATAAACTTTATGATACTTAGACAATTTTCTATCTTTAACTCAAAAATTCATCTTCAAAGTTTGCTGACTTAATCTTGACTATATGTTTCCATAAATGAAAACATCAAATCTTATAACCTAGCTAAATTTCCAACAAGAATTAATGCTTCTCAAGCTTGGAAATAATATACTTGGGACTCTCTTAGATTTACATCTATAGTGGGATTCAGTTGCCCCAACATTATCAAATTTACAACATAGGGTAACTTATGGATCTAAAGGCATTTTCTCTACCAAAGAAATTGTCAACTATAGAAATATGGCCACATCTGAGAAAAAGTCTTAACAATATATGCATTTGTGAAGGGTTAGAATTGGTATTGAAGGCCATTATTGTTAGAATCTGAAAAGATTGATAACCCAGAAAACTAGTGCAAAGAATAAATATCTAAACTATGAATGCAAATGATACAAAATCAAAATAGCAATACAGAGTTAGTCTCCAAGAGAGTAATGCAAATGCTAGAAGCAAAATAGCATTAAGAGGATTTAAAAAAAATAAGAGATTACAAATACAAGCCAAGTAGCATGCTTATATAGACTAGGAAGAGGGAGGAGGTGGCAACACTAACCAATGAGGAGCAACCATCTATTAGACTAAAGATAGCAAAGTATCTTCTTAAGATAGCTAATGGATGCTCACATGTAGGAAGGTGACACCTCACAGCCACTTTCTAAATAAGACATGCTTTATTAACCTAAGAAAGATTATTAAAAGTGTAGGAAAAACCTAGCAAAATAGGAAAAATAAAAAACTACACTAACATCCTCCCATAAGCAAAGCTTAGGTGGATGTAGAAATGGGCCCCAAAAAGTCAAGCCTGATGAGGTACCCATGTACATAAGATTCCCCCAAAAGAGAGAGAAAAGAGACTCCCCAAAGAAAATTAGGACTCCAAGTGAGAGGAAGAGGCCCCCCCCAAAAGATGAAGCATCTCGCACCCCCAGCAAAGCTTGCAAATTTTGTCTAGTAGATCCACTTACATCGAACAAGTTTTCTTCCCTTAGGAAAAGGGACAAGATCCCAAGTGTGGTTCCTAATCAAGGAACTATACTCTTCCTGCATAGCTATATCCCACTTAGAAATACTAGAAGCCTCATGAAAGGACTATGGATTTGAGGCAGTAGCAATGAAGATATGTAGAGCATCCTGGAATTGTGAATGAGTCTGCTTGGTGTCTGATGGATCCCCAACCCAATCACCTGCAAACTGCAAGGTCTGTCTAGCCCAAAGTGGACCAAAAGATGGAGAATCTAGAGGAGAATCATCAACCTATGAATGATGACTAGGAGAGGGAGGGGGTGAGTCCTCTGAATCACTCTCTGCATCAGAAGTGGAGGTAGAAGACTGCTCAAGTGAATCTGACCCATTAGAAGATCTATCATGTATTCCAAGTGACTCCAATGTCAAAGTAGAAGGCAACCCTGTGACCATGCTCTGCTGGTTAAGCTGATGCAAGTAGTGGAAGTTAAGATGGCCAAACCACTCATGCCATAATTTTCTCACATCATTAGAGTGAGTGAGAAAAATAGTCAAAGGACGATTAAGAACAAAGTGAAAAAACATATAGAGTCATGACTGATGATCTTCTCTCGCAACTGCAACTGTAGAATCATTGTGCAACTCACGTATCTCCACTAAATTAGGAGTGAACTCAACCCGCTTGCATAAACTTGTGTGAGTGATCTGGTATACCAATAGGAGATTAGTTGACAATGAGGGTACACAAGGAACATCATGGAATGTGCCATCCCCCACATCAATAGACCCTCTCCCACACACCTCAACAAGAGTGTTATCACCCATCAAAATAGAAGGCATAGTACATGGCTCCAAGGATGCAAGTTCTTCCTTAGATGAAGCCATGTGGTGTGAAGCACCTGAATCAAGAACCCAAGTGGATGGTGAGGAAGCAACTGCAAAAAGGGCCTTGCCCTTTCCTTTTCCCTTACTATTTTCTTTTTCCTTATTAGATCCTTCATTAGAAATTTATTTGATAGACTTAGGAACACTGATATTATTCTTCTCAAGAATGTATGTCAAGTGATCAAGTTATTTCTGCAAACATTTATGTTCATCATGACTAGGTCTTTTACAATAGGCACATTTGACCTTTTCTTTCTTAGGCTTATCGCCCTTGGAAGATGGTGTATCAATAGTTGCTTTTGAAGAAACTGGTATCTGATCCTTCTTCTCCTTGCTATTCTTTTGTTTCTTGTCCTTACTATTGTTGTTACTACTTTGTCCTTGTTGTTCTTTTGTGCCTTGGTTGGTAGCCAAGGCATGTGACTTAGAGGACATAAGAGTGCCCATTTGGATTAGCTTGTCCTATTCTCGAGTGAGATTGACAACAAAATCATCTAAAGATGGCATGGTGAATTGAGTGCCAAGTGCACCCTTAGTAGCATAGAAGGTAGAGACAAACACAAAATATTTTGAACTTAGCTTAGAGAGAATACTAAGAATCAGTTGTTCATATTTATTTTCAATTTCACATTGTTTTAACTGTAGCCTTAGTGATTTTAATTTGGTGAAGAAATCTTGGATTGTGTTGAAATTTCCTGGACTTAAGCTAATTAATTCATTTTCCAACATATGACCCCTCATTGAATCTTGTGTGCCAAATAGTGTTTCTAGCTTTATCCATACTTCATTTGGTGTATCCAAAGACTTAATGTGAAATAACAAGTCAGGAGAAACAGACAAACACAATGTTCCATATGCCTCATCACATTTGTTAAACCACTTAGGCTTATCTTCATCTTTGGCAGGTTCTGTTTCAAGTCCCATAGTTATCCTATTTAATCTAGCTTTCCTTAAGTGAATTGTCATGCGTAATTTCCACTCAAAGCAATTGTATGGAGTTAGGATGGGCATATTTATTTGATCCATGATGAAGAAATGTAGAGAAGAAATGCTAAAAAGAAGGGAACCTAGCCACGACAATGCCCCCCCTTTTTACTCAATCAAAGAACCCCCCCAAAGAAATATGATTTGGCACTTTATTTTAGTGCATTTACAACTACCACTAGAAAGAAATACTTAGTGGTCTTGATTTCAATGCTTTACAAACCCTCATGAAGAGCATATGTTGAAAGTGAAACTTAGGCACAATAATCAAAGAAATAAATAGCACCACTGTGATCTACTCGAAAAATTATGCACTTTCAAAATAAGAATCGCCCTAATATGAGATCGTATGAGAAAGTTATGATCCTCTGAAGTTTCCAAAATGAGAACTGTGCACAGTCATGGCCGAGAATCTGCAATTTCTGAATAATTCATGCATGAGAATCAAAAAACAACTCCACTAGTGGATAAAGCACAAAAAATAGCCAAGTTCATAACAAGAATCATCAAAATCAGAGTTCGTATAAGCAAGAACAAGACATTTGAAAACTGCATTCAAATCTGCGACTAACAATGGAGAGGGGTATGGCTGTAGCTTTTCATGCTCAATTCTGTAAAATATATAGCTTGAATGCAAAAACTAAAAGATACCCAGATTGTTTTTTGGTGTTGCGAACAAAACCCAGAAAGCATTTTTTTTGCTGATGTATAGAAGATGTTGTTGTAGTGTAAATCAAATGCTTTTAACAGTAAAAAATGGCTCCAAAAATTAAGAAACAACCCCAGCAACCAAAATATGACATGAAAATGTTGGATCAGCTTCCTAAGTCCATCAATGGCATGCTAGAACCTGCAATACTGATTGAAAAATTCAAATATGCAAGTTGGTTGTCAGATTTGAGATTGAAACCCCAGAGAAAAACCCTTTTTGTCAAAATTTTTCTGATCCTCAAGATCATCCAAAGATGCAAGAGAAGAGCATACTTCATTTTTTAAAAAACTACAATAAAATTTATTAGCCACACCCCCCCCCCCCCAATCTCTCAAATAAGGAAACTAAAATCTACTCTTGCACATAGAAAAGCTCTGATACCATGTTAGAATTTGAAAAGATTGATAACCCAGAAAACTAGTGCAAAGAATAAATATCTAAACTATGAATGCAAATGATACAAAATCAAAATAGCAACACAGATTTAGTCTCCAAGAGAGTAATGCAAATGCTAGAAGCAAAATAGCATTAAGAGGATGCTAAAAAAACAAGAGATTACAAACACAAGCCAGGTAGCATGCTTATATAGACTAGGAAGAGGGAGGAGGTGGCAACACTAACCAATGAGGAGCAACCATCTATTAGACTAAAGATAGCAAAGTATCTTCTTAAGATAGCTAATGGATGCTCACATGTAGGAAGGTGACACCTCGCAACCACTTTCCAAATAAGACATGCTTTATTAACCTAAGCAAGATTATTAAAAGTGTAGAAAAAACCTAGCAAAATAGGAAAAATAAAAAACTACACTAACAATTATAGGAGGGGATTACTTGTAAGTATCCTAATGATACTTAAGGATGTCAATCATTTATGTACTAGTGATTCTCTTATTGGCACTGTATATGATAGTATGGCTAATAGTCCCATTAAATTTGATTCGTCATTAAATTTCTTAGTTAGTCTACAAAATGATAACCTTGATGATGTCTTTACCTATAAATTCAAAACCATGAATTTTCTCATGAAAAAGGGATCCATAGACCATACCCTACATTTTTTTATTCACTTACATTTGTTCAATACTACCATAGCCTTTATGGATGATCCTCATAGAGATCTTCACCTCTATGAGGAGTTTCTAGCATCTAGACCTCTTCCAACACTACATCTCAATTATGATCTCCTCTTAATATCAAATGGAGGAATATCCAACTACCAAAAGAATGGACTGCAAAATTATTTAATGGAGACCAACAAGAATGCATCACTATATAGTTGTGAGACATTTCTATTCATGAAACCCCAAGCTTTTTCATTAATAATTTTGTTGAATATGATGACTAAATACCCTTGCACCCATTTTCCAATAAAAATCACTTAAGCACCTTACATACTCCTCAACTTGATAGAAAATAACTCTTGGAGCTAGTTTGTTCACACGCTTCTTATTCTAAGGTTGATGATTCTGGATGGCTTAAATGTGACAACCATCCCTATAGGTTTCATCTTGGTCATGTCTGAATCCTTTCTGCTAAACCCATTTCCATTTGCAACTTTGATCTATCATTTTTGGAAAACTATGATTCTAAAACTCCCACAATGTATCTCAAATTATTGGTTTGATTCCTAAATTTTGTGCTTTTATGCACATAGATGAGCCCTAGAAGTTATACATTTTGTATTGGCCACAACATGCTTCTCTCATAGCAGACAATGTTCCCTCTAGATATAAGTTACTTATCTAGATAATCTCTACTTTTGTGAACAACTCCTCATTTCTAATGATGCTCGTGTTTCCCAACAACATGCCAAACTTTCATAGTAGAATTTTTGAGCCTAGCAGATGTAGCATAACCATGATGCCATTGATCACTTAACCCTACTTCAAAAACAAGTATTTGATTCCCATTTTAATTCTCTCCATGTTGACCTTGCCTCTTTGCATGCTAATTATTGTACCTTTAAGGATAAAACATAATCATGACAGGAAAAACAAAACAAAGCTAGTTCTATCATCCTACAAATCTTGATTGTGATCTCTAAAAAGGTTTTCAAAAATTATCCAACACATCCATGTATTTTTCTTTGGGAGCCACAAGCAGGGAAGTTGAATAACATTCACAATTTCTTGCTAAATTAATCCATAGGAGAGAAGCAACCCAGTCTTTAAAGGAACAATATCCAACCAAAGCTACCTATAAGGATATTACCACAAAATGACAAGTTCTCATGAACAATAAAAATAAATAGAGATGGAAATAGTAATCAGAGTCCATTCCATAATTTGCACTATTTTAAGGCCAAAGCTCCTCAATGGTCCAATTTTGACTCTTTCAATCCAATCAACAATCTTAGGAGTATTGAGGCCCTAAGAGAATGGCCTCAAAATAATATTAACACCAATTCTATAGTCCTGAGATGAGAATATATATTTTCAAGCCTTAAATAGAATGGCTAGAAAAGCATGGGATAGATTGGATGTTTAGTATAGGGAGGACCTATTAGTAGCAAGATTGGATGTAGTATGTAATCAACTTATTTTCATGTTCGTTGGTCATATTGATGCCATTCAACACAAGGAATACAGTAATTTTATGGAAGCCAAGTGTCATGATCTCACACAATTAGATAAATACTTCAATGATCCATTTCAAAAAATCTATTATTCTAGGCATGAGAAAAATCATTATGCAATATATTTTACATTTTTTGAGAGCTTTAGGAACAAGCTTGGCAACCATTGCTTGAAAAAGTGTTTGGAACACTTAAATATCATCAATTGCACAATGACAAATATTGCATTTCCTCAATTTTGCAATTTTATTACTTAAGTGAATAGGGAAATTTGTTAGGACTATAAATAGGAAAAGCTTAAAGAAAGGATTAAGGCTTGTAATTGCTAAATAAATATGTAAAAAATTGGTGCATGATTATACTTGTTGTAATTGATCTAGTTCACATAAAAATAGTAGGATAAATTGTAGGAAACCTACTAATTAGTCTTGCAAAGTAAAAAATCCTAACTATGGAAAATCCCATAAAACTAAAGGCTTTTTTCGAAAGAAGATTTTTTTCAACAAAAAAAAGAGATTGGAAACCTACATGTTATATTTATAAAGGCCCTCATTATACAAATAAATGTCCAGATAGGAAAAGAAAAAGGGGAAAAGTCAAAGTTAATAGGGTTCATTAGCTTGGGTTTTTTGGTGAAGAAGGATATGAATATATTAATGGTTATCCCACAGAACCCTTAGATATTCCTTTGGAATCTTAATCTAATCATGAATATGAACTTTTTGATGCTCTAGAAACTTCTTAAACACCACCAGTCACAAAGGATAATGATTAATCTTCTAACTCCTTTGATTTAGTAGTGTTATTTTTTTGTAGAATGATATCTTCATGTCCATATTATCAAATCTAGGTGTCATATCTTGATTGAAATAATTAATGAGGTTAAGACCATAGAATAGGAAAAAAGATAATGTTAATTTCTCAAGGTACTTGACTATGTAATAAATAAAGGCTTGCTACTCTTCACCTAAAAATTAAAAATCTTGAAGAGACATTTGTTTCTCATTCTTCACCTCCTCCATGATTAGTCCTTAGGCCTTGGCATGATTCAAGAATCAATCTTTCTCTTCAAATAGTGCCATCTTCTTCTTTAGGAAAATTCTCACAAGAATCTTGGCATCCCCAACATTATACATTCTTGAATAAGCTAATTAGACAAGCATAAGGGAGCTTGAATATCTGCAACAAGAGGATACACTAGAAATAATAATTGAACTCTCTCAATTCATTGAAGAGATAGACAGGAAACCATCATCTAGCCATATGTCTCTTCAAGAAGCTCCTCCTTAAAATGACCATATTTTATCATATGAAGATTTGTTTGAAAAGAAAAACCTTACTCATCTTTATTAGACAAAGCACTAAAAACTAAAATATCAGAGCAAAAGGATTCACCAACAAATATGTACAAAGTGCATGTGGTTTCTACTGTAGTCTGTCTCGGTATAACACTTTCAGTCCATTTTCCATCCATCAAACCATATAATTTTCAATTTTTCCTTGACACTAGAGTAGATCTTAATATTACTTGTTTTATTTTTATTTTTAAAGGACCCATGGAAAGCTACCTAGATTAAGTTGTGCTTTGGAAATGGAAATCATACATTTGATAGAATATTTAGAATAATTTGGGGGTTGGGGGGGGGGGGGAGGGGGTGAATTAGTTATCCACGGTTCAAATGTACCAATTAAACAAAAAAACACTTAAAAAAATTCAGATCTTATCATTCCATTGCTCAATCTCTATTGTAAACTATTTGTAACATTAGCAATCTATCCACTGTTCTTAAAAATAATAGAATGTAAACTTAAATCAATAAAGCATCTTAATAACATCCAC
Organism: Cupressus sempervirens; assembly: GCA_028749045.1. NCBI lineage: Eukaryota > Viridiplantae > Streptophyta > Pinopsida > Cupressales > Cupressaceae > Cupressus > Cupressus sempervirens. The sequence continues at coordinate 263,975,628 of CM053793.1, forward strand.
ACAAGTTTAACACTAGGATTTAATGTGGAAACCCAATTTGGGAAAAACCACCAACAACATGTCACCAATTTTTAGAGGACTTTAGAACATTCCATTAGAATGTCACTTGGTTAAAGGATTTACATAGACCATTAAGTCCTTATGAATGTTGGGTCAACCTTGATTAAAGGATTTCAAATACTATTCATAATGGTTAGAAAGTAACAACAGGTTTGAGCTATTAAGTACAACTCACTTTGCATGTTCAGATCTCTATTGAGATCCTAGTACTAATTCACTGTCTAGCCTCTATTGCCATCTCAATCTTAGATTTTCTTGGAAACTCTTCAAGAAATCACCCTTTACTTCTTCTCAACTCAATTACACCTTCGTCTTAGATTCTTGAGTCAACAGCATCAGTAACAACTCCAATTCTCTAGAGCTCCTTCACACATGCACAACCTCTCTGCCTATATAGAAAGTTCACCTCTGTACTTCTTTAAATAGATAGTTCTGATCTTTTTCCACTTAATCAACACCATAGATCTTAGGGTTCATTATTTGATCCATTAGATACAATCTATCTAATTGCCATTCTATTTATCTCTTATTTTTCTAGAAACTTCTACTTGAATTCATCATTTAGATTGTTTCCTATTCCTCTCCTAAAATTAAATGATCAATCTCATCAATCCTTATCTTCAAGACATTTTCCATATCCCAAGAAATCAACTTAGTTAGCTGGAAATTATGATTCCTTGCAAATAGTTAAAATGTTGTTCCTCAATCAATACTAAGTTCTGACAGTCAATCATTAGTGAGTTACTTGGTCGCTATTGAATTTATTTCTTGGCACCAACATTGTTACTTAGTTGATACTGATGCTTGGTCAACACTTAAATTGCTTGGCACTTACTATGGCTCGGTTAACACTAGTATCACTCGACATGTTCCTCAAAATTCCTTAGTCTTTTACTCTATTACTCGGTCAAGCCTACACATTTGATCTATCTTTGCTCATACTTCCAAGACTTGAACACTACTATCTTCTCCATTGGCAACATGATTTAAACAATCACTTTGTCTTGTCAAAGTCTAACTAATCAAATGTCCATTTGTAGTTTCCTCTTCATAACACAACCTTTTTTCTAGATACTTTTGTTATGAACAACTTATCAAATCCTCTTTATCAATCAAATAGATATGACATTTAGATCATATAGAAAATTGTCTCACCAATAGATTTGACATCAATGACAACACAACAATTTTTCCAATTGTAGTTTCCAAAAATCTCCCTCTTTGATATTGATGTTAACAACAAAAATATTTGCAAAAATACTTTAGTTTACCATACAACGAAAAAATTGTATAATCTTCGAGTAACACGCTCAATGTATCAGATCTTTTATTAATATCCTTAGTTTCATTCTGATGTATATTTCTGATATGGTAACACCTCTTAAAAGACGTTAATGAACTCCCTCTAAGTAATCACTCCCTCTTACTTAGCATGTCTCTACCAACATCTACTTTCTCCCTTTGGGATTCATACTCTCTTTGCTTCTTAGATAATTTTTTCATTTTAATATTTTATGGAATATGCAATCTCTCCCTCTTTGAAAACAATGCGAAAGAGATTATCTCTTTCTCATACATCTTGATTATGTAGATAATTGTATATCAATTCTAAATTCTTCATATATCATCTTCATATGACTGATATGTTATATTGTCCTTCTTCTTCACTAAAAATTTAGTCAACTCCTAAAGTAGAATTGTCAGCATCAATGCATAAGATAGTTTGATCAACACATTTGATGCAAAGCTTCTCTATAGCTTAAGTAGATTTGTCTAGGGGAATCACCCCAATTTAACTCTAAAATATTCATGAGTATCCTTAGGTAAACATTTGGTGAATATGTTAGAAATTTTCTCTTTTGTGTTCACATATTCCAATTTCACTTCTTTGTCTTTGTGTGCATAACAAGGTTATTTGATATGTTAATAGAACTTGTGTTATCATAATAGATAACCACTAGATTTGTAATCTCTTTCATACCTTTCAACAATTGTTTGATCTAAATGTTATTTGAATAATTTACTACTATTGACACATACTCGACTTCATCTATTGATTGGGAAATACAATTTTGCTTCTTTCTTGTCCATGAAATTAGTCTCTTTCCTAGAAATAAAAAACCACCACTTGTTCTCTTCCTATCATCAACATTTCTTTCCCAATTAGAGTAAGTGTATACTTTTAGTTCAAACTTATCATTCTTCTTGTAATACAATCCATTGTCTTTTGCTCCTTTTAGATATCTCAATATTCTCTTTACTACAATCATATGGTTAGCTTTAGGACTTGCTAAAAATCTAGCAACTATCCCAACAACTAATGCAACATATGGTCTTCTATGAAAACATATTATACTTTACCAATCACCAATATGTATTGTTTTTGGTTCACATTAGTAGAATTATCATTCTTATATAGTTTGTGTCTAGTAACCGTAGGTGTACACACTAGTTTAGAATCTTCCATCCTAAAAAGTTTTCAATATCTCCTTGATCTATTTGGATTGAGTAATGAAGGTGCCTTGCTTCATTTGATATACTTGTAAACCAACAAAGAATTTGATCTGACCAAACATTGACATTTCAAATTCCTTCTTCATTTCATCAACAAACGTTTTACATAATGCTTCCTTTCCTTTAATTATGACATCATCAACAAAAATTTCAGATAATAATACCTCATCATTCTTTCCAGTCTTCAAGTATAGATTGATGGTATCATTTGTCCTTGCAAAACCAATCTTCACCAAATAATTATACAATTTTTTATACCATGCTCTAGGGGCTTGTTTCAAACTATATAAAGCTTTGTGAAACTTGCATACCATATTCTTCTTGTTAATGTCCATAAATCCTTCAGGCTGATCAATGTATAGTTCTTCTTCAAGTATCCCATTTAGAAATGCATATTTGACATCCATTTGATACACCTTAAATCCTTTATAAGCATAATATGCAAGTAGTGTTCTTACTCTCTCTACAAGGACACGACCTCATTCTTGTGCATATCCTTTGCATACCAATCTAGCTTTATTCCTTATTGTTGTGGTTTCACAATGCACACCCCATTTTGCTTAGAAATGGGGACCCCCTACTTTATTTTTGAGCTTTCCGAATCCCTAGTTTGGGGTTTGAGTCTTTTTAGGGTTTTGCACAATATTTTTACCTAAGTCAGGGTTTCTACCTAGAAACTTAGATTCTATGTTCTAAAGGAGAAAAGTCATTATTTTTGCATATAAAGAGATGCACACTAGCACACCTCGTGCACCTCACCAGGTGCGCTAGTGTGCTAAGTTACCTAGGGCACATAGGGGAAAGATATTTCCTCTTGGAAGTGCACAACTATGTAGTTGCGCACCTCCAAGAGGTGTGCTAAGCCCTAGACCTATAAAGCTCAGAATCCCCACTTCTTCCCTCATCACTTTTCTCCTCACGCTCCATCTCTCACATTGGCACACCTCCTAAGGTACACTGCTCCACTCCACCTGCACACAAACCATTAAACAACACCTAAGGTAAAGGTGCATAACTACGCACCTTTTTTGCATTAAATCTTAAAAAATCTAAAAAACTTAAGAAACTACACCTAGTTAAAGGTGCGTAGTTGGGCACCTTCACTAATGATACATTGCTATAGAAAAAAGGTGTACACTTAGCACACCCCATGAGGTGCACTAAGTGCACATTTTCATTTTTTTAAGTTTGTACAAGGGAGAAAGCACACCTAGTGCACCTCTGAGGTGCACTAGGTGCACTCTATTTTTCTTATCAAGGTTAGAAATATGGTTTTTTAGTATTTTTTAGTAGTTTTAGGGTTTTACATTCTGGGTCATAACTAGGGTTTGTTTAGGGTTTTATTTTTCTACTCTCTAGAATAATGTTTGCTTCTTTTTACATATAAAAAGGTGTCCTTAACTTGTCGGGGTCATAACTATTGACCTAGAGTTTGGAATTAAAAACCATTTACACCATCGTAAAGAAGAACTAAAAATCTAATTTTAGTCTCTAAAACAATGATCCTTTGGTTGCCCAATTTTAGGGTCTGATGAAAGTTTCAACTTGAAATTTTGAGTAGAAGACCTCTGAAAAAGCCAATTAAAAAGAGCTAAAAAAACTTGTAAAAAAAGATATGAATTTTTTTCAAACATTTGATCATTTTGGATAATCTATATCACCTGGTCTTTGGCTAGGAAGGATTGGGCAGTCAGAGAGAAGAAAGAATCAAGTAATTTATATTGAAGATCAAAGATACAGAGGTTGGATACAAGAACTAGAATATGTTCCTTATCTTATGCAACTATTAATGACAAGATTCAATACAGGTGCCTTGGGATTTTGGATAGAAGAAGCAGAAGGAGTTCAAATGTATGAAAATTTTTGGCTATAAAGAGGGTATAAATCAGTAGAAAGGGGAAAAATAAGTAAACTAGAGTGCTCCTAGACCTCATTTGAGAGAAACCTAGAAACCATTTTAAAAATTGAGAGCTTTGATTTTTTGGCAAATTGAGCTTCTGAGGTTCCGAGATGTGCCAGGTGTGCCAAGTGCACTACTTTCAAGGTGTGCTTCTTCCTAGGTGCACCAATTTTTTTTGAAGAAGTCAAAGGTGCACCAACATTTAATTACTAGTTCCAAATTTAGAGCTTTCCATGTACTAAAAATGCATTTTGACGATAGTTTAACTCATACAAACATCCAAAGAAGGTTGAGCTTCTATTTTTTGCACCTCTAGAGACTCCTACATCATTTAATGGATTTCTTCTTCTTCTTTTCTTGTGTTTTCTTTATTTTAAGATATGAAAAGGCTCATGCATCCATTAAATGATATAAATAAGGATGGAGTCCTACTTAGCACTTGTTAGAGAGTTCGTGTTGTGGTTTCACAATGCACACCCCATTTTGTCAAGAAATAGGGACCCCCTACTTTTATTTTTTTGGCTATTTGGATCCCTAGTTTTGGGTTTGAGTCCTTTGGAGGTTTTATCTAGTGTCCTAGTTCATGTTTAGGTCTTGACTGAGAAACATAGTTGATGAAAATCAAAGTTTTTAGGATGGAGTGTCTTTTTTTTTTAAAACAAAAAAAGTGCACTAGCGCACCTATGCACCTAAATAGGTGTGCTAGTGCACCAAACTAATAAAAAAGAGACACATTTTTGTGATGTGCAACTACACACCTATGCAACACAAAATGTGTGAGGTCTCGCTGGCTATATAACCAAGAGGGTCCCCCCCTCTCTCCTTACTTTGTTTTATTATTCTCCTCCAAGCTCCGCCAAACCGCAACACTTCACCTCATGAGGTCTGCCTCCCCACATCTCTCCTTGCATATCAAAACATGAAACAAAGTTAAAAAGCTTAGAAAAGGTGCACTGATGCACATCTTGACGCTTTGTTAAAACATCAACACAAAAAAATTAATACAAAAAAAAAAACATAAAATTCCAACATAGGTGCATAGTAGTGCACCTAAATTAGTTGTGCTACTATGCACCACCCCCTAGAAATAACTTGAACCTTTTTCTAAGACAAGCGTAGGGTGTGCATCAATGCACCCCATCAGGTGCGTTGGTGTGCACCCTATATTTTACATGAGGAAAGCACACCAAGCACACCCATCCGATGCACCTAGTGTGCCTTTTTTTTAATTTCTTGCATTTTATATTTTAAATTATGTTTTTCATGTTTCTTCGAGCATATGGTCTTTTAGGGTTTTGTTCATGTTAATCTAGGATATTTCATTAATCCATTTTTCTTTAATTCCAGACTAATGGACATTCTTTTTGTGCAGATTCTATGGCATCCTCATCATCCTCTCTTATTGAGAAAATGGTTCCAAAGCCTATCATGTTCAAGTTCTAAGGTGTCCCAACTAGATCAAGATTCTAGGATGATCATTTAGAGATTCGAGATATCAAACTAGGTCACACTAATCTGGGAGCATTCTCAACACTATGCAACAAACTGATGGAAAGATCTCAAATGGTTTTTGTTTTGATTTTCTTTGGACTAGTGAATGCAACATCACACCCAATATTAGTGCAATCCTCAAAGCTGATTTTGGTCTTTACCAACCACTTCCAATTCCTAGTAGACTATGGGAGTGCATCTCTACGGATTTTGTAGTTGGCCTACCAAAGACAAGGCAAGCATATGATATAATTTATGTGATTGTGGATAGGTTTAGAAATATGGCCCATTTTGTCCCCTGTAAGACTATAAATGATGCTTGTTAGATTGCTCACTTGCTTTTTAGAGAGGTGGTTAGGATCCATGGACTACCTATGAGCATTGTTTCAAAAAGGGACACCAAATTCATGAGCCACTTTTGGAAGACACTGTAGAGAAAGCTTGGAACTAACTTATCTTTTGGCTCTACCTATCACCCATAAAGAGATGGCCAAACAGAGGTGATTAATATGAGTCTTGGAAGCTTGTTGAGGTATCTCATAAAGGAGTATGGTTAGACATGGGACCAACTCATTGGGAAAATTGAGTATGCCTAGAATGACATAATAAATAGATCAATTGATAAGAGTCCTTTTGAAGTTGTTTATGATTTGCATCTTAGAGGGATATTTGAGTTGAGAGAGTTGAAGGATGGAGCCCAAGGTAGTGGCTACACTGAGGAATTTTACCAATCCATGAGGGAAGTCCATAAAAATGTGAGGAAGATTGATAGCCCATATTCTCACTATGCTCAAATTCTAAAAATATACTATGAAAATGTTTTGAAGAATACTGTGCAGTTAGGGTTTTTCATATATTGTTATGAAGTTTCCAATGAAAGCCCGAACCTAGTAGGTTTATGACATAGCCCATTTCAAATTTTGGCCTTAACCTAGGATCTTGTAAGTGTTCTAGGAATTATGTTCTTCACTTTATCATTGAAAATTTCCTTGTTCTGCTATTAAATTTAGTCTCTACACTAGGTTTTAGGTTTAGTGGGAGATCATATTTGACTTTCAAGCTTTCTATCTCTTATGATGATCTTATGATCAAGGTTTTTAACATGGAGTCATAGAATGTTATGAAATAAGGGTTATAACATGGTTTTAAAGGTTAGTTGTTGGGTCTCCTGATGTTATGTTATCTAATACAATCATAGAAGCATGGAAGAATTTTATGTGGATTTTGATCTTATGCTCATGCTAGTAGCATATCATCATAATTTTTTTATGATGCTTAGAAGGTTATGATCTTATAGTAGATGAAGCACTATAGAAGCATGAAATATTTTGAGTGGATCTCTGGCCATACACAAAAATAAGAGAAGTGGGAGATCATAAGGTATAAAGTCCTGAGGTTGTCTAGTGTTATGATCTTACAAAGTAGGGCCAAGTACATAAGCGTAAGGGAATTCAACACATTGCAATAAAGTTCCCTAAAGATACAAAGATAGAAGATCGTGGAAGGAAGACATGAAGGTTTTTGAGGCTACGAAACAAGGTTAAGCATATGGTCATAAGATGAAGGCAATAGTTAAAAGAAAACTCTTGGAGTTACGATGAAGGTTTAGATGGCTATGATTGTGAGATCATAAAGTAGTAAAAGGTAAGATCTAATGCTATGACTAATTATAAGCATAAGATTGTAAAGGTTTAGATGTACATTACTAATGCTATGAAGAGGTTTGTAAATTGCCTGGTGTGAGTTCGCGATCTTGAAGATGATATTGTAGTTAATTCTTTTGATCTTATGATAACTTGATCAACTTAAGGTCCTAAGAGGTAAAGAGGAGCTCTCCACTAATATGATAAAGGATCGATTGTAAGATCATAAAGGTCAATTTCCTTTCTTATGGGGATACAAAGGGTTTGAATTTCAAAATGAAGCATAAGATCAAAAACCCTAAGTATGACATAAAAAGTGTTTTTTTCTTTCTCTGAGGTAGAAAATGATAGGAAGTTTTTGACCAATGAAAATTGAAGAAAGTAAAAAAGAGTGCTAAGCAAGATCGTTAAGTTGATGCTCCATTGATGTGACAGAAAAATTGAGAACTAAAGCTCGTGCATGCAAGAAATGAATGCAGAAAAATAGTTGATGAAGTATGCATAGCATAAAAGAACACTTTATAGATTGAAACAAGATACCATTCACAAAGCACGAAGAGTTTGAGAGTTTTTAGAGCTTTCATATTGAAGTTAAAAAGTTTTGAGTGCTAGTTTCAAAGCTTCCAAATTCTTGTTTACAACCAGAATGTCAAATAAAGAAGTAGAAGAGATTCAAGCTAAGGACATGATGATTGTAAAAACATCAACCTCAAAGGGAGGAAAGACTTGGCTGAGAAAGCTAAACAAATTTTTAGATGAATGGATGAAGACATTCCTAGAATCATCAAATGCCATCTCTATAGATGATCATGATTTCAAAGACCCATATGCATTCTCCAAGGATGTAATTTGCCTTGGTGTCAATAAGTATGAGTTGTTTAGATGTTTCTATAATAATAGGTTTGAAAAAATCTCCATCTACAATCCATGGTGGAAGAATTTGGAAAAACTACTTTTCCCATAACTATATGTAGATTTTTATTTGGTGAAGGCCCTAATCAAGTCTTACAATCCAACAACCAAATCATTCCACATGCATTATGGGAGAATTTTGTGTATGTTGGATCATGCTTCATTCACTGAAGCTTGTGGATTGGAGGGTCAGATGAGTGTCCCACTGGATATAGATGAACTTCAAGGGAAGTTTGAGAGAAATACAAATGCCTACACTAGGAAGGCTATGATGCATCATATCCCTATGGATGTCAAGAAAGTGGGGAATTATCCTAAGAAAGTGGATAAGATGATGCATGTGGGAAAGTTCAAAAGTTATTTTAAGAAGACTGTATATGGTGTGCCTAAGGTGGTAGGGAGTGATGGGTCTGATATGGTGTATGGGTCAATCTACATTTTAGATTTTTTGATTCTATCTCACTTTTTAATAATTTTAGCTCATTTTTTAATGAAAATGCTAGACCCTAGTTTCTTTAGGGCCCTTGAGATCTTAAAATTTTTATTGAGAACAACCTTATTTCCACCACATATACTACAAAAGTATATCCCTCCTAGACTTTCCATCATTGAATTCATGTGGCAATTATTCATGGTAAACAAAGAATATTTAGGGCCAAAAATGCATAAGGGTGATTTCTTGTGTAGATGTTTCAGGATAGGGGAATTTTCAATTGGAAAAGAATCCTTTGATTAGATTCATGCTTGCCTTCTCCACTATAATCTATCCACTACCCCATATAGAATGTATGACCTAGAGAGTTTCATGAGGGACAATTTGAAGGAGATTAGGGGTTATGTGTTGCCCAACACCAAGGATTAACTATATGAAGACTTGATCACAAACCTTGTAGCTGAAGGGGAAGCTACAAACAAATTGACAAAACTTGAATATGTCTTAAGGGTAGAGAATGAATTGAAGAAAGTAGACCCAAGCTTTAAGGGCTTATATTTATATGTCTCATATCCATGTAGACAGAGAAAAATGGTGGGAGATTACAATTAAATCATGGCACAAATACCTATAGAACTAGTAGGTGAAGAGGGAAGAGTAAACCTTGACTCCTTTGAGCTAGATGTTCTCTTGGAAGTTGAGGAGGATGCGCCTATAGAGGTGTCATGGGTTCCATGGGAAACAAGAGACAAAGGGTGATCTAGATACCTAAAATGGTAAATCAAAGGAAACTTCAATTAATGTTGGGGAAGAATTAGTATTTTGTTGATTTAAGGAAGCACTATCTACAAGATAGAGTTAATGCAATAGAGAATTCTCTAACTAACTTGGAACTAGCAGCAACTAGGCTAGATGGTAGGATCATCCAAGCATAACAATTCATGGAGGATGACGAGTTCCTCAAATCTGCAGAGTTCAAAAGTTTCTTATATAAAGTAAAGAATAGTGAACTGGTTCTAAACCTCAAAATAGGATAATTAGAAGAAAAGATCCAAAAATTGCATGAAAAACTATTTCCTTATGACCTAGAGAGTGAAAAGATGACTCCTACAAAGGCAAGGGACCTTTTTCAAAGAAGTGGTATGCTTCTAGTGCTCAGATGGGATCTAGAGCAAGCTTTCATCCTTGATCAAATCAAGGGACATGAAAATTAAATATCATATGAGGCATTTGGTGATGATCATCTTCAAAGGGGATCAAGTTTCAATATTGATTCCAAGTCCTTCGTAGTATGTAGCATGGCTCTTGCAAAAAAAGAGAGCCAAAACTAATGGATATAAATAATATTGCTCAAGGTAATATGATAGTCTAGACCATGCAAAGTACTTTCAGTTCAGAAACTTCAAAGGCCATAAAAAACATCTCGTTTATGAATGAGGTCAAAGTGGAAGAAATTGAAACTAAGTTGGCCAAAACTTTCCATGATTACATTGATATCAGGAAGTTATACAAGGAAGAGCTCAAGAAGAGCTATATTTATAGAAAAAAGATAAATGAGTTGGAGGGAAGAGCTAAATATCTAGAGGTTGAGGTTGTGTCCTTAAAGGAGCAACTTGATACTACAAAGAAGAGCATAATACATACTAGCAATGAACAACCCGCTAGGATCATGCAAGAAATGTCAACACAGATAGCAAAGCTAGTATAAGGTGGTGCTGAGCCAAAAAGAATGAGCATAGATTTCAAGTATCCATAGAAAGGTGGTGAGGTGAGGACAAATGTTTTGAGAGGTATGACAGGCCACAGAGTAGATACTTTGAAGAAGATATCTCAACAGGCACATAGAATTTTCATTTCTTTGTAAAGTGCTAAGCATGTATGAAATGAAGCACTTTTTGGGAATATAAGAGGAGTAACTGAGAGGGGAGGGGTGAATCAATTACCAAAAAATAAACATCCTAGATCCCTTACATGTCAATACAATTTAAAACTGAACTCTACTAAAAGTGAAATACTATTGTAAGTCAGTTAGCACTGAATCATTCAGTTAATACTAAGAATTACTAATACTTGACAATCACTAAAAATATTTACTTCTTAAGATATTTAGTGTTATTAGCCACAATTAACTTAGTTTTAGAAACATAAAGCAAATAACATGAACACATATGACACAAGGATTTAATGTGGAAATCCAATTTGGGAAAAAACCACCAATCACAACTAGTTACTATTTTTCATTCTTCTGAAGTGAACCTTATTAGGAGAAAACCTTGTTAAAGGTTACAAAACACATTATTAGGTGTGACCCTATTAAAAGATTTAATCACCCTATTAGGAGTGACCTTGTTAGAGGTCTTTAGATACTTCAATCTAGAAATGCCACCTTGTTAGAGGATTTGGCAAATAACTATTAAGCTAACTCTGCTGAGAGATTTGACACATTGCTACAATTATTAGAGAGTAATAATGATATGAATTTATTGTTGATTCAACTAAATTGATGATTTCAGATATCTGTTCTAGCTTGAATACTTGATCCTTCTTAATTAGATAAAACTTTGTAGCTCAGTCAACTTAGGATACTCTGCTATCCTTCCAATTCACTTCTTTGGTTTATCTTTTCAATCCCATAACTTGACCTTATAATTATATCTTTTTACTTGTCAAGTTGGCTTAAATACACTTATAAATATTCAATATTCATCACTTAATTTTTCTAGACTCAACAAATAAATTCATCAAACTAAATATGTTGATTCAATAAAATCCTTCGTTAGCATACCCAACTCGGTCAACACTAACTTAGAAAAGACTTTCTTCAAACTCCCTTTGGTAACCAAGTGAGCTTGGTTAAGACTGCATCCTAAATTGAATTCTCTTTGGTAATTGAGTGAGCTTAGTTAACAATAGTTCCATGCCAACTTCTCTTTGGTGAGCGAGTGAACTCATTAGACATTGTCTTCCTGCAAACTTCCTTTGGTACCTGAGTGATCTTGGTAGACACTGTCTTCTTGCAAACTTCCTTTAGTGGCCTAGTAAACTTGGTAGATACTATCTCTGAACTTGATTCTCACTGGAACACTCGGTAGATACTAGAAATTGTCTTCATTGCCCAAATGAGCTTAGTAGAGACTGACTAGTAAAGAGTTGACATTTTGTGTGACATAAAAGACAATATACAATTATTTTCAACAATCTCCCTCTTTGGCATTGATGACAACATGATATGTCATAACATAATGAAATTTTAGGGGAAAATAAAAGGAAAATATCCTTAGTTTCATTCTGATTCTCATCCATGAGAACTCCCTCTATTAGTGTCAACTCCCTTTGACACCAATCTATCTTTTGGAATGATTATATGATTATTCTAATTGCAATTTCTCCCTCTATGAGAAAACTTTCCTTCTTTACAAAAAACTCTCCCTTTTTGACAATTCATGCCAAAAACATAAACAATCACAAAATTTCTTGAATATTGATAGCAAACTCTCCCTCTTTGTCATCTCATGCCAAAGATATCATTAAAAGAACTTCCCATATAGTTGGTGTAATGATTCATATGTAGTCTACCCTTTACAACTACATCAACTTGACTGCTCTTTAACATGCTTGGTTGATGCATCACTAAAATCTGATTAGTGAGCTTTGGCTAGGGGAGTGACCCCTAGCTCTTAGATACAAAAATGAATCCTTCGGTAATGACTTGGTGAATATGTCTACAATCTATTCATTTGTATTCACAAATTCCAATCTTACTTCTTCATCTTGCATCAATTCTCTTAAGAAATGATACTTAATTGCAATGTGCTTGGTTTTGGTATACATCATAGAATTCTTGGAAATGTTAATTGCATTGGTATCATCATAGAAAACAACAACTAGATCCTTGATCTCTTCCATCATACCTATCAATGGTTGTTTGAACCAAATAATATTTGAACAATTGACTTCTACAACAACATATTCTTCTTCTATTGTAGAGTGAGAGATACAATTCTTCTTCTTACTTGGTCGAGATACTAGCCTCTTTCCAAGAAAGAATGTTCCACCACTAGTGCTCTTTCTATCATCAATGCTTCCTTCCCAATCAACATTAGTGAATGCTTTCAATTCATTATTACCTCCTTTTTTATACCACAAACCATAATCTTCAGCACCCTTTAGATACCTCATGATTATTTTTATTTCCATCATGTCATTTTCTTTTGGATTAGTACAAAATCTTGACACTATTCCAACTACTAATTTTATATCAGGTCTTGTATGCACCACACACTAAAGTTTTCAAATCATTGAACTATATGTAGTCTGATCTACCTCTTTTGAATCATCATCTTTGGAAAGCTTATGTCTAGTAGACATAGGTGTTATAACTGGTCTAGAATCCTCCATTCTAAACCTCTTCAATATCTCCTTGATGTATTTTGATTGAGTAATATAGGTAAGATTATTCTTCTATTGAATTTGTAAGCCAAAAAAGAATTTGATCTCTCCAAATATTGACATCTCAAATTCTGTACTCATTTCCTCTAAAAAAGATTTGCACAAATCATATTTTCTAGCAAACAATGTGTTGGTATTTTTCAACTATTGAATAATAAATGTTCAATACCAGGATAATAATACTCAAAAATCTAAGGATTAGCTACATCCTATTAACAATTTTGCTTGCATATTATTTGGAACCAACATCAACAAAACCAAGACTGGCTTTCTACTCTTTAGGCTCTGCAGAACCAAGGTGGGTATACTTGAGGGATGATTCAGAATGAATGCCACTGTATAAGAATTTTATTAGTTTCATTTTGATTCTCATCTTATATCTCTGAAATTATATATCATTTATTCATTCTTTGATATTTTAGATGATATGCATCCCTTATAAGAAGATGTGGTCACAATTCTTCTCAAATTTGCAAGCATTTCCAATACTAGCAGCTAACTAAAGCTGGAATGTTACATGCAAATAAGTGTTGACCATCTTTGAAGCTCTTCAAACAATAAAATAAAGGTGATTTTGATTTTAGACTTGATGCTTATTCATGATCTACATATCTACAAACTAGACTAATTAGATTAGTGCCTATTCCATTGGGATTCAGAGTCTATTGCAATTTATAGATTTGATTTGTTGTCTTACAACAAATATTATTAGCAATTCTTACTAAAATTCATTCTTACAGAAATCCTCTCTATTACCCTAGCAATCCCATCAAATTCACTAAAGCCTTTACTTAATTCATTGAATTAATAGTATTAATGAATTGACATACAACCTAAATGAATTACATTCAATTGGACAAGCTTTACTCACACAATATCAGAATAACCAGATAATAATAAAGGAGAAAAACTTTAGCAAAAATAGATATGGGGATAGCTCAACTTTGTATTAGTTTTCCTTGAAAATTGTATACAATTGTAGTACAACTTAGGATGTCTTTAAAATAGACACAAGGATAATATGATATCAATGTATTCTCAAAGAAATTAACAGAGAAGATACATCATGAAATTTGCTACCATAACTGGACCGAAACATACTTAGTGTAGAACTAAAAGAGTATAAAAAATTAGACCCTTTCTCTAGCCTTGGAATCTCACTTATAAAGTGTGAGATGCAACAAGCTTCAGGCATAGAGAACTGATAGGTGTCCTTTTACAAAGATATATACATTTTTCTTAACAAGAAAAGACAAAAATTTATGTAATAGAAAGGTAGTATATCATAATATTCTCTTGGTAGGTCCCATTTCTATTATAGCTTCACAAGCTATTGGTTCTTTGATTAACCGCTACTATTCTGAATCTTTAGCATATGTAGCTACTATAGTGGCCAATGATGAATCTTGTTGTAGCACTTGCAAATCAATTTCTACCCGAGGATTTTCACTATTTTCACCATGAATTGACAAGACTACTTTTACTTTTGTTTGTTCCTTTATCATGTCCACATCCTAGGCCTTTGAACCTATAACTAAAATTGATTGCTAACCTTTATCTTTATCCTCTTTTTGATCTAGCACCATTACATCAACAATTTGTACTTCATTGTCCTGCAACTCATCATCATCTACTTCAGCTTCTTCCAACTATTCATCAAAAGTAATATCTTCCATCCACTTGTCAAAAGTGTGTGATTTGGCCAATCAAATTGTAGAATATCCTATTGCTTCTTGATAACATATTCAACTTCACTGTCAATGTCAACAAAATCTTGTTTCAAAGAATCAAAGAATATTTGGGCTTTCACCATTTCTTTTATTGTGGTAGCCCACCATGCATGTCCTGTTTCATTGATGATTTTATTCATTCTTAGACAAAATAAATCATCTAGTTCTTTAGCCTATTCATCTTTGTTTTTTAGTTTATTTTTTCTATTTAGGGCACAAGGGAATAAATCAAATTTTTGGCTCTTATATTTATTCAAAAAGCCAACTATCCTTCTTTGTAGGTGGACTCTTTTAGTATCAAATTCTGGAAGATCATTAACAATATCATAGGTTTTTTCAATTTGATCATGTGAAAACCTTATAACAAAGTAGCACAAAAATGTCATTTCATTCCTCTTTACCCACTTATTCACAATAGGCTTCAAGGCCTCATCATTGGCTTTCATTTCATCCCACATGTTTATTTTTCTTGCTAGCTAATCATAAAATAGTGGCTATTCAATTTTATTTCCCAGATACATGAGAGCTTTTCTCAATTTATCTTCATACTATACATTTAGCTCTACATGTAATGCCCATAGTTTACTCTTTTCTTCTTCAAAGTCCTTAGTTGTGTAATATTGTGGCCTTTGTGGGGTATTTGGCATCTCTATGAGAGGAGTGTATTTAAAAGGTTCCACTAGAGGGCGAGGATATGTGATTCTTGGCTTGGAAGACCTTCCCATTACCTTATTTTCAAGTTTAATTCTTTTTTGAACTTCTTTATTATAGGCCTTTAATACACTCTCATACCTATTTTACAGTTCAAACATTGTCTTTTCTTCCTTTTCTGCAGTGGCCAAAACAAACTGAGATGTCCCAACATGCATGTGAGCTACTTGCACATGGGAGGTATCTGCTACTCTTCTTACAATGATATTTCCCATTAATCCTAAGTCATTAGGTTGTGATGAAACAACCCTAGATCCCTTCCTCAATAACCATATAACCAAGGTGGCCTAATCCTTACTGAATGTGGTACCTTGGAATTCCTTCTTGCTTGGGTCTTGTAGGTCCAATTTATTTGAAACAAAATTAAAAATTAAGGCATCTGCTATATCCCAATTGGGTAGCAATAAAATGTTTGATGCTTTTACCACATGTCTCCCTTCTTTAAGAGTTATGCTTTGGAATTCTTGCATCATCTTTTCTTTTATCTAATTCTGCAAGGCTCCCTCTTCCAACTCTGGATGCTCTACTCTTAGCTTATTACATCTTTCTTTGAATTTTCTCATGTTGGTTCTCCATGCAAACTGGTGGAAGGCTCTAGATTTGACAAAATTATCATCTAATAGAAAATGTTGACTAGCTTGTTCTAATACAGGGTCTAATTCCCTTTCTTTAAAATTTGTTACTATTAACTCTAGACTTGGCATAGGAGGCTCCTAGGGGTTTCCTTCATCTATTTCAGCTTGAGTAATAAAACTCCTCCTTGGGACCCGAGTTGTTCAATTTTCTCCCTAGTAAGCTATTCCTCTTCAATCCTTAGAGGGGTCTGTGAAGGTGAATATTCTTCAATGCGAGGATCTTGTTCCCTTATTATTTTCCACCTCTAAGGGAGGGCTCAGGAGGTCTCTCTTCCTAGACAATACTAGTGGATTCAATTTTTTTCCCCCTTTGTCCACAATGGTCTACTTATTTTGGATGATAGTATAACCTAGCCTTTTCTAGATAGTCAATTGACCTACCCCTATATTGGGAGTGAATCCCAGTCTCCTGATCACCTCCTTTGCCTTATCTGGAAAATAATTAATAAAAAATTGCTTCTTCTCATTCATAGTTTCCATTGTTTTAGGAAAAGTAAGCATGAGCTTATTTATTCTATCTGCCTTTATAATGGCATTGCCTAGAGGACTATAATCTGTATCAAAACAATGAATGAAATCCAAAACCCTTGAGAATACTCTTCATTTTTTTTCTTAGTTTCCTATTCTTACAAGGAGTATTCATTTCTTACTATGTCTTTAGGAAAATAAAATTCATGATCAATTTTTCCAAGCTTAACTTTGTGTCTAAAGGCCAAGTTATAAAATCCCTCAATATCACAAAAATGAGGGTGAGAAACAACCATCTTGTACTAATCTAATATTTTGTGTAGAGAAAGCCAACCTCCTTTGATGATTAAAAATTGATGGGATATAGTGCAAGTGGGGAATATTGACCCTCTCTATCTTTTCAACAAATAGGTCTCCTCTAATCCTCCTAGCTGCCACAAAAATCCAGCCACTCCTACCTTTAAAGGCACTTGGTAAGGTAAGGCATGGGGGGTCCCTTTGAAACCATAAATTCCAATGACAGTTGAGACTAAATAGGGGAAGATATCTCCCTAATTATGTGAAACTTTCAAACCAATAGGATTGTCCAGGGGCCTAGTAAGACTTGCCAAACCTATCAAACTTGACAAAACTAGCTTTTTCTGCTTCCCAAGTCATATCAGCACTTCATAATTGGACTGGCAGTGCTTCCCCATCCTGTTCCCTATTCAATTTCATCTCTTTACCAAAATATGTTACTCCCTTGAACAAAAACATATCCTTTAACAAAGAATAGTGACCAAAAATCCTATCCACCTTGCCTTTCACAATCCCAACCAGGCCATTGTGAATTTCTTCCACTAAATAAGATGCAAAATAAAAAATAATGTCCATAGGAAAAGAGGAAATTTGAGTGATCATGTACATAAAACCTATGGGCATAAACTCCTCTTCATCTTCTCCAAAAACTCTACATAGTCCTATATACCTCCATAGCCCTGGTATTGAAGTATGCCCTTTTGAAGGGTTCCCTAGAGGATGCTGTTATTGCTGGCAAAGTTTCAATTTTGCCTATATGCACCCACAGTGCACCTTGCCTAACTGCATCCTTCTTTGACATATATTCCTTTTCTAATTCCTTTAGGTCAATAGGCACATGATAGTCAATGAGAGGCCCTAAACCAAATACTTGTTGATTTTCCTCTGGGCTGATTATGATTAGAATTTCACCATCAATTCTTCTCACCACTCTAATTTCTTGGTCATAATTTTTGGCAACATCTTTGAGGAGGTCATAATCCATAAAAACACCAAGAACAACTAACTTTCCTAAATCAAAATTCCAAATATTGGCATGTGGGACAAATAAATTTCTCTTTGGAAACTATTTTAAAAAAAGAGAAAGACTAGTTTGAGAAGTCTTGGCATCCCTGACCTAGTTTCCTTTATCATATAATCCATCTATGATTTTAAGCCTAGGGTTTAACAAAGTTAATTTTTTAACTTGCATAGTTTTAGTGGTGGACTTAGGGAGTAATTCAAGCAAGTCATCATGAATGTTTCTAGCCAAATAATCCTCTTGCCCAGAGAACACCTTCTTTGGAGGCATATTGAATATAGTTTGCAGAATCTAAGATTGCTTACAAAGGTTATAGTATATAAACACTTGATTTTCTTGCTTGCTCTCAGATCTTGCAATGTCTCGTGAACAAAGGGGAAATTGCTTCACATTCTATTCAAGCTCAATACAAATTCTTACTAATTTCTTCTACTTAGGAAAATTGAAATCTTGTTCGCATAAGATGAAAATGGTGAGATCTTCTACAATATACTCTATTTTTGCTCACACACAAAGCTTTCAATCTTCATAAATAAATTGTAAGAGAAACAGAGTGGCACCGCCTTCTATGTTTAAATATAGATCATTGATCTCAAAAAATCCTACGATACAGGAGTGAAAATAGGAATGACTCATCTTCCAATTGACATGCTAGCAGTCAAAACAATGAAAACTCTCCATTTGTCCCTTTTCTCCATCACTAGTGCTTCAAACTAGACCTAATAATCCTTGAGGAAATGTGTTATCTAGTTGCTATCTTGCTATACATAAAGAGTGAGCATGTTTCCATAGAGACAAAACGACAACCATTAATTTCATCTCAATTTAAAGGTAGACATTTTAATGCATTTTTTAGTATCAAAATTGTGGGTCCCTCCTTCATTTACCTTGTTCGCTATGTCGCTATACATAAAACATGAGCAACTTCCCATGGTGAAAAAGTGACAATCATTGATTCCCTCTTGATCGAGTAGAGGATGTTTGATGCATCACTTAGTACAAATATGGTGGGTCCCCTTTCCATTTTATTTACTCGCTAACTTACCATAGCGATAAAGTGATAACCATAGTTTTGAGCTTAATCTAAGGCCAAGGAAACTACATGACATATAGATAACTGTAGCCAGTCCCCTAGTTGCCATGTTGCATTGGGTAAACAGTGCACAATTTCTCATAGCAACTTGGTGATGATCGTTGATCTGAACTTGATCAAGTAATCAGAATCTTTCATCTGACTTCTAACTTGAGTGTGGGTCCATGTTACTACTAACGTGAGGATATCCTATCCAACTAGCACATAAATTAATATTTTAATTCTAGCTATATCACCACATGACTTAGATCCCACCAGATGCACATTTCTCGGCTAGGTGCTATGTTGCTATCGATGAGGTGCAAAGATTTTTCAATCATGACAAAGTGACCTTCAGCTTCCTTAAAATTTTAGGTGCATATGTGTTTCTAGCAAGATGCCACCGTGTCCATAAGATGATGTGGTTCATTTCTGACAAAGCATTCATTGGGACCCATCTTGTGGAATTGTTGCCGCATTATTGTTTTCCATCAAGGCACTATGTCGCTAACGGTGGAAGTCTTTCACTTTTTGACCACGACACAATGACCTCTTTAAAGCTCTAGAAATTTTGGTGCTGAGAAAATTCTTTAGTTCCACCATCATCACCACAATCAATTCTTTTGACACAACAATGAAATCAAATGACCAATATTAATAATAGGAATTTAGGCACCCATCCATTTCATAATCTCCCATCTTCCTCACTTTTTGGTAAGGCACTATGTTGCTACCAGCAAGATCCATAATTTTTTCGGTCACAACATAACAACCTCATAGATATTGATGAAATCCGGCACTAGAAAAATTGAACTTTTCAAATCATGATTACAATAGTTAATACCTCTAACATAGTAATTAAAAGCACACATCCAAAATCATTTTGGACTTTCATGGTTACCAATTTTTTTAAAAAAGCTGTCATCTTCTATATTTTCTGTTAAAGTGCTATGTCACTAATGGTGGGATGTAAATTTTTTTCGATAGCGACATAATGACTCATAAAAAAAATTGGATTTCGGTGACACCATTTTCACTTTATTATTCTTAGTTCCTTTTTCAATTTTGACAGTTCTAACATGGAACACGTGACTGAAAACTTCTGAAATGATGCACTTTTTAATTGTTGCACCTCCATTTCATGACATTGCCTAATTGGTTAAAACACTTGCATCTTTACATAGCAACAATGTGACTGCCATAGTGTTGGAAATGAGAATAGAGTAACTGAGAGGGGGAGGGGGTGAATCAGTTACTACAAAAACTTTCCACAGTCCCTAAGATGTCTGAATATACCCTTGATCTGATTAATAAAATATTGAAACTTGATAATGCAGCAAATGATAAATATTAAGAACTGATATGATATCATGCACAAAGAAATTTAGCAATTAAGAACACAAGAGACACCAGATTTAATGTGGAAACCCAATATGGGAAAAACCACCAATGTAACTTTTTCACTCTTCTGAAGTGAGCCCTGTTAGGAGCCAACCCTGTTAAAGGTTACAAAAACACACTGTTAGGTGTGACCCTGTTAAAGGATTTAATCACCCTATTAGAAGTGGCCTTGCTAGAGGTCTTTAGAACAATTCAATTGAACTATCACCTTGTTAGAGGATTTATTGAATGGCTGTTAAACCAACTCTATTAAGAGATTTTGAATACACTGTTACAATGGTTAGAAAGCAACAATGAAATGACTTGATATAAAGTGCAACTTATCTTTACTGATTGCAGATCTCTGTTATGCTTGACTGGATCCTTACTGATCAAATAAAACTTTGCAGCTCCTTTAACATATTTGATCCTTCATCAGACTCTTCTCAACATTTGCCTCTTCATACTATAATTTGCATTCATAACTTTTTTTATAATTACACACTTTAATTCATAACTTGAATGACCATATATACCTTTCAAATTATCTTAGTCGGCTCAAATCACTGACTAAAACAAACAATTACAACAGTCGACTAAAAGTAATTAATTAGCAAATCCCTATACTGGCTGACCCTACATGGTGAACTTTGTTCAAAAAATAATTCTCGTGTTAACCGACTGAGCTCGGTTGATACAACGAACTTCGTGACAAACCATCAATCGTCGGGAGAACTTGATAATTATTTAGTTTCTTGAGATAACCGAGTGAGCTCGGTGGAAACTAACCTTTGGAGACCGAGTGAAGCTCAGTTAACACTGACTTTTCCATAATTCATTTGATGACCGAGTGAGCTCGGTGGAAACTAGCCTTTGGAGACTGAGTGAAGCTTGGTTAACACTGACTTTTCCATAATTCATTTGATGACCGGGTGAGCTCGGTGGAAACTAACCTTTGGAGACCGAGTGAATCTTGATTAACACTGGCTTTTCACATTTCCTTCGTTGACCGAGTTAGCTCAGTTAGCACTGTCTTCCATATTTCCTTCGATGACTGAGTGAGCTCAGTTGGCACTGTAAATTATATTGGAGATTGTCTGAGCTCAGTGAACTTGAGACTAATGATTGATATGACATTTGTGTGACATCAAGGACAACATTATCCAACAATCTCCCTCTTTGGCATTGATGGCAACACAACATGTCATAATAGAAATAAAATTTTGAAAACAAGTTCAACAAGATAACAGACTTCTCCCTCTTTCAATAGTCTCCCTCTGTTAAGGGACTTCATGGAAAAGTTTTCAAATCTTCACAAATTTCAGAAGTTTCAGAAGGATATGATAGTAAAATCTCTTCCCTCTTTGAAAACACATGCCAAAGACAACAAAAGTTAGGTGAATTATAATGTACCTTTAGTATTGATTCATATGCAATGATTTTTGATTAAACTGCATCAACAGATAGATCTTCAATCCTGTATGTGTTGATGCATCACTAGAACTTGTTTTAGTGAACTTCAAATAGAGGAATGACCCCTAACTTACCTCTGAGATACAAAAATGCATCCTTAGGTAAAGGCTTTGTGAATATGTCAGCAATTTGTTCTTTTGTATGGACATATTCCAATCTGATCTCCTTGTCTTGCACCAATTCTATGACAAAATGATATTTTATTGCAATATTCTTGGTCTTGGAATGCATCACTGGATTCTTAGATATGTTGATTGCACTAGTATTGTCACAGAACATGACAATTGGTTCTTTGATTTCCATCTTCATTCCTTGCAATAACTGCTTAAGCCAAACAATATTTGAACAGTTTACTGTTGCAGCAACATACTCTGCCTCTGCTGTATATTGGGATGTACAATTCTGCTTTTTGCTTGTCTAGGAAACTAATCTTTTTCCAAGAAAGAATGCTCCTCCACTTGTGCTTTTTCTGTCATCAAGGTTTCCTGCCCAATCAACATCAGTAAACACTTTCAAATCCAAATTACCTCCAAATTTGTACCATAAGCCATAATCTTCAGTTCATTTCAAATATCTCATTATTCTTTTGATTGCCATCAGATGAGTTTCTCTTGGCTTTGCTTAAAATCTTGCAACAATACCAACTGCAAGGGCAATATCTGGCCTGGTATGAACTACGTATTGCAATTTTCTAATCATAGATCTATACAATGTTTGATCTTCCTCTTTGGATTCATCATCTTTGGTAAGTTTCAATCCAGTACACATAGGAGTTCCAACAGGTTTACAGTCCTCCATACCAAACTTTTTCAATATCTCCTTGATGTATTTTGATTGAGTGATGTAGATGCCATTCTTATTTTGTTGAATTTGAAGACCAACAAAGAATTTTATTTCACCAAATATAGACATTTCAAATTCCTTGTTCATTTGTTCTGAAAATTCTTTGCAAAGATCATCATGCCCTGTGAAAATAGTATCATCTACAAATATTTCTGCCAAGACAATCTTATTATCTAGTCCTTCCTTTATATAAAAGCTACTATTATCATTAGTTCTTTGAAAACCAATATGAATAAGATAGTTATGCAATCTTTCATACCATGCTCTAGGGGCTTGTTTCAGACCATACAGTGCCTTGTGTAATTTGCAGACCATGTCCTTTTTATCTGGATCAACAAAGCCTTCAGGTTGTTCAATGTAAACCTCTTCATCCAATATTCCATTGAGGAATGATGACTTGACATCCATCTGATAAACTCTAAATCCTTTGTGAGCACCATATGCAAGTAAGGTTCTGACTCCTTCCAATCTTGCAATAGGAGCAAAGGTTTCTCCATAATCTATGCCTTCTTCTTGAGAGTATCCTTTGCATACCAATCTGGCTTTGTTTTTGGATACTTTACCATCTTTAGTCAACTTGTTTCTGAATAACCACTTGGTTCTAGTTACATTCTTATTTTTAGGCCTGGGTACTAGAGTCGATGTCTTGTTCTTCTCTATCTGTTCTATTTCCTCGTTCATTGCCTCAATCCAACTATCATTTGTCAATGCATCTTTAATGCTTCTAGGTTCAAAATCAGCAAGTAAACAAGTATTTTTCAGTTTGCTTCTTGTCAAAGTTCCTTCAGACTTGTCTCCAATGATCTGATCTAGTGCATGATGTCTTCTAACATATTTAGCTTATATAGGTTCTTTGCCTCTTGAATGAGTTTCATTGCTATCTCCTTGTACTTCAATTTCATGTTCAGGCTGTTCTGGTTCGGTAAGAATTGGCTCAAGTGCTTCAGACTCGTTAGATACTTGCTCGGTTGTGTCTGAATGTTGCTGTGGCTCGGTTTGAACTTTTTGCAACTTGGTTACTAATGACTCGGGAGTTGAGGATTCTTGAGTGAACAGTATGCTTGGTATAGTATCTAGTTCAATCTAAACAAATCTTTTGTAATCTTCAGGTACCTTTTTATTTTCTTTTTTAGATTTGTCTGCAAACTCATCAACTTTCACATGTGCACTTTCTATAACTTTGTGAGTGGATAGATTTAAACATCTATATGGTTTGCTTTTGCAAGAATATCCTAAAAATATTCCTTCATCACCTTTTACATCAAATTTTCCTTTTCTAGATTCTTTCAAAATATAACATTTGCTTCCAAATACTTTTAGATAACTCACATTGGGTTTGTAGCCATACCATGATTCATAGGGATTTTTGAATGAGTCCTTCTTCAACTGTACTCGATTTAAGGTATGAACTACAGTGCTGATAGCTTCCTTCCAGTATTTGATAGCAACCTTCTTTTCTATCATCAGAGTTCTTGCACAATCCATGATGGATCTGTTTCTTCTTTCAGCTATTCCATTTTGTTCAGGAGTTGTTGGTGCTGAGACCTGTCTTTTAATACCTTTTTCAATGTAGAAGTTGTTGAATTCATGTGAGATGAATTCACCACCTCTATCTGACCTTAAGCATTTTAGTCTTTTTCCTGTTTCTTTTTCTACTCTTGCTAAATACCATTTGAATTTCTCAAATGCTTCTGATTTATTCCTTAATACATAACAGTCATCATTCTTGAGTAGTCATCAACAAAAAGAATGAAAAAAATTTCTCCAGTATAGCTTTCTATTCCAATGGGTCCACATAAATTAGTATGCACAATATCCAATATATCTTTAGACTGATAGTTCTTACTTTTAAAACTAGTCTTTCCCATTTTACCAATCTGACAATTCTTGCATAGTCCAACCTCAGGTTTCTTAATGTTAGGAATGCCTCTTACTTTCTTGAATATTCTTATTTTTACCAGGTTATCAAAATTGACATGACACAACCTTTCATGCCATAACCAACTTTCTTCAATTTGAGCAATAAAACATGAGCATTCACCAAGTTCTAGATAGAACAAGTTACCTTTAGTTTAGGTGCCAGATCCTATCAGCTTTCCTTGCTCATTCAACAGTCTTTCCTTTCCATGCATGAATTCCACCTTGAATCTAGTATTGAGTAACTGTGCCACACTTAGCAAATTATGTTTAAGACCTTCAACCCAATAGGCATTATTACATATAAGTTCTTTGGTTAGATAGATTCTTCCTCTTCCTTTTATGAAACAAGGTTCATTATTACCAAACCTTATACTGCCACCATCATAGTCTTCAAACTGATCAAACTTAGTTTTATCACCAGTCATATGATGTGAGCAACCACTATCTATAATCCATGTATCATTCTTACTTATATGAGAAACAAGTGCCATTTTATCTTCCTCATCACTATCAAAATCTTCTTTAACAACAATATAAACAATTTCATCCTCACTATTATCAGAATCTTTAGAATTTTCAGCCATGAAGCATGATTTCTTACCTTTGTTCTTGGATGTTTTGAAGTCTTTCTTGCCATTCCATTTCTTTTCATCATGGTTTTGCTTGTTTGGAC
Source organism: Cupressus sempervirens (assembly GCA_028749045.1). NCBI lineage: Eukaryota > Viridiplantae > Streptophyta > Pinopsida > Cupressales > Cupressaceae > Cupressus > Cupressus sempervirens. Next base: position 264,001,253 of record CM053793.1, read on the forward strand.
ACCTTGCTACAATATGACCAATTTCTTCACAAGAAAAATAGATTAGAGGAACTTTACCTTTGTATTTTCCTCTGTCTCTAGAGTATTTTCTTGCTAGTAGAGCTTCAATCACTTCGAGATCACTGTCTGAACTTTGGCTTGATTCATCTTCACTTTCTGACTGAGATTCCTTCTCCTTTTTGTTTTTCCCTTTGAGTGAGAGCTTGGCTTGAAATGCTGATTCAATGTTTTTGGAGGCTGGAACATAGTTATCAAAGTTATCTAGTTCAAATGCAGTTAGTCTTCCAACTATGGCCTCAAGATTTATCTAATGATTTGCTTCACACCTTCTTTCCTGAACTGCAGAAACTCTGATTGCATAAACAAGAAGCAAGGTTCTGAGAACTTTGATTATAATTGTTTCTCCTTTGATATCACCTGCAGATGCTCTGATTGCACTCACACATGCTTTAACTCTTTCAACATACTTTGCAATGTTTTCATCCTCTTTCATCCTCATTTGATCAAATTGTCCTCTTAGACTTTCTACTTTTTCTCTTTTTAAATTATCATCTCCTCCATAGATCTCTTTTAGCTTGTTCCACATCTCAAAGGAAGTTGTGCAGTCCTTAATGTCATCAAATTCTTCATAACTGAGAGCGGATGCTATGTCTATCATCATATTGTTGTGAGTCTTCTTTTCAGCAATGTAATTGACAAACAATGTGCCAGGAGGTTCTTCATATTTTTCTTCAAGGTATTTTAGTCCAGTATCACCAACAGTAGCCAGATGAAGTCTCATCAATCCTTGCCATGCGAAGAAGTTATCTCTGTTGAGTTTTGGAATTTCTCTTTTGTAAGACATCTTGATCTTAGGCTTAGATCCTTGAAATATTTTCTTGCAAGCACCAAAAGCTCTGATACCAATTGTTGGAAATGAGAATAGAGTAACTGAGAGGGGGAGGGGGTGAATCAGTCACTACAAAAACTTTCCACAGTCCCTAAGATGTCTGAATATACCCTTGATCTGATTGATAAAATATTGAAACTTGATAATGCAGCAAATGATAAATATTAAGAACTGATATGATATCATGCACAAAGAAATTTAGCAATTAAGAACACAAGAGACACCAGATTTAACGTGGAAACCCAATATGGGAAAAACCACCAATGCAACCTTTTCACTCTTCTGAAGTGAGCCATGTTAGGAGCCAACCCTGTTATAAAGGTTACAAAAACACAATGTTAGGTGTGACCCTGTTAAAGGATTTAATCACCCTGTTAGGAGTGGCCTTGCTAGAGGTCTTTAGAACAATTCAACTGAACTATCACCTTGTTAGAGGATTTATTGAATGGCTATTAAACCAACTCTGTTAAGAGATTTTGAATACACTGTTATAATGGTTAGAAAGCAACAATGAAATGACCTGATATAAAGTGCAACTTATCTTTGCTGATTGCAGATCTTTGTTATGCTTGACTGGATCCTTACTAATCAAATACAACTTTGTAGCTCCTTTAATAGATCTGATCCTTCATCAGACTCTTCTCAACATTCACCTCTTCATACTATAATTCGCATTCATAACTTTTTTTATAATCACACACTTTAATTCATAACTTGAATGACCATATATACCTTTCAAATTATCTTAGTCGGCTCAAATCACTGACTAAAACAAACAATTACAACAGTCAGCTAAAAGTAATTAATTAACAAATCCCTATACTGGCCAACCCTGCACAGTGAACTTTGTTTAGAAAATAATTCCTGTGTTAACCGACTGAGCTCGGTTGATACAACGAACTTCGTGACAAACCATCAATCGCCGGGAGAACTCGATAATTAATGAGTTTCCTGAGATAACCGAGTGATCTTGGTGGAAACTAACCTTTGGAGACCGAGTGAAGCTCGGTTAACACTGACTTTTCCATAATTCATGTGATGACCGAGTGAGCTCAGTGGAAACTAACTTTTGGAGACCGAGTGAAGCTCGGTTAACACTGACTTTTCCATAATTCATTTGATGACCGGGTGAGCTTGGTGGAAACTAACCTTTGGAGACCAAGTGAATCTCGGTTAACATTGGCTTTTCACATTTCCTTCGTTGACCGAGTTAGCTTGGTTAACACTGTCTTCCATATTTCCTTCGATGATCGAGTGAGCTCGGTTGGCACTGTAAATTGCATTGCAGACTGTCTAAGCTCAGTGAACTTGAGACTAATGACTGATATGACATTTGTGTGACATCAAGGACAACATTATCCAACACATAGATCTTGTAAAAATCAGACAATGTGAAATAAAAAGGGAAAAGGCACTTGGGGTGCGAAACATTTAAAAAGGAAATGGAATATTCAAGGTTTGAAAAGCTTCATGCCTGAATAAATTAAAAAAGAATGCAATATTTAGGGTTTGACATATTTTTCAAAAGTTATTAAAATGCAAGGCCAAATAATAAAAAACCCTAATTAGGCAAACAATGAATTCAATTCTGATTTTTAAAACCTAGGATTTGGAAAAAATTATTTTGTAAAAATTAGACCAACACAATGTATCATCCACAAATATTTCTGGCAATAGAATCTTCTTATTTGGTTCTACTTTGATGTATAGGCTATTGTTGTCATTAGTTTATGAAAACCAATCTTAATGAGATATTTGTACAATCTCTCATACCAAGACTTGGAGGCTTGTTTGAGACCATACAAATATTTGTGTAATCTGCAAACCATGTCCCTTTTGCTAGGATCAATGAAACCTTCTAGTTGCTTGATGTAGAATTCATATTCTAAGATTCCATTCAAGAATGTTGATTTCACATCCATCTAATATACTTTGAATCCTTTGTGTGCTATATATACAAGAAGAATTCTAATACCTTCTAGTCTAGCAACATGAGAAAAAGTTTCTCCATAGTCAATACCTTCCTCTTGAGCATAATTGTTACAAACTAGCCTTGCCATGTTTCTTGAAACTTCTCCATTCTCATTCAACTTATTTCTAAATACTCATTTTATGCCAATTACATTTTTATCTTTGGGTCTAGGAACAAGAGTCCAAGTTTTGTTCCTTTCAATCTGATCAATTTCTTCATTCATTGCTTCAATCCATCTTTCATTTTCTAATCCATCTTTAGCTATTCTAGGTTGAAATTCAATAAGAAAATATGTACCTTTCAATTTGTTCCTCATCATTGTACCTTTTGATTGATCTCCAATAATTTTATTAGGTGCATGGTGCCTTCTAACATATCTAGCAAGTTTGGGCTCCTTATTTTTGAATTCACAAGGTTCACCATGATCTTCAAAATCATGCTCGAGTCCTACTAACTTTGATCAGGCCCATTAGACTATGACTTTGTTTTTGCTAGTTGAAACTTGGGTCCTTCTGAAGACTTGGGTCATTCTAATGCGTCAAGTTGCATTGACTGCAATTCGAGTTGAATTGGAGCCAATAGTGGCATGTTGTGATGGTTAAGTTGTTGAGTTGTTATCCTTGCCATCAAGATTCAAATCTCATAGGGATGAGGTCCCCTGTTGGTGGCCTCACTGGTTCATAGCTCCAGGTCAAAGCATTTACCCCTCTTAAAAAAAAAAAAACTCGAGTTGAATTGGAGAATTTGGGGACATGGGTGGTGAAGATTGCTGACTCCCAATTGCATTAGATAAAGTGGCAAGCTCATAGTAAACAAATTTTATGCAGTTTTTAGGTTCCTTACTACTTTTTTCTTTGCTCTTTTCTACAAACTCATCAATCTTCTCATGTGTACTTTCTATAACTTTATGAGTAGATAGATTCATACATTTATATGCTTTTCTCTTATTGGAAAATCCTTGAAATATGCCTTCATCACTTTTCACATCAAATTTTCCTTTTATTGATTCCTTTAGAATATAACATTGCTTCCAAATAATTTCAAATAATACACATTAGGTTTATATCCATACCATAACTCATAAGGTGTTTACTTTGAATCTTTCTTCAACTAAACTCAGTTTAAGGTATAAACTACAGTGCTAATTGCTTCCTTCTAGTATTTGATAGTAATGTTCTTCTCTATCATCAGGGTCTTTGCATAATCCATGATTGATCTATTCATTCTTTTAACAATTCCATTATTCTAAGGTGTGCCAGGTGCATAAACTTGTCTTTTGATTCCTCTTCATTGCAAAATTCATTTAATTCTTTATAAATGAATTCTCCTCCTCTGTCCGATCTTAAACATTTTAGTTTCAGGGAAAAAACAAGGAAAAGACAATGATAATGACATGTTGTTAAAGTGTAGACATGCTCACCTTAGAGACACTTGAAGAAAGTTGCTACTTGCTAGTTTTAGAACTATTTCCCCAAATTTTTCCAAGTACAGAGAATGTTTGTGAAAAGAAAATATGAAGAATATATTTGTATTTTTTTTTGAACCAAATTTTGACAAGTGTCCCCCCATTTGAAGCTTGTTGGAATACTTGTGTTTAAAAGGATTTCCAAGATGTGGAGTGAGGGGCCAAATTCTATTTAATTTTAGTGCTTAGGTTATTTTATAGTCAGGTAGCTTTTATGTCAATCATATATTGTCTCAAATTTTGTATTCCAAGAACATAATGCATATTGAATGATAAATTTTTCAAGTTCTGAGCTATATTCTGAGTCTTATATCATACATGTATTGTTCTTAAGAAGATTAATACAAATAGGGAATTATGAGTATTTGTGTCTTTAAATTCTCTCTCCATTTTCATGTGTTTGTTACTTTGAGATTGAATGAGAAAAGTTTATTTTAGTTTAATGCACTAGAATAGGTTGTATGTCAATTAATTGTAGCTTTTAATTCAACCAATTATGTAAATGCTTCTATGAATTGATAGAGTATCTAAATAAATGGGAGGGATATTATAAGAATGGGATTTAGGGTTAACAACTGATAAATTTGATTGCAAGTTAATTAAACAAATCAAGATTTACTAGTATGTATCTATGTAGCAAATGGATAAGGCACTACTCATTAGTTGAGATGCAAATTGAAGCATTCATTTGGTTGCATAGTATACACTTAAATCAAAATCAATTTGTAGACACCTAAAATTGTCCAATACCCATTTCTTGACCAATTAAATAAATATTTATTATTTATTTAATTCCCCTACCTTAATTAAATAAATTTTACATTTATTTAATTACATTTTCCTTTCCTTGATTTAAATAAACTAAGGTTTATCTAAATCCTAGCCTTTTCTAGATTTAAATAAGCTAAGGTTTATTTAAATCCTAACCCATTCACTTTAATTAAGTACTTTTTTTACTTAATTAATCCTTACCTAATCCCACTTGAAATTAAATATTACATTTAATCCTATTTGAGCACATGGCTCCTACCTTTAACTCTAACCTAACCCATCTTTCTAAACCTACCCACTTCCTTAATCATGCTTCCTTTTCCTAATCATCTTGTTAATCACCTTTTAATCCTAAGTGTGTACTCACACATGTGTGAGGTATGTTCACACTTCCCACATCCCTCATGTCTTCCATGCCTCTTGCACACTTGTCCTCTTGCATGAAAGTCAAGGTGTCTCACACATGTGTGAGAAACCATGCCTTCTCACACCTCTTGCACACTTGTCCTCTTGCATGGGAATCAAGGTGTCTCACACATGTGTGAGAAGCCATGCTTCTCACACCTCTTGATCATGTCACCATCAGAGGTTGCTCACATATGTGTGAGCTTATTTCACCCTTTGAATGGTCAAAACCCTAATCCACTTGGAGTCTACTTGGCCTCCACCTCATTGACACCTCATCAATCCTGAGAGATCCTAGCCCTTCATCTTGCATTTAATCATAGCCATCTGTTGCATCCATTTTCCTATAAAAGGAGAGCCCTCTCCTCATTTCATGAAGCACTATCTACCTCATTGTTATGATGTTGGATTTGTGAGCAACCACATCCCATGAGCAATGAAATCATCAACCACTTGGTGGTTTGTGAGGTTTGCATAGTGTTATTTTGGTTTCATGTTATACTTTTTACATGTTTATCTTGCATTATTTTGAAGTTTTTCATAATCATGTAGGAATATGCATTAGTTTCTTAGTGGTATTCCTTTGATTACATTTTTATGCAATACACAATTTATCTAAAGTTTGTAACAAAGATTTTCATGTTGGTCATTTACTTATTGTAATAGCTTGTTCTGAGTCTATAGTTGGCTGCTGTAAAAAAAAATAGTTAATTACAATTTCAAGAAGATTATAGACTATTTTCTACTATAAGGGATGAATCTTGTGTAAGGAAGACAAGTAAATGGGTTATAAAATCCCTAGGTGCACCAGCCTTGGCCTTGCAAAGTCAAAAGTGTAGAAATCCCTTGTGCTTTGTCAAGTTGGTCCAGATCTAAATAAGTTTTTTGCTAAATATGGGAAGTAGCTAACCCCTAGGAATCCACCTTTATTCTGCATATTGGTATTGTTTTAGACTTGTAGCTTTAAAACACCAACAAAATGGTGACTCTACTAGGGATCTATGAAGAGAAAATCATATATGAGATGCTAGAGTCTCTAGTATAAGTTGAACATCTATAGTCATAAATCTGGTTGCCCATTGTGTTTTTGCTTGGTATTGGTTTCTTTTAAAAGTGGAAAACCTTGAGAATCTACAAAATCCTAATACCACAGGAGCTGTATGACATAGGATGAGTTTGTATAGTGCCTTATTGCCAAATAGAGTTTACATTTCCTAAAGTATACAATATTTAAATCTTTTTGGGGCAGGCCCTTATGTCAGATCTATTTTCAAAAGTGTTTTTCCTATGAAAATTCCTCTCCTCTAGCAATTTTAAAGTTCTTTTCCCCTAGTGGGTGGCGACTCAGTCAAGGTTTTGTTAATTAGTGCTGATATTATAAGTAAGAGATGGCTGATATAAGAAAAAAAACACAAGAGCATATGTAATAAAAAACCTAGAAATTCCTTTGTATACAAAAATACCAAAAGTTGGTAAGAAAATTTGGCCTAAAAAGAAAGCAGAGTCCAATCATACATGGAACCCTAGAGATAATCCACAATACTAGCCTATAGTTGAGAAGGAATTCTTGTCCCATAGTTTTAAGTCTAAGAGTACTAGGCTCCTGGGTAATTGTTTTACAACACCTTTTCAACAAGAGTAGCTCTACCAAGATAAAATAGTATAATCTAAGGGAGATATCTTTTTTAGACCAGGTGGTTTAGGAAAAATAAACCAACATCTAAGACCTAGAAGCATTCAGTCAAGTGGATATCACCCTAGACATGTTCCTTTTATTGAGAGAAACTTCATTAACCTAAATGACACTACAAAATTAGAGACTACCATTACTGATCTTGATGACCTATTGACAAAGTAGTAGTTAGTAAAATAGTTTCCAAATAAGATGCCAAGTGCATCTATTTGGAAAAGGCAAAAGAGAAAATCAATATGAATGCTCTCATTGAAAGAGACAACTTGCTTAGGAGAATGACTTATTTGTAGGAACAAAATAAGAAGTTAGAAGAGAGATCTGTTGCCTTACATTTAGATGTTTTTGGAGACCTAGAAGATTTAAGATCTAAATTCCAAGACCAAGGACACCTTCTAAAGGAGAAGGAAGAATCTATTGTTTCCTAGATCTAGCCCTGGAAGCCCACTAAGAAGGATATCATAGATTTGACTATGAAAAACCCCGATAAAGGAAAGAAAACGATTACAAGGATACAAATAAATGAACCCCAAGCTTCCTCTAAAAATCCTATCATGTCCAAGCTTGATTTGGAGTTAGAAAAAAGAAGAAGGAAAAAGAAGATCTTGCTAAGGAGCTTGAAAAGGTTGAAAATGAGGCTCAAGTTATAGAAAAAAGAAGGAAGATACACTTTATCGAATCCACTTCTACCCTAGCATCTTGGCCAAACTAGTCTTCACAAGTCATGTCCTCTATTCCAGTTTGTGGGCCTATAGTAACTAGAGCCAAAGTTTGTCTCATTTAGCACCTGCTTCTTCTTCCACAACAATTGGCCAAATACATGCTACCCAACAAGCCCAAATTCTTGTGCAAACTCAAGGGGTAGGACCAAATACCTCTAACACTATAGATTTCTAGAGAAGACCTGTCTACATGGAGAAATATAAGCAGATGTCTTTTGTAGGCATACCTAGTTTTCCTTATCCCATCTCAAATGATTTGAGAGACAAAGTTATTAAGTTTTTAGGAAACAATGCTATAACTAGTGAAGAGCATCTTGGAATATTTATTGACATGTCAATTGACTATTATGTAGAGCACAAGGATGCAGTGATGAAGTTGTTTGTACATTCTCTTACTGAAGATGCAAGAGATTGGTTTAGGAAGTTACTCAATGACAATATTGGCTCATGGAATGATTTGGATTTATTTTTTAAAGAGTAGTATGGTGATAATACTAACTCAATTATTGTGTTAAATGAGTTCAATAACATTAAGAAGAATCCAAATGAATAAAGATTTGATTTCAATGTTAGATTTTAGAAGGGAATGTATAAGTTATTCTAAGTAATGAGACTAGGTGAAGATGTGTGTCTCACAACTTATTTCAATGCTTTTGATAGTACGATGGCCTACACCCTAAGAGATAAAGATCCCATAACATTGAGGGATGCTTATAAGATGGTTGCAAACATGGAAAATAATAGGAAAGAATATGGTAAGTTAGGGAGAAGAGATGATCCAAAGTTGTTCAACCCAAGGGATAATAGAAAAGAAGGTGATAAGCTTGCTACAACTAAGAAACCTGAAGATGCCAAGATGGATTAGGTTCTAAATTTTCTTAAAAATATGAATCAACCAATAAACTATGCAAATAAGATAAATTCTAGTAAGAAGCCTCAATTAAATATTAGTTATAATAAGCAGACTCGAATGCAGAATTATCCCTATACTACCTAATGGAAATATGACAAGCCTATCCCTAATCCTACCCAAGGTACAAAGGATAAGGGTACACCAGATCCACTACAAAGAAATTCAATGAATTTGGTAGAAGACATGCCTTGGTGTGTTGTATGCTAGTCTCCTCATTCTCTTGATTATTGTGCATTCCCAATCCTTTTCAACAAATAAACAAATATAACATAAAGAAGGTGAAGAAGAAAAGAGTTATGAAGATATGACATGTAATATGATAAATCTATATGATAATGGTGAGGAATTTGATCTAGAAGACTATGAGATTGATGATAGTAGTCACACACACACACACACACACACACACACACACACACACACATGTATATATGTGTATATATATCAATTGCATCATCAAAAAGTATTCTTATATGATGATGATCAAAGTGAGGATAAGACATGCAACATAACATTAGATGCTGAACATATAAATTTGAGGAAGCCAACCAATGAAGAAATTGATAGAATAACTACTAAGATGGTAGCCCAATTGCATATCACATATAACCTCAAGAATAAAATAGTAAACAATGATGTTGCAAAGTATGTGGCATTTTCATCAAGGACATAACTCATAAGATGGATGATAGAAATAAAGGGAAGAATCCAATAACAAATCAAATATAGTAAAATTTAAAAAATGGGAACCTAACAAGAAAGTACAACTCCAAGGTGTAGAGATAGTTAAGATCAACACGCAAGAAAATAAGTCAAGTCTTGATGTCAGCAAACAAGTGGAATAGCCCATTCTTCAAGTGCAAGCACACAAAAGTAATTTGCTAAAACCTATTACATATGATCATGTAGATATGATCTCTATGTTATCACAAATCACTGTTAAAGTCCTACTATATGAGATGTTTAGGATAGAAGAACACAAGAATAAAGCTCTTTCTTGGTTAGGAGGAATTGGGAATAGTGATGTTGTTGAAAGAGAGTAAGTAGTAAGGCAAGAAATAACCATTCTAGCAAAAGAAAAGGAAGAAAAAGGATTCATGTCCAAATACCCCATATGCATTTGGATAACTCATCTACAACATATATATATAACATTGAACCTTTCTTCCTTAGCCTTATCATAAATGGGAAAACCTTAAAAAAATGCATGTTTGATTTAGGAACCTCAAATACTGTCATGCCATTTAGGACCATGGAAGCCCTTAGCTTGGAAGTAGATACAAAGAAAGGTAGATGTAGCTATGGATGCAAGAGAAGTCCCTATCATAGGTACAATTAATGCCTTGCCTTTTAAACTAGTTGCCTACCCTAATGTTGACCTAACAATGATTATCTTAGTAGTTGATATTCCTACACAATATGGAATGTTTCTCCCAAGGAAGTGGAGTGCTACAATGCAAGTTAGCCTACAATGTGATATTTCTTATGACACATTTTACATAGGAGATAAAGCCATTAAGTTTGACAGAGAACCAAGAGTTACCCATATGATTGAAGACAATATTTACAGAGATGTGATATGTTTTGTAGACAATGACATTAATGCATTTAGGGCTAAAGCTTTGGAATTAAAAAAGGAAAAAATTAAATCACCCCTTGTAGTAGAAGTTGAGTTAGAATAAAAAAAGGGAGACTTGTGAACAATGTATTCTGATGGAGCCTATTGCAAAGAAGGATCAGGAGCAAGTATTCTTTTGATTTCTCTTGATGGTTACACTTATAAGTTCTCTTTTACTTTGAATTTTCCATGTACAAATAACATTGCATAGTATGAGGCCTTACTGCTAGCATTGAGATTGGCTCATAAACATGGCATACAGTTCTTACATGTCATAGGTGATTCTGAGTTAATTATTTCCAAAGTAAGGGGAGTATATGTCTCTAAGACAAAAAGACTAAAATAATACAGAAATTCTATGTGGGATATGATAGAGGTTTTTGATGCCTTTAGGATAACATGGAAAGATAGGAGTAATAATAAGATGGCTAACTTATTGGAAAATATTTCTATAATCCTAATGACATAACCTTTATTGGCTTATCAAAAGAAGAGATAAAAACTAGACCCTCAATCCTTGATAATATCCAGAATTGGTAGGTCTTTGAAGAAGACAAATGCAATATAAGGTTTCTAAATTGTGAGGACTAATTTTTGGGACAAGAGATTTATGGTGCAACACTTGTGGAGAGAATAGATGGTAAGGATAACATTTTTGGTGAAGAGGTTGTTCAATTAAAAAAAAAAGATTTCCAAATGTTTGGTCTATTAGAAACTATTTTTGATAACCATGATAGATTCAAGATAAGTAAAAATGAACATGATGCAAAGGATTTAGAGGAGATCAACCTTGGAACCAAAGAAGCACCTAAGAAATTATATATAGGGAAGAAATTTTCTCCTAAAATCAGGCAGGCCTTGGTTGATTTACTAAGAAAATATAAACATGTATTTTCTTGGTCATATGATGATTTGAAAGCTTACAGAGAGGATATTTTTTAGCATGAAGTCCCATTGAAGGAAGGAGCTAAACCTTTCAGACAAAAATAAAGACCGATTAATTTGATTCTAGCACTGAAGTTGTAGGAAGAATTGATAAAGTTGAGGGATGCAAGAATTATCAAACCAATCAAACATTATCCTTGGGTATCACATTCAGTTCCTGTTAGGAAGAAATATTGTTATATAAGATTGTGTGTTGAGTTCAAGAACTTGAATATTTCTTCATTAAAGGATAACTATGGTCTCCCAAATATGGAGGCTATGTTGCAATGAGTCATTGGGTCAAAGTTGATGTCCATGATGGATGGTTTCTCTAGATACAATCAAGCGATTGTGAAAGAACCAAAGCAATAGAAGATTGGATTCACAACACCCTAGGGAACATATGTTTACAATAGATTGCTCTTTGGTTTAACTAATACTGGTGCTAATTTCTAGAGAGCTATGGATGTGGCCATAGAAGATATAATTGATAAGTTTTTAGTGGCATATCAGGATGATTTCACAACATACTCAAAGGATGAAAATAACCATTGTATGCATCATGAAAAGGTTTTTATCAGAGCTCTTAAATATGGTATCTCTTTAAATCCTAGGAAATGTGCTTTTGCTATTGTTGAGGGAAAATTTTTAGGCCACTTGGTTGGAAAAGGAGTAAGGATAGACCTAGAGAGAGTAGAAGCTATAGATAAAATTTAGAAGCCTAAGAATGTGAAAGGCATTCAATCCTTCTTTGGAAAGATTAATTTCCTCACAATATTTGTTACAAATTTTGCAGAAATAAGTAGACCTATTTCTAAGATGTTAAAGAAGGGATTTGAATTAGATGCGATGATGAGCCAAGTATGGATTTTCAAAAGATAAAAAAAGAAATAAAGGATGCTCCTATTTTAAGGGCCACTAATTATTCTAAGCCTATGCACATATTTCCTTTGCCTCATTTCATACTAATGCAATAGTTTTATTGTAGAAGAATGAGGAGGGATATGGACAACCAATAGCATTGTTTTAGTAAATCTTTGTAGGATGAAAAATTGAAATATGACATAAATGAAAAGTAGGCTTATGCATTGGTCAAGGCAATAAAGAAATTTATATTCTATCTAATGGGAGCTATTGTGATTTCTTTTGTCCCTAGTGTTGCAGTAAAAGATATATTCTCACAACAAGAAGTTTTAGGAAGAAGATGCAGATAGATCAATAGGATCCAAGAATTCAACATAGATATCTAGATTACCAAGTTGGTAAGAGGACAAGGACTTGCTAAATTGATGGTAGAGGCTAATCTTGAAGCAAATCAAATAAACCATCTTGATGATGATTACATAAATGGGTTATGTGACATGGATGTCTATGATTGGTATAAAGAGGTAATATTTTACTTATAACACATGAAAGCTCCACCCGGGATAAATGATAGTTAGAGAAGAGCCTTAAATTTGTAGGCTATTAAATATATAATTGTTAGTGGGCAGTTATGGTGGAGGAGTTTGGAAGGTGTGCTACTTAAATATGTTGATAAGGAACATTCAACAATAATCTTAAATAAAATTTATGTTGGAATATGTGGAGGCCACTACATGGCTAAGACAACAACTCACAAGGTAATCAGAGTAGGATTTTGGTGGCTCACTCTTTTTAAGGATGCATATGAAGTTGTGAAAAAGTGTGATGCTTGTCAAAGATTTACTAGTAAGTTAAAGTTTTTTGGAAATCTACCATTGAAACTAGTAGAAGTGATGGCACCATTTCAACAATGGGGAATTAATTTTGTAGGTGAAGTTGCAAATAAGTCAAGTAGAGGGAATGCTTTGATTTTGGTAGCCACTAATTATTTTGCAAAATGGGTAGAGACCACCCCTACTAGAAAGTCTACTAGAAAAGTAGAAATGGATTTATCTTGAATAACATCATTGTTAGGTTTGGATGCCTTGAAAAGATAGTCACAAACAATGTCATGTGTTTCAAATCTGAAGAATACAAATCTTTTTGTGAAAAATATGGTATCACCAGATCTACTTCATCCCCATATCATCCCTAAGGAAATGGACATGCATAATCATGTAATAAGAGTCTATTGAAGATCATCAAGAGGATCTTAGAAGAAAATAAGAGATTATGGGATTCCAAATTACCATTGGCATTATGGGCTAATAGGGTATCAATGAAAAAAGGCATAGGATGTGCACTATTTGATATAGTATATGGGACACAAGCTAGGTTGCCCCAAAACAATGTAAGGGGATTGTACAAGTTTTTCCAGCAATATGATGAAGACACCATTGATGAAATGTAAATTAGAATGGGTGATATTCTATAGTTGGATGAGACAAGGAGATGTCTCTACTAGAAATGCCAAATCGTAGGTCTAAGTTAAATTTTTATATGAAAAAAGGACAGTGGCAAGAAAATATCAGCTTGATGTAATGGTGTTGCTATGGAATGTTGGGCTAGAAGAAAAGGGCAAGCATGGAAAATTTGATCCCATTTGGTTAGGTCCATACTTGATTCATGAGAAATAGAGAGAAGATTCTTATTTTGTCAAAGAACTATCAAAAGGTATTCTGGAATTACCAGTTCATGGATAGTTCCTAAAGAGATATTTCTATTTAAATGCTTTTTTTTTTCAAGAACAATACTCTAGGGTTTTTAATATTCTATAAATCTTTGTACATTCCTCTGGTTTTGTTTGTTTTGTGTGTTTCCCCTACTTTGTCAAGCATTTCTCTCAAATATTGTCATTTTTCTATCATGTGTGTGGTCTGCTTAACCTATAAATTCTGAATTCTTGCATGGATACAAGTTATCCATCATCCATAGATAGAGCCACTAATAGCCCATATTTTCACTATGCTAAAATTCTAAAAATATACTATGAAAATATTTTCAAGAATATTGTGCAGGTAAGGTTTTTCATATATTGTTATCGAGTTTCCAATGAAATCCCTAACCTAGTAGGTTTATGCCCTAGCCCATTTTGAATTTTGGCCTTCAGCTAGGATCTTGCAAGTGTTCTAAGAATTGTTTCCTTTACCTTATCATTGAAAATTTCCTTTTTTTGTGATGAAATTTGGTCTCTACCCTAGGTTTTAGGTTTAGTGGAAGATTGCATTTGATTTTCAAGCTTTATATCTCTTGTTATGATCTTATGATCAATATTTTTAGTATAGATTCATAGGTCTAAGGCTCCTAGTCTCCCAATGTTATGAAGCAAGGGTTAACACATGATAGTAAAGGTTAGTTGTTGGGTTTTCCAATGATACAATATCCAATGCAATTATAGAAGCGTGGAAGAATTCTATGTGGGTTTTGATCTTATGCTCATGCTGGCAATGTATCATCATAAATATTTTATGATGGTTAGTAGGTTACAATCTTATAGTAGATAAAGTAGCATAGAAGGGTGAAAGGTTTTGAGTGGACCCCTAACCATACAAAAAAAAAAAGAGAAGTAGTAGATCATAAGGCATAAGTTCCTAAGGTTGTCTAGTGTTATGATCTTACAAAGTGGGGCCAAGCGCATAAGCATAAGGGATTTCAACACATGGAAATAAAGTTCCCCAAAGATACAAAGATAGAAGATTGTAAGATCATGAAAGGAAGACATGAAGGTTTTTGAGACTACAAAACAAGGTTAAGCGTATGGTCATAAGATGAAGGCAATGGTTAAAAGAAAAATCCCAGAGTTATGATAATGGTTTAGATGGCTATGATCATGAGCCCATAGAGTAGTAAAAGGTAAGATCTGATGCTACAAGTAATTGTAAGTGTAAGATCATAAAGGTTTAGATGTATATTGCCGATGCTACAAAGATGTTTGTAAACTACCTAGTGTAAGTTCACAGTCTTGAAGATGATATTGCAGTTAATGCTTTTGATCTTATGATAAGCGGATCAACATAAGGTCATAAGATGTAAAAAGGGGCTCTCCACTAATATGATAAAGGATTTATTGTAAGATCATAATGTTCAATTTCCTTGCTTAAGGGGATTTGAAGGGTTTGAATTTCAAAATGAAGCGTAAGATCAAAAACCCTAAGTATGAAATAAAAAGTGTTTTGTTCTTTCTCTTAGCTAGAAAATGATAGGAGAAGAATATACAAAAGAGTGCTAAGGTGGATAGTTAAGTAGACACTTTATTGAGTTGACAAAAAAATTTAGAATTAAAGCTCATACATGTAAGAAATAAATGGAACAAAACAATTGATGAAGTGAGCATAGCATAAAATAACACTTTCCAGATTGAAGCAAGATACCATTAAAAAAGAATAGAGACTTTGATAATTTTAAAGCTTTCATATTGAAGTTATAGATTTTTAGTGCTAGTTTCAGAGCTTCCCAATTCTTGTTTGCAGCAAAAATGTCAGATAAAGAAGTAGAAGAGATTCAAGCTAAGGATATGGAGATTGCAGAAAAATCAACCTCAAAGGGAGGAAAGACTCAACAAATAAAGATGAAAAAATTTGCAAATGAATGTATGAAGGTATTCCTAGACTCATCAAACACCATCTCTACAAATGACCATGACTTCAAAGACTTGTATGTGTTCTAGAGGGATGCAATTTTCCCTAATGTCAATGGGTATGAGATTTTCAAATATATATACAATAATAGGTTTGAAAAGATCCCCATTTACAATCCATGGAGGAAGAATTTGGAAAAACTATAGTTCAAAAGTATATGTAGATGTTTATTTGGTGAAGGCCCTAATCAAGTCTTACAATCCAACAACCAAATTATTCCACATGCATGATGGGAGAATTATGTATAGGTTGGATCATGATTCATTCATTGAAGCTTTTGGATTGGAGGGTTAGATAACTGTCCCACTGGATATAGATGAACTTTAAGGGAAGTTTGAGAGAAATACAAATGCCTACACTGGGAAGGCTATGATGTAGCATATCCCTATGGACCTCAAGAAAGTGGGGGATTTTTTAGAAATTTAGTATGTACTAGGAGATTGAGAGGGGGGGGGGGGGGGGGTGGGTGAATCATGAGTAAATAAAACTTATACTTTCATTCACCAATTAAAAATTTATCATGTAATCTAATCTAGTTGCATGCATGAAAGATTGGAAAAAATAAAACATTAATAACACTTTGACACAATATTGATAACCCATAAACCTTCCAAATAGAAAGCAAAATTGGGTTGGGGGTGATACGCAAAATCTTTATTACTACAGTATAAAGTTATCTTGTTAAATCTTACAATTGACCACTTTTGGCAATCTACCCTATTTAGGAGCAATAAGGACTGTTAAGTCCACCTTGTGAAAGGATTTACAACATATAATGAAGTATGCACTCTGTTAGGAGATTCAGAATGAGACTATTAAGTCCACCTTGTGAAAGGATTTGGTTGATGGACCTATTAAGATGAATCAATGGTTGATCTCTAATTTGCAACTCAGTTTGCTTGAATGAGATTCCTTTGAATAACAATGATCACCTGATTGTGATAGATAAGTCTCTTCTTTGCCTTATATTGCTTATAGCCTTCTTCAATTTGTACTCATCTTCTTCTTACTTGTTCACATACTTGCTTGGATATGATATAATATATTAGATATATACCAATCCACTTAATTACCTTCTAGAGTTGGCTACAATACCAAATTTATTATAATTCATTAAGTTGACCCACTACTATAACTCAGGTTTTGAATACAACTTAGTGATGTTCTGACACTCGACAAGCATTTTCAACACTAGGTAGACTCTGGCACTCGGTTGATGTTGAAGTTCAGTCCATAATGATCACTTACAGTAGTAAGAACTTGGTCAACATTGTATGACTCAGTGAACACTAAGGAACTTGGTGGATACTAAATTATTTGGTTGACACTCCATGACTCAGTCAACACTGAATTCACTTTGTTAACACAATGAGCTTGGTAGATACTACAGAGCTTAGTCAACACTGTACTCTATCTTAGATGCTTGGTAGATACTATGAAGTTTGACATGAATTGTAGTTTGACTAATTAGATTGATAGTAATGAAAACACTTGGTTAACACTACTCGAAGTATGGTAACTAAAATACTTGGTTAACATTGCTAGAAGTATGGTAAGCTTGGTAGCATTTATAGAGCTCGATAGCAATAAAACTAGCTGGCTAAGTGTTAAGTCACGAATAGACTAATTATCTCGATAGTAACTAAAACACTTGGTTAACACTACTAGAAGTATGGTAAGCTCAGTAGCAACTATAGAGCTTGGTAGCAATAAAGCCAACTGACTAAGTGTTAAGTCACTAATAGAATAATGATTTGATCATAAGGTCAAAAATCTCTCACTTTGGCATTATTGACAAAAAAAATTATCATATCAAAACTCTAAATGCTCAAAATACAAGTCAAAACTCCCTTTTTCCACAATTCGGGTCTTCAACTTGGTTTTGACTACTTTCTATTGTTGCTGCTCAATAACCTGTTACTCTATTTTTTTTATTTTTCAAAATTTCTTTTGTAAACATATTTTCTATTATCTGTACATGTGTTTCCTTTCTTATTAAAAATCTCCCATACATATATCTCTTCCCCATACATATGTCTAAAGTATGACAATATTCTCCCCTTTTATCATTAATATTCTCCTCCTTTTTGACATAAATGCCAAAGGTGCAAAATATTTACAAGTTATTACCAAAATGTTATAAGAAATCACTATTTACCTTCAAGACGATTTTCATTGTGTTGTCCCAATTTTCTTGTAATACCTTTGATGCATGCAAGGCTATCTGTACTTCTGTTGAAAGTTCCATCATATGGGAAACTATGGAGAAATCGCTATCATGGACAAATGTCTTTGCATGTGCAATATGTTTTTGCATTACATCTATACTGGGAAGAATCATGCCTTGAATATCTATAAGTGTGGCCCTTATCTTGGCTTCTTTCCTTAATAATTCTTCCTAAAGATCTGTCAAGTACCTAATCTTCACAAAACATGCACAGTTTCAACTAGGATCAAGTGACAATTGATGTGTACTTGCCTTAATGTCCTCATCTATCTTGGATAGTTTATCCTTTATTTCCTAAGAAAATTTAGATAAATCACTTATCTTTACAAATAGAGAAACAACATTATTTAAAGATATTTCAAGTGTAACAAGAACAGTAGATAATTCTACTTGGTCAATAGCTATCTTCTGTGCTACTTGCTCCAAAAATTTGTTTTCAAACTTTATTTTTGCCCTCTATAGTAGTTTTTCTTGCCCATTAAGTTCTTAATTATGCTTATGAACAAATTCAACAAGTTGATGCAAAATTGGTTGCTTCTCATCAACCTCAATACTTAGTGCATCAATGAATATTCCTTTTATATCCTTAGGCACTTGATTTTTCTTTTTCTTTTCTTCTTTGATCTTTTTTTGTTTAGCCTCTTTTTCCATAGCTCACCTAGGGTATCCATTTCTTCAAAAGTGAGGTTAAAGGTATCCCAATTTGGAATAAAAATTTCCTCATTCAAATCAATTTCTTCTTCTTTACCCTTTTCTATTAGAATAGTAGAAGGAACAACTTCTTTTCCTTTGCTCTTAACTTTTGTGCTTGGTTGAGGCTTAACCTCAATTGTCTTTGCAGTTATTGTGGACATACTTGATATAGAAACAATAGTTGAAATAGTAGAAACAACAAAAAAATTAGGAGTAACAATACGAACAATAGGAATGCTTGACATACCTTGTTGTAGCTCAATAAGGCCTGATACTACAATGATTGGAGCCCAATGCTTGATAGATGAAGTGATAGAAACTTGGCTCATTGTAGCACTCTGTAATGTTTCTATAGAGATTGGTTGGGTTCTTGGTGATGCAGTTGTTACCACAACCAAATCAGTCTAAACTTGGTACTCGATAAAGTTATTAGCTCGACATTTGCATTCAAAACTTGGCAAGTTTATGCAACCCAACCTTGCTCGGTAAGGTCTTTAGGTTTATCTTCACTCAGTGATCCTTGTGCATCTTGAATGATGATATGGATATTTTTCTTGCTAATTGGGACTGGTGTTAGATATCTTCTTCTAGATCACAGTTTGAGTAATCTCCATTCAAAACTAGGTTGAAATGGTTGAGTCACCCAACTCATTGACTTGGGAATCACCACTTTCATTACTCTAATCCTCAAGAGATTTCCTAATTACCCATTGCTACCTCATCTGAATTTTGATATTATCAGCCTTAGCTTTCTTTTCACCTTCTACTCTTCCTTAGTTCATACAGTTCTTGGCAAGATGTCCAAGTTCTGTACATGCAAAACATCTCTTTGTAGTATCTCTCTTCCTTGTGTGATGTTTTATGTAGTTTGCTCCAATGTTACCAAACTCACCACAATAGTGACATCTACACCATGTATTATAATCCTAACCAATATAGCTTCAACAATATTTTCTACTAGGTTCCATTTCTTGGTCTTACACTCTGAGGATTTGTGTCCTTATTTTTTGTAGTATTGACACTTTCCTTCAAACTTGGGTTTCTCTATGCATTCACTTGCTCTATGTCCTAGTTTGTTGCAACTATAAGACTTTTCATTGAAACTTGATTTTCCATTGCTCTAATACTTGTTTGATGTATGACCTATTTTTCCATAATGACTACATGCCGACCTTTTATTATTTTGAGCTCCTTGTTGAGAAGATTCACCTTCTTCTATATATCCTAATCCAACTTTTCTTTTGTGTTTGAATTAAGTTTTCTTATCTAGATAATTCACACTTTCTTGTGAATTCTTTATCATCTCATTGGTTTGATTCTCTATGCTAAGATCATTCTTCAATCTTTTATTTTTTTTCCTTAAGTTGATAAGCTCTTGATTTGTATCATTGAGTTGATCAATGAGATCTATTTGCTAAAGAGATAGTTGATTAGTTTTATTGTCATTTTCTTCTATTTTTTTTTTGTGTTTGTCCTTTTGTTCCATGACTTTACATAATTTGACTAATTGAATTTCTTGTTTTCTTTTCAACTTTCTGACTTCTTCATGAAGACTAAGATTCTTTTCAAGTAGATCTATGATTGTTGCATTAGCTTCATTTAAACTTCTTTCTTGACAAATTTCTTCAATTCTTTCTTCAGTGTAAAGATTATCATTCATTTGTGCTACAAGATCTTTTCTTCTTTTCATGGATTGAGAGAATTTCTCCTTCTTCTTTTTTGAGTTGATCCATGGATAATTGTAGATCCTACTTTGCATTTTCAATAGCTTTCTCTAGTTTATAGACTTCCATTATTTCTAATATTTTCTCAAGCTACTAAGCTTTTGATGTGAGAACTAAGGCTCTGATTCCAATTATTAGAAATATAGTATAGACTAGGAGACTAAGGGGGGGGGGGGGGGGGGAATCAAGAATAGATAATACTTATACTTTAACACACCAATTAAATATTCACCATGTAATCTGATCTAGTTGCATGCATGAAAGACTCAAAGCAATAAAAAATTTATAACACTTTTAAATAATATTGGTAACTAAGAAACCTTCCAAATAGAAAGTAAAACTTAGGTGTGGATGATACCCACAAGCTTTATTACTACAGTACAAAGTTGTCCTATTAAATCTTATAGTTGATCACTTCTAGTGATCTACCTTGTTTAGGAGCAATAAGGAGTGTTAGGTCCACCTTGTGAAAGGATTTACAACATACAATGAAGTATGCACTCTATTAGGAGATTTAGAATGAGACTATTAAGTCTACCTTATGAAAGGATTTAGCTGATGCACCTATTAGGATGAATCGGTGACTGATCTCTAATCTGCAACTCAATTTGTTGAATGAGATTCCTTTGAATAACAATGATCACCTAATTATGATAGATATATCTTTACTTTTCCTTATACTACTTGTAGCCTTCTTCAATTCATACTCATCTACTTCTTACTTGTTCACATTCATGTTTTGGATATGATATAATACATTACTTATATACCAATCCAATTAATTATCTTCTGGAGTTAGCTACAATATCAAATTTATCATAATTCACTAAGTCAGCCCACTACTGTAACTCAAGTTCTGAAGATAAATTATTGATGTTCTTTCACTCAAAAAACCCTGTCATCACTTGGTAGACTCTGGCACTCAGTTGATATTGAAGCTCAATCCACACTAATCACTTAGAGTAGTAGGAACTTAGTCAACATTATATGACTTGGTGAACACTGAGAAACTTAGTGGATACTAAATTACTCAGTTGACACTACATGGCTTTTTCAATATTGAATTCACTTTGTTAACACTATGCGCTCAGTAGACACTACAAAGCTTAGTCAACACTGTACTCCATCTTAGATTTTTGGTAGATACTATGAAGCTCAACATGAACTATAGTTTGATTGATCAGCTTGGTAGTAACTGAAACACTTGGTTAACACTGCTAAAAGTATGGTAAGTTCGGTAGCAATTGTAGAGCTTTGTAGCAATGGAACCAAATGACTAAGTGTTAAGTCACTAATAGAAAATGGATTTGACCATAAGGTCAATAGGATTATCCTAAGAAAATGGATAAAATGATGTCTATGAGAAGGTTCAAAAATTATTTTCAGAAGATTATATATGGTGTCCATAAGGTGGTGTGAGTGATGGGTCTGATATGGTGTATGGGTTAGTCTAAATTATAACCCAAGATTTGCAGGATGTTTTCTACAATGTGGAATATGATTATGTGGCCTATATTATTGAGAAGATTCAAGAACACATTTGATTAGAACAAAGAGGAGAATTGGGGAATTTTAGGTTCTACCATTTTTCCTTGTTGATACATTTGATTTTATAAAAGAATGTGGGATATATTAATTCAAATTTCATAGATCAAACATCTGATGCAAATGGAGAGGTTCCAATATAACTTTGAACATAGGTATGGGATAGGTTTTACCTTTACTCTAATTCTATCTCATTTCTTAATAACTTGAGCTCAGTAATAATGAAAATGCTAGACCCTAGTTTCTTTAGGGCCCTTGAGATCTTAAAAAGTTTATTGAGAACAACCCTATTGCAAAAAAGGCTAGATCATAATTGGGGTGATATATTTTTGTTTCAAACCTTTTCTCTTATGAGAGTCTATGCATGCTGCCAAACACCAAATATACTACCAAAGTATATCCCTCCCAAACTTTCTATCATTTAATTCATGTGGCACTTATTCATGTTAAACATGGAATGTTTAGGGCCAAAAGTGCATAAGGGAAAATTCTTGTGTAGATGTTTCAAGATAGAGGATTTTTCAATTGGAAAAGAATCCTTAGATTAGATTTATGCTTTCTTCCATGACTACAATCTATCCACTACCCTATACATAATTATTACCTAGAGGGCTTCATGAGGAACACTCTAAAGGAGATTAGGGGTTATGTGTTTTCCAACACCAAGGATTCAGCATATGAAGACTTGATCACAAACCTTGTAGCTGAAGGGGAAGCTACAAACAAATTGACAAAATTTGAAGATGCCTTAAGGGTAGACAATGAGTTGAAGAAAACAAACCCAAGCTTTAAGGGATTCAATTTGGATGTCCCATATCTATTAGATTGAGGAAGATGGTGGATGCTTACAATGAAATCATGACACAAATGCTTGTAGAACTAGTAGGTGAAGAGGGAAGAGTAAACCCTTAATCCCCTAAGTAAGATGTTGTCATGGAAGTTGAGGAGGATGAGCCTATCGGGGTGGCATTAGTTGCAAAGGGCAACAAGAGACAAAGAGTAATCTAGATACTTGAAAAGGTAAAGAAAAGGACACTTCAATTAATGCCAAGGAGGAATCAATATTTTTTTGATTTAAGGAAAAACTATCTATAGTATAGAATGAATTCAATAGAGAATTCTTTGAATGACTTGAAACTAGCAACACCTAGGCTGGATGATAGGATCATCTAGGCACAATAATTCATGGAGGATGATAAGTTCCTCAAATTTGCAGAGTTCAAAATTTCCTTATACAAAGTAAAGAAGAGTGAACTAGTTCCAAAACTCAAACCAAGAGAATTAGAAGAAAATATCCAAGAATTGGTTAAAAAACTACATGATTATGACCTAGAGAGTGAAAAGATGAGTCCTATAGAGGAAAGGGACCTTGTACATAGAAGTGGTATGCGTCTAGTGCCTAGATGGGATTTGGAGCAAGCTTTCATGCTTGATCAGATTGGGAGATAAGAAAATTCAATCTCCTATGAGATATTTTGTGCTAATGGTCTTCAAAGAGGATCGCATTTCAATATTGATTCCAAATCCTTAGCAGTATAAAGCATGACTCCTAAAACAAGAAGCCAAAAATGATGGATATATAGAATACTACTTAAGGTAATATACTAGTCTAGACCATGTAGAGTACTTCTAGTTCAAAAATTTCAAAGGCCATGAAACACTTCTCATTTATGGATGAGGCCAAAGTGGAAGAAATTAAAGGTAAGTTGGCCAAAACCTTCCATGATTATATTGATATCGGGAAGTTATATGAGGAAGAGCTCAAGAAGAGCTATGTTTATAGCCAAAAGATAAATGAGCTAGAGGGAAGAGCTAAAGAGCTAGAGGCCAAGGTTGCATCTTTAAAGGAGTAACTTAATACTACAAAATAGGGTAGAACACACACTAGCAATGAATAACCAGCTAGGATCATTCAAGAAATTCAGCACAGACAATAGAGTTGGTGTCATGGTGGTCTTGAGCCAACAAGAATGAACATAGAAGTTGAGTCTCCACAACAAGGTGGTGAGGTGAGGACAAATGTTTTAAGAGGTATGATAGGGTCATAGAGTAGATACTCTGAAGAAGATATCTCAGTAGGCACATAGCCTTTTCATTTCTTTGCAAAGTGTTGAACATGTATGCAATGAAGCACTATCATGGCTATCACCTATTTTTAATCAATGGGGTCCATATATTCAGTTTTTGGAAAGATTGATTTTGTTGATGGCAAAGAAGCCAAATTTACCTGACAATTTCTCATAGTAAAGGAAGGCCTAGAAATAGTAAAAGAACTAATTGGCTTCTTTACTGGAAAATTGCAAATTGTATAAAACAAGATAAATATTTTCTTAGGAGGAATTGAACCATATATCCCACCAATTTTGGATCCTAATAATAAATCAAAGGACTAGTAGAAATGGTCTGATTCTTTTTATTTGATACTAACTAAAGGAGGAGTAGCAACTATTTTTGAAGATGAAAGTGATGTTAATTTCAATAATTTAATTGATTCCCTATTTAAGATAGAAATAGACATAATCTAATTTGTAGATGAATCAAAGGCCATGACAAGGCAGTTAGTAACTTGGATGGAGTCAGAGGCACTGAATGGACAACTAAGAGGGAGATCTACATGTGGGAGGTAGTTGGAGGGATTAAAGCCTTTCCCATAGGACGCTATTAGAAATCATAGTTGGATGATAGAAGGGAAAAAATAGAGAAAAGACAATGATAGTGATAGGTTGTTAAAGTGCAGACATGCTCATCCTAGAGACACTTGAAGAAAGTTACCACCTACCAGTTTCAAAACAATTTCCCTAATTTTGTCCAAGTATAGAGAATGTTTGTGAAAAGAAAATATGAAGAATATCTTTGTATTTTTTTTTGAATCAAATTATGACAAAGTGTCCTCCCTTCTGAAGCTTATTGCAATCCTTGTCTATAAAAGGATTTCCGAGATGTGGAGTGAGGGGATGAATTCTATTTTATTTTAGTGCTTAGGTTATTTTGCAATCAGTCCAATTTTTATATCAATCATATATTGTCTCAATTTTGTTTATTCTAAGAACATAATGGATATTGAATGACAAATTTGTCAATTTCTAAGCTATATTTTGAGTCTTATATCAGACATGCATTGTTCTCAAAAAGATTAATACAAAGAGGGAATTCTAAGTATCCATGTCTTTAAATTCTATCTCCATTTTAATGTGTTTTTTATTTTTAGATTTAATGAGCAAAGTTCATTTCAATTTAATGCACCTGGGATAGGCTGTATGTTAGTTCATTGTTTCTTTTAATTCAAGCAATTAAGTAAATTCTTCTATGAATTGATAGAGTATCTAAATATATGGGAGGGATAATATAAGAATGGGATTTAGGGTTAACATATGATAAATTTGATTGCAAGTCAATTAAATAGTTCAAGATTTACTAGTATGACTTTGTGTAGAAAATGGATAAGGCACTAGTCATCAGTTGAGATGCAATTGAAGCATTCATTTGGTTGCATAGTACACACTTAAATCAAAATAAATTTATCTAAAGTTTGTAACAAATATTTTCATGTTGGTCATTCACTTATTGTAATAGCTTGTTCTGAGTCTATAGTTGGCTACTATAAAACAAATAGTTAAAAAATTTCAAGAAGATTATAGATCGTTGTAGACACTTAAAATTTTCCTAAACACTATATTAATTTATTAATATTTCTATTTATATTATAATTGATTATTAATTAATTAATTATATTTATCATATTTTTCTAGTTGTGTAAATATAATTTATTTAATTAAATAGGTTTACTTCCCTAATGTATTTAAATTTAATTTGAATACTTTCCCCTAATGCGTTCAATTTATTTAATGCATAGTGCTCCATAAATCCCCTTCTAAATAAATTCCAATTTATTTAATTTTCTTCCACTTTATTAAATTCTATAAACCTATGATTAAATTAAATCCTATTTGATTTAATCTTAATCCCACCTAAAACCTAGTCTACCACCCATCACTCTCACCCTTCTAAGCCTACCCACTAGTTAATCCCACTTAATTATCCTAAACACCTTTTAGCCCCTAAGTAGTTGCTCACACATGTGAGCAAGTCAAAATCCAAGAAAGCCCATTTTTCATTAATTTATCCAAATGCCTCTTACACTCTTACACACTTGTTCCCCTTTCCTTTCTTTAAGGTTGCTCACACATGTATGAGCATACCTTGAACCATCTTAATCACCAAAAAGGCTTATTTTGACCTTTTCATGGCTTATCTCCTTAGCGTATGTGTCTCCCTTTTGGAACCTATGTGGATGCCACATATATGCCACCTCCCCAAGGCCTCTCTCAAGACTATAAATAAAGCCCTTGTCTCAAGCATTCTTCATCTCCCTCATTTTCATTATTGTCATGCTAGTATAGTTCTAGAGCTATTAGTGATTTCATGCCTTGTTGCTAACTCTTTGATAGTTGTTAGATTTCATTTCTTGTATTGACAACTTAGTTTACTTTCTTGCATCCATATTCACCATCCTTTAATTCTTTGAGCTTGGTTGCATCCATAATCATTGTTTGAAGCATTCTCTTCACATCTAGTTAGCTTCATACATCTTGTATTCCATTTCAAATCATCTTGGGATTCATTCAATAGTTGTGTTTGGGAGAGCACATACACATCCCTCACTATTGAGCACACCAACAAGGCCTCTTGTGGGCACCCTTGTTGAGCTACTCCAAGGTCTACTCCAAGGTTGCATGATGACTCTTTCTTTTTAGTTGCATTAAGTTTTAAAACTCAACTATATGATTAGTTATATTTTTATTTACTTTGAATCTTTAATATACATGTACAACTAACATTTGCTTGTTTATGCATTCTCCTGATAGGTTAGGTTTTCACATATAAAACTATTTTCTACTATAAGGGATGAATATTGTGTAAGGAAGACTAGTAAGTGGGTTATAAAATCCCTAGGTGCACTCACCTTGACCTTGCAAAGCCAAAAGTGTAGAAAACCCATGTACTTTGTTGATTTGGTCTAGATCTGAAAAAGTTTTTTGCTAAAGATGGGAAGTAGCTAACCCCTAGGCATCCAACTTTATTCTACATCTTGGTATTTTTTTAGACTTTTAGCTTTAAAACACCAACAAAAACTAGCTGAAAATGTTTAGAAACTTAAACGAAAGGTAGATATATCAAAAAGGGATGTTCAATTTCAAATAGGGGATCTTGTGATGGTGTACCTAGATAAAGCAAGGTTGCAAAAAGGGGTACCACACAAGCTATTGATGAGAAGATTGGGTACTTGTAAAATACTTGCAAAGTATGGTAATAATGCCTACAAAATTGAGCGCACTGAAGACATAGGTTTCTCACCTATCTTCAATGTTGCAGACTTGATTTCATATAAAAGATCTATTCAAGATGCTGATCAAACCCTTCAAGAGGTTATATAATATGCAACAGATCTTAATTTAACTCCTGCTCTACCTCTAACATCAGATAAGATTATAGATACTAGAGTCTACAAAAAGGCCAAGCAGAAGGACTAAATGGAACATCTATTCAAATGGCTTGGCAAGGATGATGTTGATGCTACTTGGATGAAAGAAACAAAAAAAATTCAAGAGGTTGGGCATTGACTTCAACATGCTCAATCCAAGGATGGATTAACTTCATTTTGTTTGGGTGAGTATGGTGTACGAGAACCTAGTCAAAGCTCCTTGTTTTGATTGCTTGTTTTAATTTTGGCATGTACTAATTGTAGCCAAGTTAGGAGTGTGAATTTGGACCTTTCAAGGTCATGTTTGAGTTTATTCCTAGGTGAAGTTTCCATTTTATAAGATTTTGGTTTTCTTGTTTATTATTGCTTTTGTTAGGGGTTAAGGCTCTAGGACCATAAAAGCATGAGGAAGTTATGGTTTTTAACCTACCTTGTCCTCCATGATGTTTTTACATCCTATTGCATGGATTAGAGATCCTACATATCATTTGCAACAAGAAAAAAGAAAGATGTCAAAAATATGTCAAATATTGACAAAGTTTTCAAATAGGGAAAAGTGGTCAAAAAATTGTGGATTAATTCTCTAAAGGATAGATCATGCCTAGACATCATTAATAGATCATGTTAGACTTACTTGGAAGGCTCCAAGTGTTAGCTATTCAAAAATTACAAAAATACAAAAGTTGTTAGCAACTTTGAAAAGTTGCTTGACAACATTTGAGCAAGAATCGCATATGTCATGGATTGGAGATTGATGGTTGCAATAATTGTCTAAAACTCTTGGTAAAATTATAAAAACCATGAAATGACCCATTAGAAAGGTTGAATATTGTAAGAGGAAAGTTTTGTCATTAAACACTATGAATTATGCCCTAATTTTGACAATTTTACATGTTTTTCTTTGAATGATCACAATAATGGATTGAAATTTGAGTTTTTGCTTTGGTTTACTATAGTTCATGCTTGTGTAGTCATTTTTTTTTTTCAGATTACTTGATCATAGAAGTTCATTTGTTTGGATTTTGAAAATCTTTTGTGAAACCTCTATTTGTTGGTTTAGTCTTGGCATTTTTCACAAAAATGGCTCCCCCATGAGTTCCCATCATGGATTCATCACAAACTTAAGGGAAATGGGGATAGAGCTAGTGTACACACTATATATATATATATATATATATATATATATATATATATATATATATATATATATATATATATATATATATATATATATATATATATTTTGGGGCCCTGGATATTTGGTTAGGTAATTTAAATATGATGCCCTAGGCAAGTCATAGTTACTTGGTTAGGCAATCACAATGCTTGTAGGAAGGTTTGGGAGGTTTAAATGTGAAAGAGACTTCAAACCAGGAGTTGAAAAATAGAGAGGGCTGAGTGAAGTTACTATATGCTAAAGGAGAAGGTTTCAAATCAAGTTTTGATAATCCTTTGAGTAGACCCTAGCCGATGTTGATAGTTCAAATGAGATACCCTTAAAAATAGACACAAAAGTTTCTTTTAGGTGTACATATGAGGACATGATAGAGATCATCTAGAGATTATAATATTAAAAGGAACCCTTATAGGCTAAGAGAAAACTTGAATAAGTCCTTGAGAAGATAGGGACTAAGTAAGCAAACTACCTTGCATTACATCAATTAGACAATGGCTGGGTAAATATATCAATAATTTTTTCCTTAAACTTCACATACTCAAGCCTCACTTATTTATCTTGAACTTTCTCCCCCAAATACTGATATTTGATTGATATGTGCCTTTTTTTTGCGTGCTTCACTAGATTTTTTGAAATATTTCTAGCACGAGTATTATGAAGCTAAATAGTAGTAGGCTTAGTCATCTCTTCTTGAATTCCTTCCAATAGTCTCTTAATCCATACAATATTTGAACAATTAGTTACAAAAATGACATATTCAACTTCAACAATAGATTGTGAAATACAACTCTATTTCTTGCTTACCCATATTATTAATCTTTCTCCTAAAAATAAATCTACACTACTTGTTCTTTTTTTGTCATCAACATTACCATCCCAATGAACATCTGTGTAGACTTTAAGATTAAAGTCATCCTCTTGTTTATACCAAGGACATAATCTTCAATTCCTTTGAGATATCTCAATATCCGTTTCATAGTAGTCATATGAATTTCCTTTGGATTAGATTAAAACCTTGCAACAATTCCAACAACAAGTGCAATATTTTGTCTACTATGAACAAAATATTTTAGCTTTCCAATCATAGATCCATATAGTGTTTCATTTACCTTATCAATAGTATCTCCCTTTGATAAATTTTCTCTAATCATTGTAGGTGTATCGACTAGCATAGACTCATCCATTCCAAATGTCTTCAAGATTTCTTTCACACACTTAGATAGAGTTATATATATACCTTTCTTTGTTTGATAGACTTGTAATCTAATAAGTTTTTTTATCTCACCAAACATAGACATCTCAATTTTAATACTCATTTTTTTAGAAAATGTCTAACTCAACATGTCATTTCCTCCAAAAATTATGTCATCAACAAATATTTCAGCAATCAGCACCATATCTTTAGATTCATTTTTCAAATATAGATTACTATTTTTACTTTTTTCTAGCAAATCCAATTTAATTAGATAAGGGTGCAATCTTTCATATCATTCTCTTGGGGCTTGTTTCAATCCATACAATAGTTTATTTAACTTGTAGACTATGTTCTTCTTTTTAGGTTCAATGAATCCCTCAGTTTGTTCAATATATACTTCCTCCTCAAGTAGTCCATTTAGAAATGAAAATTTGACATCCATTTGATATCCTTTAAATTTCTTTAATATAGCATAAGCTAGTAGTGTTCTTACTCCTTTTGATATTGCCACAAGTACAAAAGTTTCACAATAATATATTCCTTCTTCTTGTGCATAACCTTTGCTAAGAAATCTTCCCATGTTCCTTACCACTTCTCTGTTCTCATTCATCTTATTTCTAAAAATCCATTTGGTTTCAATCACATTTTTGTCAGAAGGTCTCAGTACTAATGTCTAGGTATTGTTTTTCTCAATCTAATCAATCTCCTCATGCATACCATTACCACAACATTCATCGTCCAATTCAACCTTTACTATTCTTGGTTCAAAATCAGCAATTAAACAAGTATTGTCTCTTAACTTACTTCTTGTTTGTACTCAAACACTTCTATCTCCAATTATCTATTTAGGTAAATTATTCTTCCTCACATGTTTGACCAATGCATGTTTAGTTCTTTAACTTTCAACATTTTCTTCACTTGGTAGAGGTTTAGCTTCTTGCTTAGGTTGAACTATCAGATGCTCGGGTAAAGCATTCTATAACTTAGGTATCACTGACTGATTCTTAGTAGCTTCGTGTTGTAACTTGGGTAGAGTATTAGACACCTCTTTATACACATAATTTTTTTTATTTTAATCTATAGGTTCCTTCTTTCTTTTCACATCATTCCTCTCTACAAACTCATCAACTCTCATATTTGCACTTTCAATGATCTTTTTAGAAGGTTTGTTCAAACATTTATAAACTTTACTCTTAGAAGAATAACCAAGGAATATACCTTCATCTCCTTTAACATCAAGTTTACCATTCCTTGTATCTTTGTGAATATAACACCTACTTCCAAATATTTTGAAATAACTTGCATTTTGTGTATGACCATACCATAATTCATAGGGAGTCTTATTTGTTTCTTTCTTCAATTGAACTCAGTTGAGTCTATAAATAATAGTAGTAATTTATTCTCTCTAAAATATCTAAGAAACCTCTTTTTCAATCATTAGTGTCCTTGCACAATCCATAATTTATTTATTTATCCTTTATATAATCCAATTTTGTTGTGGTGTCCTTGGTGCAAATAGCTATCTTTTAATACCATTCTCAACAAAAAAAATTGGTGAATTCAGCAGACATAAACTCACCACCTCTATCAGATCTTAAACATTTCAAAGATTTACCAATTTCCTTTTCAACTCTATCTTTATACCTTTTCAACACATCAAAAACATGTGATTTAACCTTCATGAATATTATAGTCATCATCCTTTTATAGTCATCATCAAACAATATGAACTATTTATCGCCATAGTAACTATCAACACCAATAGGACCACATATATTTGTATGCACCAATTCTAGGATATCATTTGAAGTGTGTGTTTTTCTAGAAATTCTAGACTTTTTCATCTTATTGAGATGACTTTATTTACACATAGCATTCTCTAGTTTTTATAGATTTGGTAAGCCTCTTAGTCTTTTCTTTCTAGTAATTTTCACCATGTTGTCAAAGTTCACATGACACAAGATTCTTTTCCATAACCACATATCCTCAACTCTAACAAATAATTATGTATCAACTATAGGATCAAGATAGAATAAGTTACCTTTTATTTGCATTCCTATTTCAATCAGATTGCCTTTTCTCAAATTGTAGTTGGTGATCTAAGTTATTCAACTATGAAACTCTCTAAAGATTATATACAAGTCCTTGAACTTAATAAGCATCATCACATCTTATCATTCAAAATGAGTGATCCTTTTACCTTTCAATGGGAATAGAACATCATTTCCCAGCTTAAAAATTCAACCATCATCAATTTATTCAAATTTATCAAACTTACTTAGATCACTAGTCATGTGATATGAGCATCCAATATCAACAATCCATGAATCATTCTTACTAACATTTGAAATAAGGGCAGTTTCACTCTCATACCTTTCACCATTTGGATCTCCCTTGATTGCAACATAAACCATCTCAACTACTTCCTTTTCATCATCAAAACTAGACTTGGTATGTTCTTCTTTAGCAATGTAGCATGAATTCTTTCCTTTGTCTTTGTAGTCCATGTCCTTCCTATACTTTAAACCTCTCTTGTCATTTCTATCATTTTTACTTTTGTTAGGACATTTGGCAAAAAAGTAACCAACCAACCTATATTTGAAATAAATTAAGGGAAATTTACCTTTGTATTTACCTTTACCTCTTGATAAAATTCTTGCAACAAATGTTTCAAGTTCATCCAAATAATCCTCAGATTCAGAGTCATTTTCATCCTTACTTTACTTTTCTTTCTTTGAATTTCCAATGGTTAGTGAAGATGTAAATGCATTTCCAATTTTAACCACTCTATTTTCATAATATCTCAATCCAAATACAATTAACTAACCTACTAGATTATCAAGTGTCAACACATTACCAGGCATGACTCTTACTTCTTGAATAGAGACAACTTTGATAGCATAAATAGGAAAAAGAGTTCTAAGAACCTTACTTACAATTTCTAAGTCACTAATAGCACCTCTAGAAGCTTTGATTTCACTTACAAATTCTTTGATTCAGTTTACATATTAAGTGGTATTTTCTCCTTTTATTCTCATGCTTTCATACTTTCCTCTGAGACTTTCAACTTTGGCTCTTCTCACAATATCATCTCCACCATATACAAGTGTCAATTTGTCCCACATTTGTTTAGCAGTAGTACAATCCTTGTTATCATCAAACTTGACATCATTGAGTGCAAAAGAAATCTAAATCATCATGCTATTATGATTTATTTTCTCATTCATTTGTTCCATGATCAAGGGACCAATAGAGGTAGTATATTCATGTTCCAACCAATGTGTCACATTATCTCCAATGCTAGATAGATGTAGCTTCATTGTCTCCTTTCATAATAAGAAGTTATATTTTCTCAATCTTGGTACCTCTCTCTTATACATCTTTGATCTTTAGCTCAAGTTCCTTTTAATTTCTTTCTCCAAGCACTATACGTTGATACCAATTGTTAGATAACTGAGAGGGGGGAAGAATCAATTAGGTCCAGCTATCATACAATCCCTTCCAATGATTCTAGTACCAATAAAACATCATAAAATTTAACAACAATCACTTCATGTAACCATTCAACTTATCATTTAACTATTTCAATTACTTTATTTCAAATTTTTAACTTACTATTCTTTGCATTACTAATTGTTAGTAAAATTACTTAGTTATAATTGACCATAAACTTAAATGTTACTAACTTGTATTAAAGTATAAAATGTGTAAAATAAATTACAACACAAATACCATTCACACATTTGACACAATTATTTAATGTGGAAACCTTGTGAAGGGAAAGACTACATGGGTTCGGAAGCCCAAAAATAGTCACTCTTCTGAAGTGAGCTCTGCTAGGAATCAACCTTGTTAAAGGTTACATACACATTGCTAATGTGACCTTGTTATCTATGATTTCATCAAAAGATCATCTAGACCTTATCACTCCTTGATCTTTGCAAGATTTTCTGCTACAATGGTTAAAAAGTAATAGTAGAAATGATTTGTTAAGAATATAAACTACCTTTTTTTAGATCTTTGTTTCATTCCAATATTTCTTTGATCTCTCTTGGATCTCCTTTCACTCTATACTTTTGACTAGCTGATTAATACCTTCTCTTTCTCCTTCCTTTTCTTAGTTCACTTGGCTTAACTATCTTCTTTCACCTTCTTCAACTTTGTATTCATGACAACTTAACATACCAACAATATGATCAACGAATAGAATAAGGTCCTAACTAGCACAAAAATTAGTAACTTGAAATTGTCTTGATCACCTCCTTAAATAGTCATCTCTAAGATTCTAGATTCTTCCATCTATTTTCACTTAATCACAATCGTTGATCTTAGATTCAAGCCAATTTTCCAAATTCAAAACTTCATAAAATAAATCTAGAAACTTAGAAAATATAACTTTAATGGAATTTTGTGCATATCCTTATCCTTCTTTAATCTTCATCATCAGATCCTTACTAAATTTTATTAGTCAGTGATTTTGTATCAAACTTTTACTTGCTCTTTAGACCATCTCAAACTTTTAAAATTTCCATCAAAAGTCAGCTTTAGATTCCAATTCTCCAAACTTGTTCATCCTATTATTACTTGGTAAACATAACATTTACTCAGATAATATCAAACTTGGTTATTACAAGTTGCTCAAAAAATATTGCATTTTCCTTTTTCTTTTCCAATAACTTGGGCAATACTACAGTCACTTGATGAATACAGTCTCCCTTCATCAACCTTGTCACTCAGTTAAGTTTTCATTCTTCAATACATTGTAACAATATATAATTTAAAAATAATCAAACCAATAATACATTATCACTATCCAACTCATTCAAGTAGCCATTGAAAACCATACGTATCAATCATTTCTTCATCAGTCAAATGATATGTCACTCTACTAAGTTAGCATAATGTCTAGGAAACTAAGACTTTGACATCAATGAAAATATAACAACTAATATGAATCTTTTACATACATTCATAACATTACCTATTACATTATTAGTTGGGGTTAATAGTATGGTGTGTGACCGATGGATTCAAATTTGGAAAGAAAATGTTTTGGAGAAAGTTTAAGGTGGTGGAACATTTAGAGTTCCACAAAATATTATATAATTGAAAAAGAATTATTCTATTGATTGTGGTGCAATTAAAGTTTGAAAGTGTGTTCAAGCTAGAGGTTGATGTGGAATGAAGTCAACTATTCATTGATGCTATATTAGATCTAATAAAAAAAGGGATGTGCTTAAGAAACATATTATTCTACCTATTATTCCCTAATAGTTACAATACTACAATCCCTTAATTAGGTGGATCCTAATAGGTCCTTAATTGTAAATCCTTTAATAGGGTGATACTTTAATTAGTGTTCTAAGTCCTCTAACAAAGGCACTCTTAATAGGGTAAAAATATTAATAAGGCCAAAGGTAAATTCATTGATCGGGTCACACTTAATAATGTCATCATAACTTCTAACAGATTTAAGCTCCTAACAGAATGTACTTCATAAGAGTGCAATTTTTTGGGGTACTAACTCCTATGGTTTTCACCCAAGTTGGTTTCCACAAGACCAAAATATCTATGTCAAGTGTTGAATTATTTTGTGGATGCATTTACATGTTTAATAATTTCATTTAATGTTACTAAGCTTTTGTTTTGATAAGGGTTTGAGTGGTTGAAAAGTTGCATAATTGATTGATGACTAATTCACCCCTAATCTTAGTAATCTAATCCCATACAACATATCTGATTATGAGGATTTTTATGTTATGGTTTTACTAGTTCTATACTTCCACATGTATAGTTAGCATGTATGCTTTAATTTTTTAGAAAGTCAAGTCCACTAACAAAAATGAGAGGGGGTGGGGGTGAATCAATTGTGTGCTTACAAACTTAAAATAATCTTATCAAATCCAATTCTGATAATTGATATATGTAATAACCAAAATATAAGAAGCATTCACAATAACCCAAGATTAGTTAACCAGGGAACCTTTGATTAGAGGGAAAACCCTAGTGGGAATGATGCTCATAAGATGATGTACTAATATAAAAGTTCCTTCTAAAAGTATATGAATTTTTAGGAGTCAATTACATATAATTAGTACATGTGAATCCTTGTTAGAAGACTTTGAATCCCTTCTAGATGATTCTAAACCTATTAGGAATTGTTCTAACCTTGTTAGCAGATGATAGGAAGTCCATTGAACCTAGTGTCCAAATTATTTCAAAACTATTACACAAAATAGATCTCTCGGATAACATATACAAGGTATGAAATGACCAATAAAATTCCTTTGAAGTTCTCAACACAATCTCATTATCATCTTTTACTCTTCTCTGATACCAATTGAAGTCAAGTCCACCAACACAATTGAGGAGCGAGAGGGGGGAGGGGGTGAATTAGTTGTGTTCTCAATCAAACTTGGACTAATCTTATCAAATCCAATTCTAATGACCAATATATAGCACTAGTGGTGGAGCTTTCTTCTTGGGGGAGCTTTTTGGAAAAATGTTTTGTGTTCCTTGTGAGAGATTCATCACAAGGTATTAACTATCTCCTATGTATTATAAGTTGAGTGGTTGTATAAGGAACTAATAAATTGGACTTTTGGTGCAACAACAACCCCACTCTAACATAGTTTATGTTTGATGTTCCCATTATGATGAGGAATAGTCATAGTCACTTAGCGAGATCTACACAATGTATCAATTCCTACTATTTTATATTATATGTATGTATGTATGCATGCATGCATGCATGGATGTATGTTTATGTGTATATATGTGTGTGTGTGTGTGTGTGTGTGTGTGTGTGTGTCTATATATATATATGTGTGTGTGTGTGTGTGTATATATATATATATATATGTATGTATGTATACATATGTATATATATATATATATATATGTATATATATATATATATATATATGTATGTATGTATACATATGTATATATATATATATATATATATATATATATATATATATATATATATGTATATATATATCTATGTATGTATGTATGTATATGGGTGAAATAACAAAGTTGTGTCACCTTTTGGAACATCCAAGGGGGATACAACTTTGGCAAAACCTGTTTGTTGCCAAGTGGCTTTGACATGGTGCTTAGGTAGAAAAATAGGTCTAGTTAGACGTCTTTTGACTAGAAGGGGTCCAGTTGGACTCCCCTTAATCTATATATAGGTTGAGGAGCCCTTAGTGTTACTTCCATAAATATTCATGTTGCCAATTAGTGTCAAAAAGATAGTGAAGGATAAAGGGAATGACTTAGTTGGTGAAAACTATCACCGAGTGGTATTATATTGCATGATAAATGAAGGAGGCAATGCATTACTTTATAGTTATACCCAAGCTCAGTACTTACTGAGTGTTTCTATATTCATGAGCAAAGACATTACCAAGAAGATTTATCATTGAGTGACAACATATAGAACAATATATCTACTAAGTAAAAAAAAGGACATCTAAATGTTTTAATTGGCACTAAATACTATGTGGAATGATTGTATTGATTAGGAAATAAAATTTCCATAAATTGAGGAAAATATTTGAAAATATTTATTAGAAAGAGTGCATTGATTGTTTTATGATTTCAAGGTAGAGAACACCAATGAAAAAGGAAAAAGGAAAAGTACGGAACACAAATTGTTCTATATTGTTGATTTCAATCAATGAAACATTCTAGAGAGTTCCTGAACCCTAATTAGGTTAGAGATTAAATAGGCAAAATAAATCTATAAAAATACCTATAAGGAAACATTGTAAAAGTTGGTATTGAAGTGAGGAAGAGGGGTATTATTCCTTCTACTATTGAGAAGAGATTTATGATAAAGGAGTAAAGTGTTGAGTATATTAGAGTTTAGAGATTCAAGAAGAGTTGAAAGGTATTGAAATTAGTCATAACAAGGTGATATATAGTTGTATAGAAGAGAGATCTAATTGGAAAGTAAATTTACATTGTACAGATTAGTTTACTACTATTTTCTAATGATTGTAGTCGACTAAATCCTTTCACAAGGTAGACTTCATTATCTTATATAAAATCTCTTAAACGAGTACACACTAAGTGAAGTGTTGTAAAATCCTTGAAGAAGGTAGATCTTAGCTGATCTAATTGTATAATCTTAACTAGTATGTCATCAGAAGTGACAAAGACATATTAGTCCTAACAAGACACCCTCTTACTACAGTAGTGATGGAGTTGTGGGTATCATCCCCACTATAATTTTTTCTCTAACCAAGTATTTGTATGTGACTAAATATTTTTGTTATGTGTTATAATTTCATGTTTGTGTTTTAATGGTTGATACAATATTATATTAGATAAAGTTATTTCATTTACACATATTTTGATAAGTGATAAGGGCTAACCAAGTTGTGAAAAGGTTAATGGAATTGGTGAATTTGTTTAAGGTCAAAGTTTTAGAGGATATTGATTCACCCTGACCCCCTGACCCCCACCCCTGCTCACCCCCTCCCCCTCTCGACATGCTACTTTTCCTAATATTCCAACAATTGGTATCAAAGAATAGTTCTCTTGTTGAGGGTTTTACCACCTAAGAGAAAATATATAAATCCTCGAGAGATAAAATATCGACAAAACCATTGAGAATCAAAAGGTGGAGTTAAAGATGGCCATGAGTCAAATCAATGAGATGAAAGACAAACTGAAGTAGTCATTGAATAAAAGGAAGGAAATTTATCAATAAATGAATGAAACTACTATCTAGAAGGGGTGATTAAAGAACTATCTGATGGAAACATGTATAATGAATTTGATGTTGCTATAGTTGATCTACTGGAAAAACATCATAGCCTTACTGAGAAGATAAAATCATTGAAAAGAGAACAAGAACTAAAATCTGCTAGGATGTGTAAAGTGTTAGAACAAAAGAGGAAAGGTGAAGATGGGAAAAGAATTATCAAAGAAGATAAGAGACAAATCACTGCATGACTAGATGCTAAGGATGAAGAAATCACAAGGTTGACTCAAAATCATTGTGATATGGTAAATTAATTACTCGGTCCAAATCATGAGATTTGTAGAAAGATGGAAGAGATTATGGAATTTATAATAGAAAATGAAAAGTTGAAATGTGAACTGATATCAAAGAAGCAAACCAATTAAAGATTGAAGAGATCAAAGAATAAAAGAAAGATATTAGATGAACAACATAGAGGATAGGGGCAATTGAGAGATATATTTGGACTAGGCTACATTGATTGTTCTACTACCAAGAAAGA
This sequence comes from Cupressus sempervirens, assembly GCA_028749045.1. Classification (NCBI taxonomy): domain Eukaryota; kingdom Viridiplantae; phylum Streptophyta; class Pinopsida; order Cupressales; family Cupressaceae; genus Cupressus; species Cupressus sempervirens. Next base: position 264,040,466 of record CM053793.1, read on the forward strand.
AGAATATTCAAAGCAAGCTAAACAAAGGAATGTCTATACATATCCTAAGTCAAAGGAGTTCACTATCTATGTGAGTGGTTGAATTTTAGAGCTTGTGAGTAAAAATTTGTTGGAGAATTTTAAGTCAAAAGGTGAATTTGGAGTGAATCGAGTGAAGTGTGAGCATTTATTTACCAAAAACCTAAACTACAACAATGGAATCAACTTCTTCATCAACAAAGAGAAAGACCAAGGTAAACACTATGAAATTGATTTGAAATGAAGTTAGCAAAGAGTCAGATTACATGTTGTATCCTAAATTGGCTACACAAAAAAATAAGGTGGGTGTATTGTCATCTATTCCACCTAGGGTTTTATTGATAAGTGATATCCATTTGTTTTATCATTGCAAAATTTTTAAAATTGGAGATCATGAATTGCTTGAGGCTTATGAGAAAATGTATGATCATGGGAAATTGAAAGAAGAAAAATAAAATTTGAAGATGAAAGGTCTCATCCATACCCTTCATTTATAAAAAGTACTTAAGGAGAATTGTATTTGTATTATATTGAGAAGATTTTATAACATGAAAATGTGGCTAGATGAACTTGTTAAAATTACAAAGGATGTAATTCACATGGCCACAGGTTATCCTATTACAAAAAAGGTAAAATCTATTTGTGTGAATTCAAATAATGAAATTGAAACTAACACTAAAGCTTTGTGGGATGGATGTGGTTTGAAGATTTCCCCAATAGGAGATTCAGAAATAAAATTTGGAGTATATGTGGTTTCATACCAAAATTAAATTGAGAAGACCCAATAGTGTGTCATGTGTAGTAGTTGATATGGGTTATAAGATTGTGAAGAAAGGTCATAAATATGACTTAGACGAGCTATACTTGAGGTAACTTACCAAGAACATGGGAATAATTAGGGTTGAAATGACAAATACATGAAAAATTGGTTCACTATTGGTATGCATTTACTTTTACTTTCAAAATTATTTCCCCTCAATTGGTGAAGTAAATTGGAGAATAAAAACTCCTAATATTTATCAAATAAATGAGTCTATTCAAAGTCTAGGCACCAATTTTGAAAGTGTCATAACAAAATACTTTGACAAATTTAAGGAAACAATGAATTAAAGTTACATAATTATGCCCCAGTTAAATGAGAAATATCATGATGATATTTTATTTCTATTTGATACTAACATAACCCTTGTGAAAGTGATGAATTCAAGGGTTGCATGGATTGAACCCTTGGAATATTTGATAAGCTTTGATCTAGCTACCAAGGCCATACAAGCTTTATTTAATGAACTAGTGGACAAGACAACCAAACCATTTGGCACATATGAACAAGGCAAAGAAAGAATAAAAATGGATATTGTCACACCCAAAGCGTAGGAAATATAAGAGTAACTATGTGAATCAATTACTACTAAAATAAATCTCAGATCCCTTAGATGTTAGTAAAAACATGCAAACTAAAAACTAAATACTACTGATGCTTGGTAAACACACGTAAAAATGTTCTAACTCGGTAATTACTGAATGTGCTCAATAAATTCCTAACATACATACTTTAGATGTTATCTATGATTATCATTACTTTAACTTAGTTGCAAACACATAAAAGAAAATAGCATGAACACGTTTGACACCAATATTTAATGTGGAAATCCAATTTTGGAAAAACCACCAATTACAACTAGTTACTATTTTTACTCTTCTAAATTGAGCTCTATTAGGAGCCAACCCTATTGAATGTTACAAAACACATTATTAGGTGTGAACCTATTAAAGGATTTAATAACCCTATTAGGAGTGGCCTTGTTCGAGGTCTTGAGATAATTCACTAGAACTGCCACTGTGTTAGAAGATTTGCAAATAGCTATTAAGCCAACTTTGTTAGGAGATTTATATCACTGCTACAATGGTTAGAGAGGAACAATGAGATGACCCTATTTGAATGCAATTGAATTGCTGATTACAAATCTAAGTTCTGGCTTGTACTTGATCCTTCTTGATTGAATATAGCATTTCTACTCCACAAGGATATTTCGCTTATCCTTCAAATTTACTTCCTCTTCTCATCATTAAATATTCAATAACATCTTCATACTTGCACACTTTGAAACCACAACTTGACCTTATACTTATATCTTTCATATTGTCAAGTTGGCTCAAATACAACTTAGAATAATTAATATTCAACACCTTAGTTGTTTGGAATCAATAGATAAATCAATTAAACTTAATATGCTAAAATAAGGAAATCCTTCCTTAGTTGATCGAGCTCAGTAGAAACTAACTCATAAATGATTTCCTATGTTAACCAACAGAATCTCGGTTAACACTACAAACTCACAAAAATCCTTTGGTAACTGAGTGAGCTCAATTAGCACTGGTTCCACCTAGCTTTCCTTCATTAACCGAGTGAGCTTGGTTAACACTCATCTTTTGCATACTTTCCTTCAACGCTTGAGTGAACTCAATAGACACTACCTTCTGAACTAGGCTACCACAAGAATGCTCGATAGACACATAAATCAGTCTTCACTGCCCGAGTGAGATCGACATGTACTAACTAATAATGATATGACATTTGTGTAACATCAAAGACAATACACAATTAATCAATTATATCCAACTTGCATGGATTGAACCCTTAGAATATTGATAAGCTTTGATCTAGCTACCAAGGCCATCCAAGCTTTATTTAATGAATTGGTGGACAAGATAACGAAATCATTTGGCACATATGAACAAGCCAAAGAAAGAATAAAAATGGATACTATCACACCCAAAGAAAATAAGAAAACCAAAAAGATGATTAATACATTGGAGAATGCACTTTTTGAAAAAGGAAAGGAACAACCCTTGATGATTGCTAAAGAAAAGTGTGAAGATGTTGCTGAAGAAGATAAAGGACAAGTAATTGTAGTTGTTGAACCTGACAAGAAGAAAAGCATGAAGAAACCACTAGGTACCCCCATAAGGCCTAAGAATACTAGGTCAGGAACTTGAGTTGCACAAGAGATTACTCCACCTTTGAAGAAGGGCATGGTAAGAATTACTAAGTCAACACAGTCAGAACCCAAGCCATATAAAAAGAGAAAAGATGCACCTACATCATCAAATAGGTCAATCAAGAAGCCTACATAGAGGAGATGAAAATTAATTCTCAAAGATGATGATGAAGAGGTTAGGATAGTGAAAGAACTAAATCTAATGAAGGTAGTCATTTTAGAGTTTTTGTACATAAGAAACCAGAGACTATTCATGAAATTGTTGAATCTATTAGAGAAAGTAATCGTCTATCTACTTTTAGGTATTTCAAGTATGATACTATTGATGATGAGGAAAAGAAAATATAGAAGATGATATAATAATCATGATGACTAGAATCAAATACATGCCTCTTGAGATCAAAGACTCAATTCTAGAAGAGCTTAATCAAAGGATTGACAATAGATGGAAATATGCATTAAAAATAGAAAATGAAATAAGAGGTAGCTCTCTTGCTAGACTAATGCCTGATTTTGGAAATGAAGAAACAAATGAAGCATTGAAAAAATATAAAAATAGACTCATACAAAAGAGAAGAGTTCTCTATGTTTTTACAGGACACTTGGAATATGTTGATGAAGACTCCCAAATGATTTTAAAATAGATATTTAACATCAAAGATCTAGAAGAAGTAATTGAAGTTTATAATATCAAGCCCAAGAAGAATATGGAACTAGATAACAAAGAAGATGTATATGAAACTATTTCTCCACATGATTTTTTTGATTATGTACATGAAATGGTAGAAGACATTATTGGGAGAAATGATAATGTTACGATTGAAGAACTAACGAGAGATGATCTAGTCATAAAATTGAAGAAGGATAAAGATGTTATGGTTAACACTAAGCTAAATATTGAAGGTTTGACATCTACCAAGTCAACTCATGATTATATATCGGGTTTTGAACCAGTTGTTATTCAAATCAAAGAGTATCTCAAGTCTAAGACAATGAAGGAACCCCGAAATGAGAAGGACATACCCATTGGTTCATTGCATATTCTAGTTTACACTATTCCAATGGACACTGATGAATAGTAAAAAGATACAGAAACAAAGCAAAAAGCTCAAGAAACCCAAGGGGGAGAAAATATAAACACCGAACATAAGAAAAAAATGTTGATGAGGGAAATGATCAAACTATAGGAGACTCCACTAAGCAAAAATAATATGAATCTTCTAGAGGTGAGAAAGTACTAGCCCATGGACCTCCAAGTGAGAGAAATATTGGGCAAGGATAACCACTAATTGAAAAGAAGAAAAGGTTAGAGGATTTGTCACTTTTTGCGCACACACCTAACTATATATTGTTAGAATATTTACAATAATTGGGGGGTGAATTAATTATTCAAGCTACAGATGTACCAATTAAACAAATATACAAAAACAATTTTAGATCTTATCATTCCATTGCTTGGTCTCTATAATAAATTGTCAGTAACATTAGCTAGTTGTCCACTTTTCTAAGATTTAATAGACTTGTAGAATGTAAACATTAATTAGTAGAACATCATAATAACATCCACACAAGTTTGACACTAGGATTTAATGTGGAAACCCAATTTGGGAAAAACCACTAGAAACATGTCAACAATTTTCACTCTTACGAAGTGAGACCTGTTAGGAGCCAACCATGTTAAAGGTTACAAAACACATTGTTTTTTATTAAGGAAAATAGGTTTTAATGGGGCCCTAAAACCCTTACATAACAAAGATCTAACAAAAAAAGGAATTCTTAGAGCAACAATATTAACTAAAAGAAACCAACTAAAACATCCCCCCACAAATAAAAGAAAGAAACCTATAAAAAACTAGAGGGCAGGACAAAAAATCGGGGCTAGCAAAAAAGCCAAGATGCTCAAGTGATTTCTCTAAGTATTTCTACTACACTAATTTTTAGCTCCAACAATCTATCGGCTGCCTCCTTCATGTCTGAGAGATCTTGGTTAGGTTCTAAGATTTCCTTCTTCTTCATGCTAGATCTAGTATACTTCCTTGAGCTATCTTCAGGTGTCCTATCCTTGGTACTATGGGGAGAAGGGTCAACAACTTAATATTCTCATTAGCCTCTTTGAGAATGTTATAGCTTTGTTCAACTATAATATGTATTGAGCTCTCCATCATTTGGACCTTGTTCTTCACTTCCTCCACTCTATTGTCCATGCTCTTTTCTTCCTTTTTTATCTTGTTCTTCAAGCTATAGTTCTCCCTCTCCAAGCTACTCAATTTGTATATGAGTTCTTGGATTTCATGAAAATTCCATTTGATGGTGCAGAAGCTATCCACTAAGCTATTTTTGGTATTGATGAGGACATCCATTTGAAGATTTTTCTTAGTGGTGTCGGTAAAAATCACAAGGGTCGAGGCAATTAACTCTTCCATTTGGATTTTTCTCTCTTTATTCTCTTTGACCATAGTTGTGATCAATTCTCTATTGATCCCCATTTTAGCATAAATAGTGTCAAATTTTCTCCACACCACATTCCTATCCTTTCCCATAATCAAGCATTTGTATTTTCTAGTTTGAATTCCTCATAGACCTACTCCTACTCCTTCCCTTTACTTTGATTAATGTCACCTTCTACCCCATCCTCCCCCATCCCCTATTTTTCCTCCTTGGAATCAAAGATTTTCCCTCTTTTCTGACCCTTGAAGGTCGTGACTTCATCCTCTTTGTTTGTTAAATTTTGATGGTGATGTTTCTCTTGCCCCTCTTCCTCTCCATGCCCTCCCCTTCTCTGAGATCCTCCTCACCTTCAACACTGTCATCCCCCATATCCATGCCTTTGGCCTTTTCATTATAGTCCCTGTGTGAAGAAGTGTCAAAGCCCTATTTAGGTTCAATTATTGCTTTTTTCTACCCCCTTTCCATTTTAATGATTCTTTTACCAGAGTTGTGTTGTAGGGAGTCATCCTCCTCCAAGTCTATGTGCATCTCAAGGTTGGCCTCAATATTAGAAGCCATATAGTCCTCTCCTAACTCTTTAGAGTCCCCTCTGCCCTTCTTGCCCTCCTTCCTATTCTTAATTTGTTTTCCCATAGACCTAGCCCTAAAAAATTCATAGATTAATAGCAAAAGCCCCTCAAGGAGTGTCAGGTAGCTAGAATTCTTCTCCTTATAATCATTAATATTCTCATTCATAAAAGAGTAGAGGTGGAAGGGAATAGATATCTTTGCCCCATACCTAAAATGGTTGATAAGCATGGAATGGTGGGTGCAAAGGTGGTCGAATTTGGTGTAGAGGGAGATGTACTTGATAATAACCTACAACACAAACCTCCATAGCAACTTAATGAAGCTCAGTAGATAGTAAGTTCCTTTCTTCACCAACACCTTCTTTTCCTCTAAATCCTTGGTGAATTCAACCACCACCTGCCCCGAAATCTTTTTGTCTTTGTAGAATTTCTTCCCATAATGGGAATTGTCGATCATAGTGAAAATAACATCCTCCATCACTATGAAATCCACCCCATCAATTTTAGCAATTCCCTCATTCTAGCTCTTTACAATATCCTAGTAATAGAGGGTTTCTAACCATGGAGTCATTCTATGAAATTTGTGATTTCCCCTTTTTTCAAAATGCTCCACACCTTGGAGCATCTGCACCACTTCTAAGCTTTGTCCTCTAGTTCTGTCCTGTGTGTTTCCCCCACCATGATGTCTTCCTTTATGCAAGCTCTATTTCTGGTATAGATGCCCTTCAAAGCCTAAATATCTTTGGCACTCCTCATTTTCTTAGAACTTCCTTTCACCTTGTGAACTTTCTACCCAAAATCAATCATTGAAGTAAGTTGATGGATATTGGTTTTGTGAGAAGTACAAGTGGTATCATACTTACACATCACATTTCTAAACATTCCCCATAACTCATTAACAAGCATAATAAATCTACACATCATATTTCTGACCATTCCCTATAATTCATAAACAATCATAATGAAATTTTTATGATTCCCAATCTACCTAGGATCTTTTCCATTTTGATCAACTCATTAATATTTGATGAGAAATTACACCCATCCATCCACTTAGCTACTTCATTGTACTTGACTGCCCAATCAGCCAACATGCTCACCACTTGATTGGCTTCGCAATACTCTTAAGCCACATATTTTTTATGAAGTTCTTGAGGTGTGAGCCACATAGTTTTTTTGAAGGTTGTGAGGTGTTGGATGCATTCTTTTATGATATTCATAGTCATCCATGTTGACTTGTTCTTCTCATTAAAGAAATCTATAATATTTTTTGAATCTCCTTCCAGCCAGAGATATTTAACTTCCCTTTCTCTAACTAGTTTGATTGTTTGATGAGTGACAATTTCCTCCACATAATGATTAGTTTGTATTCCAAGGGGGTAGAAACTATAGAAATACCTTTACCAAAAGCATTTCTGATGATACCTCCCTCCCCAGCCTTCCCAAGTTGCCTTTGGTTGCCCCTTCAAAATTAGCTTTATGCCATCCCTTAGGTAGAAGAGTCCATCTGCAATCTTCCCTCTTATTTTTGTCCCTACCCTTTTTGTAGAGAGAGGAGATGGGACCTTTGATTTTGGCATAGTCTCCAGTTAAAACATAATGCATTTGTGGAAGACAATGTCTACCTTTTTTCCCTTCTCCCTAAAAATTATGTTGTTCCACTCTTTCTAGACCCCCTAATACACATGGGGTAAGGTCCAATTTCACATAACCATGGTATCACTCCATAACAACCCATGGTGCCAGCCCCAAAATGATGGAAGGAAAGTGTCAAGTCATGTTGAAAATAGATAGGAAAAGGACTAGATAGTTCTGATGAAATGACAATGGCTAAAAATATGATCAACACTCTCACAGTGATTTTTGCATACAATGCATCTAATAGACATCATATTCCCCCTCTTGGTGAGGTTTTCCAATGCAAGAATTTAGTTTTGAAGCATAATCCAAAAAAAATGTTAATTTTTGGGATGAGACTCGAATACCAGGCTTTGGCCCAAATTGGGCCAAGGCCAATATTTTGCAAAGTCTCATAGCCAAAGGCCATAATGTAAACACCATTCACAATCTACCCCTAGATTATGGAATCTTTGTTATGGGAAATAAGAATATGCTTGACCATGTCCATCAATGGCTTGAGCTCTGGGGACATCTTAGCTAGATCAATCCACTCATTACAAAACACATTGTTAAATGTGACCTTGTTAAAGGATATAATCACCTTGTTAAGAGTGACCTTGTTAGAGGAATTTAGAACATCCCATTATAATGTCACCCTATTAAAGGATTTACATAGACTATTAAGTCACTAATATTTTTAGGTAAATCTTGATTAAAGGATTTCAAATACCATTTACAATGGTTAGAAAGTAACAATAGGTTTGATCTATTAAGTACAACTAACTTTGCATGTACTGATATTTTTTCAACTATCATGTACTGATTCACTGTTTGGGCTCCATTATTAGCTCAATCTATGATTCAATTGGCAACCCTTCAAGCAATCACCCTTCACTTCTTGTCAACTCAATTTAACCTTCTACTTAGACTCTCCAATCAAAAGCATTAGTCATAGCTCCAAGTCTCTGGAAAATATCCTTTCTAGGTATACTCTCTGCATGCTCATAAAGTTCACCCTTATACCTCCTTAAATAGGTAATTCTTATCTATTACTTCTTAAATACCACTTTAGATCTTAGGGTTTATGAATAGATCCATGAAATACAATGTATCTATTTACCATTCTATTTATCTCTTCTTTTTTAGAAACATCTCTTGGAATTCATCTCTTAAGTCATTTACCTAATCCTCTCATGGAATTAAATGATCCAACTCATCGATCCTTATCTTCAGCATGATTTCCATATCCTAAGAGATAAACTTAGTCAGTTGGAAATTACAATTCCTCATAATTAGTTAAAATGTTCTTCCTTGGACAACACTATATTTTGACCGATCATCACTAGGTTACTCAGTCACTATTAAAATTCTTTCTCAATACATGCATTATCACTTGGTCGATATTGATGCTCAGTCAACACTAATTTTCTTAGCACTTACTATGGCTTGATTGACACTAGAATCACTAGGCATGTACATCAAAATTATTTAGTCTTCTACTCTGTTACTTGGTCAAGCCTATGCATTTGATCTATCTTTGTTCACACTTTCAATACTTGAACATTACTCTCTTCTCCACTTGAAACATGATTTAAACAATCAATTTATCTTGTCAAATTCTAGCCAATCAAGTGTCTATTTTTAGTTTCCTTTTCATAACTCAAACTATCCTCTAGATGCTTTTGTTATGACAACTTCTCAAATCCTCTTCATTAGTAAAATAGATATGACACTTAGATCAGATAGTGAACTATCTTATCAATAGATTTGACATCAATGACAACATAACAATTGTTTGAATTATAGTTTTCAACAATCTCCCTTGTTTGGCATTGATGGAAACACCTCTAAAATATTTTAGGAATACTTCCAGTTACCATACAATCCAAAAATTCTACTAACTTGAGAAGCACCCTCAATGTATCAAATATTCATTAATATCCTTAGTTTCATTTTGATTCATATATCTAGTTTGGCAACACCTCAAATGAATCTTATGAACTCCCTCTAAGTAATCACTCCCTATTACTTAGCATGTCCCTACCAACTTTCACTTTCTCCCTCTTTCATTGTGATCTTTATCTATAACTCTCTGATAATCTCTCCCTCGAAATGACTAAATTACATCTTCTCCTTCATGATAGATAATCTCTCACTCTTGGTGTCTTATATAGTCTCTCCGTCTTTATACTTTAGATATTTTCCTTCCTCTTTGAAAGCAACACCAAATAAATTATCTCTATCTCATGCATCTTTATCATGTAGATACCTTCATGTTAGTTCTTAATTCTTCATCTGTCATCTTCATAGGACTGATCCATTATTCTGTCCTTCTTCCTCACTACTACCTTAGGAAAATCCTAAAGTAGAACAATTTGCATCAATTTTTAAGATAGTCTGATCAACAAATTTTATGGAGAGAACCATCTTTGCTTCAATAGCTTTGTCTAGGTAAATCACCCCTAGTTTACCTCTAAGATATTCATGAGAATCCTTAGGTAAAGCTTTAGTAAATATGTTAGCTATTTTCTCTTTTGTGTTCACATAGTCCAATTTCACTTGTTTGTCTTGAATTATCTCTCTCAAGTAATGATACCTAATAACATCATGTGCTTTGTCTTTGTGTGAATTACAAGATTCTTTGATATGTTTATAGTACTTATTTTATCACAATAGATAACCACTGGATAAGTAATGTCTTCCTTCATACCTTTTAATAAGTTCTTGATTCATATGATATTTGAACAATTCACTACTGTTGCCACATTGTCATCTTTAACTTTTGATTGGGAAATATAGTTATGCTTCTTGCTTGTCTACAAAACCAGTCTCTTTCCTTGAAAGAATGCACCACCACTTGTGCTCTTCCTGTCATCAACATTTCCTACCCAATCAAATTCAATAAATATCTTTAGTTAAAATCTATCATTATTCTTATAATACAATATATAGCTGTATGTTTCTTTAAGATATCTCATGATTCTTTTCACTGCCATCATCTAATTTTCCTTAGGACGTGCTAAAAATCTTATAACTATTCCAACTGCTAATGCAATAACTGGTCTTTTATGAACAACATATTTTAGTTTACCAATCATTGATTTGTATTGTTTCTAGTTCACATTAGTAGAATCATCATTCTTAGTTAGTTTGTGTCTAGTAACCATAGGTGTACTCACTGGTTTTGAATCTTCCATTCCAAAAGTTTTCAGTATCTCCTTGATATATTTGGACTGATTAATGAAGATACCTTGTTTCATTTGATACACTTGTAAAAAAAGGAAGAATTTGATCACAAAAAATACTAACATTTCAAATTCCTTCTTCATTCATTAGCAAATGATTTTCATAATACTTTGTTGCCTTGAAAAATGATATCATCAACAAAAATTTTAGATAACAATACCTCATTGTTCTTGTCAGCTTTCAAATACAAATTGATGTTATCATTTGTGCTTGCAAAACCAATCTTCATCAAATAGTTATGCAGTCTTTCATACCATGCTCTAGGGGCTTGTTACAATCCATATAAGACTTTGTGCAACTTACACACCATATTCTTGTTGTTGGGATCCATAAATTCTTCAAGTTGTTCTATGTATACTTCTTCAAGTATCCCATTTAGAAATGCAGATTTGACATCCATTTGATATACCTCAAACCCTTTATAAGAAGAATATGCAAGCAGTATTCTAACTCCTTCTAGTAATTCTATAGGGGAAAATGTTTCCCCATAGTCAATGACTTCCTCTTGTGCATATCCTTTGCATACTAGTCTTTTCTTGTTCCTTGTGACTTCACCTTTTTCATTCAACTTGTTCTTGAATACCCACTTTGTTCCAATAACATTTTTATCTTTAGGTTTGGGTACTAGGGTCCATGTTTTATTCTTTTTGATCTATTCAATTTTTTCATTCATTTCTTGTATCCAATCTTCATTCTCTAAAGCATCTTTCACAAATTTGGGCTCAAACTCACAAAGCAAGCATGTATCACTTCTAAGTATTTTCCTTGTCATAACACCAAACCCTTTATCTCCAATGATTTATTTAGGCGCATGATGTCTTCTCACATATTTTTCTAACATGATTTCTTTTCTTCTTTGTTATTCAATAGGTTCATCTTGAAAAATGATTTCAAGCTAATTGTTTCTCTCTTGTTTAGGTTTTGGTTCATGTTTTCCATGCTTGACATTGCCTTCTTGATGTTCAACTTCCTATATTTGAGACTTAACATCATTTCCTTGTTTCTCGACACCCACAATATGTTTCTCAACAACTGGTTGTTGCAGCTCTACATTCCTAGTCTGTTGAGGATTTATAACTCTATTTTCTTTTTTAGGTGGAGTACTTAGAGCCCTATCATTCACATAAATGAATGAATTGTAATATTCAAGTTCTATCTTACATTCAACTTCATTCTTCTCTATATATCCATCAAATTTCACATTTTCACTTTCCACAACTTTGTTAGTGTTAGAGTTTAGACACTTATGATCTCTTCTCTTAATGGAATATCCTAGGAATATACTTTCATCACTTTTATCATCAAGTTTGACATTTCTATTATCTTTAAGTATGTAACATTTGCTTCTAATTTTTTTGAAATATTTCACATTAGGTGCATATACATACCATAATTCAAAAGGTGTAGTATTTTTACCTTTCTTAACTTGCATTTTGTTTAGAGTATAAACATATGTACTTATAGCTTCTCTCCAGTATTTCTATGATAGATTTTTCTCCATCATCAATGTTCTAGCACAATCCATTATTGATCTATTCCTTCTTTCAACAATTCTATTCTAAGGAGTGGTCCTAGGTGCATACATCTATCTTTTGATTCCTCTATCATTATCAAATATGTTGAACTAATTGGAAATGAATTCACCACCTCTGTCAGATCTCAAACACTTCAGACTCTTCCCTGTCTCTTTTTCAACTCTGGGAAAATACCACTTATAACTGAAAGGCATCAAATTTTCTTTAAAAAATGTCACAATCATCACTCTAGAATAGTCACCAACAAATAGAATGAGATATTTTTCTTCATAGTAGCTTCGAACACCTATAGGTCCACATAAGTCAGTATGAACCAATTACAATATATCAATAGATGAATATGTTTTTCTCTTGAAACTAGACTTTGTCATTTTTCCTAATTGATATTGTTTACACATAACATTGTCAAGTTTCTTCATTTTTTGGAAAACCTCCGACTCTTTTCATTTTACTAATGCTAACCAAATTGTTAAAGTTTACATCATACATAACCACTTTCAATTAGTTTACTATCAAAATCAAATATTTTGTTATTTCTATAATGGAATTCAACTCTGTAACTTGATTTCTTTAATTGTAAAACACTCAAAAGATTTTATTTAAGTCCTTCAACCCAATAAACATGATCACATTTGATCTTATGAATTAGTTGAATTGATCCTTTACCTTTCACAAGATATGAAAAATCATTACCCAATTTAATATAGTTACCTTTATATGGTCCAATGACCTCAAATTTACTTCTATCACCAATCATGTAATTAAAGAAACCACTATTAATTATTCATCTATCACTTTTATTCACATAAGAGATTAAAGCATTTTTATCATCTTCATCAGAATCTTCTTTCATAGCAACATAGACAACTTCTTCATCATTATTTTAAGATTCAATATCAATTTCTTCTTCAACAATATAACAAGATTTTTTTTACCTTTGGCCTTGTAGTCCTTCTTCTTCTTGTAGTCTCATCATCTCTTCTTCCTTTCTACTTTATCTCCTTTCTTTCAGCCTTGTCTTCTCTGTTAGGATACCTTGTAGCAATATGACCAACTTTGTTGCATGGAAAAAATAGATTATGGGAAGTTTACCTTTGTATTTTACTTTGCCTCTTCCAAATATCCTAGTTATCAATGCTTCAAGTTCATCATCAAAAGTAGCATTGTCACTTTTCACATGTTTTTCTTTTCCTTTCTTGCTAAGAATTACTTGTGATTTAAAAGTAGATTCAATAGTAGCAAGAGTGTAATTATCAAAAAGTAGACATCTCAAAATTAGTAAGCCTACCAATTACACCTTCCAGAGTTAGGTCATTACCTAGTGTACATCTCACTTATTATATTGCAAGAACCCTAATTGCATAAATAGGAAGTAGATTTCTCAATGCCGTATTACTGTTTCATCCTCAATCTTTCCATTTTCTCCTCTAATAGAATTGACAACATTTTTGATTCTTTTGTAGTATTGAACTATGTTCTCACCTTCTATCATTGTTATTTCATCAAACTTACCTGTCAAACTTACTGATTTGGCTCTCAAGGCATTATCATCTCCTCCATATATGCTCTCTAGTTTATTCCACATTTCCTTTGAATTCTCACACTATTTTATGTCATCAAACTCAACATAGCTTAGGGCTGAAGCAATCTCCGATATTGACTAATTAAGTTCTTTCTTTTGTTTAATTTGTTGAGAAATTAGAGGGACTATTGTTATTTTGACATATGCATTGTCCAAAAAATCTAATGCAACATCACCAATACTAGCTATATGCAGCCTCATCAACATTTTCCATGCAAGAAAATTATCCTTATTTAACTTTGGTACCTCACTTTTGTACACCATGATCTTTAGCTTTGAGTAACTTCAAACTTCTCTTTACAAGCACCAATTCTTTGATACCAATTGTTAGAATATTTAGATTAATTGAGAGGGGAGGGGGGGCAGGAGGGGGGGCGAGGGGGGGGACTGATTTAGTTATTCAAGTTTTAGATATACCAATTGAACAAACACACACTTAAACAACTTTAGATCTTATCATTTTATTGCTCAATCCCTACTATAAACTTTAAGTAACATTATCTAGTTGTTTATTGTTCTAAGATATAATAGACTTGCAAAATGTAAAAATTAATTAGTAAAAAATCATAATAAAATCCTCACAAGTTTGAAACTATGATTTAATGTGGAAACCCAATTCGGATGTCACCAATTTTCACTCTTCTAAAGTGAGCCCTATTAAGAGCCAACCCTATTAAAGGTTAAAAAAGACTATGAAATGTGATCTTTTTAAAGGATTTAATCACCCTATTAGGAGTGGCCTTGTTAGAGAAATTTATAAAATTCCATTAGAATGTCATCCTATTAAAGGATTTAGATATACTATTAAGTCACTATGACTGTTACATCAGCCTTGATTAAAGGATTGCAAATACCATTTATAATGGTTAGAAAGTAACAATGGGTTTGATCTGTTAAGTACAACTCACTTTACATGTATTGATCTCTGCTTAGCTCTCATGTACTAATTCACTATCTAGCCTCCATTGTCATCTTGATCTATGAGTTACTTGGAAACCCTTCAAGCAATGGCCCTTCACTTCTTCTCAATTCAATTCAGCCTTCTACTTATTTTTGCTAATCAACAACATCAATCACAACTCCAACTCTCTAGAACATCTCCTTTCTAAGCATATACTCTCTGCATACTCATAAATTTTACCCTTCTACATCCTTAAATAGGTAATTATGATCTATTACCTCTTAAACACACCATAGATCTTAGGGTTTACGATTAGATCCACCAAATACAATGTATTTATTCACCATTCTATTTATCTCTTCTTTTCTAGAAACTTCTGTTGGAATCCATCTCTTAGGTCCTTTACCTAATCCTCTCATGGAATTAAATGATCCAACTCATCAATCCTTATCTTCAACACACTTTCCATATCCCAAGAAATCAACTTAGTCAGCTAGAAATTATGATTCCTCATAAGTAGTTAAAATGTTGTTCCTCAGCTAACACTATGTTCTGACACTTGGTCATCAGTGGGTTATTCGATCACTATTAAACTTCTTTCTTGGCACATGCATTTTCACTTAGTCGATATTGATGCTCGGTCAACACTAAATTTTCTTGGCACTTACTATGGCTTGGTTAACACTAGCATCACTCAACATGTACATCAAAATTATTTAGTCTTCTACTCTATTGCTTGGTCAATCCTATGTATTTGATCTATCTTTGTTCACACTTTCAAGAATTGAAAATCAAAGTATTTGCCACTTGCAACATGATTTAAACAATCAATTTGTCTTATAAAATTCTAATTAATCAAGTGTCCATTTTTAGTTTCCTTTTCATAACTCAACCTATCCTCTAGATGATTTTGTTATGAACAACTTCTCAAATCCTCTTCATCAATCAAATAGATATGACACTTAGATTAGATAGAAAACTATCTTATCAATAGATTTGACATCAATGACAATATAATAATTATTCCAATTATAGTTTCCAACATATATATAATCCTATGTTATAATACCCAACCTCCAAAAGCCAACCAGAATAGAAGAAGAAGCAATCAATACATAGTCGAACATGACTCTTGTGATATTTATATAGCCCATAATAATTGGTACTATAGACCAGAAGGATAAGAAAGATAAAAACAAGAAAGAATATGAACTCAAAAAAACATATTTGGAAATTCAAGTTCCTGCATCACATATATCATCACTGAGTACCAGTGCTATTGATTGCAAAGGAAGGAAGTTGAAAAAGGAGACAATGCCAACTACCAAGTCAAATCTATTAACTTTAGATGAAGTTGTAGTCATACCTATTTGGAATATGAATACCTTAGACACTTATTATATGGATGTATATATTGTAATGTACCAAAGAAAAGATGAACATGAATGACTAATGAAGAAGAATAAGAAAAACAAAGCATTACATGATGTGAAAGACATATTATTAGATGTCATGACAAAAATTATTTTGAATGAGAAGACACCTATTTTAGACTAGCTAGTATAGATTGTTGAGAAGCTCAATGCACCACACATTGATACTCAATCTAAGGTTATGGAGAGAATAGAAAATAAATTGTAACTGTAGGGTTTTTAAGGAAGATTTCCATTAAAATTGTCATTCACCAAGTGGATTTATCCACTATTGTAACCAAGTTGGAGAGCATTGTGTAAAATATTTTAATATTACTCCATAAATTATATGATAGTCCACTCCTTACCATTAAACTCTAAAATAAACTACAAAAGGTAAGTGATGACATGAAGGCTAGTGCAGATGAACTAGAAGAAGATCCAAGGACATCATCTATGCAGTACTCCCAACTGATATTTTTAACAATATTTCAACATGATTTGTTGCAAGAGGAAAGAAATCTAAGGGCTAAGATCAGTGAAATACAAGCATTGTTATTACCTCACCATGAGGTCATGCAACATTATATAAATATTACCAAGATTCTATAGCCATCCCAAGCCTATCTATTACATACCACATGAAAGATCTTGCGACCAAATTAATGATAGAGAAGAAGACAATTGAGTTGATCAAGACAAACTGGGATAATACAATAATGTCAATTATGTTGAAGAATCATCAATAGTTTCTTGATCACTTTGGATTGTATCCAAAGAAAGTCTTTTTCATGTTTGAAGTTATGTTGACATTAATTTCAAAAAAGGGGGAATTATATGTTGTGTCTATATTATTGTGTTCTAAGGAGTTATAAGGAGATGATATAATATTACAAATGAAAGAATTTTGAAAAGCATAGTTTATTCCAAGGAATTATATGTATAGGGGAGTTGCATATATTTCTATGCATAATGTTTTTTCCACTGATGTAAAAGGGGGAGAATGTTACTCCCATAAATATTCATGTTTCCAATTAGTGATAGTGAAGGATAAAGAGAATGAGTAAGTCGGTAATCATTGTCATTGAGTGTCATTATATTGCCTGAGCAATAAAGGAGGAAATGAATGAGTTTAAAGTTATACCCAAGCTTAGTACTTATTGAGTGTTTCTATATTTTTTGAGTAGAAACATTATCAAGAAAGTCATATATAATTGAGCAGAGTTATCAGAAAGTGATAGAGTTATAGGAAAGTGATAGCATATATAATAATTTATATACTGAGTAAAATATAAGACATCTAAATATATGAATTGACACTAAATACTATGTGGAATGATCATATTGAGTGGGAAACAATATTTCCACAAATAAAGGAAATATTTGAAAGATTTATTGGAGAGAGCACATTGATTGTTTTATGATTTCAAGGCAGAGAAGGTCAATAAAAGTAGAAAGGAAAAGTATGGAACATAAATTATTCTAGATCATTAATTTCAATTAATGATACATTTGAGAGAGTTCTTGAACCCTAATTAGGTCATAGATTAAAGATCCAAAAGAAATCTATTAAAGAACCTATAAGGAAACATTTTAAAAGTTGTTATTGAAGAAAGGAAGAGGGGCATTATTGTTACTACTATTAAGAAGAGCTTTATGATAGAGGATTAAAGTGTTGAGTATATATTAGAAATCAAAGATTCAAGTAGAGTTGAAAGGTATTGAAGATCAGTCATAGCATGGTGATATACAACTGTGCATAAGAGAGATTTGATGGGAAAAGTAAGTTACATTCTATAGATCAATTTACTGCTATTTTCTATTCATTGTAGTAGACTAAATCCTTTCACAAGGTAGGATTAATAGTATTATATAAAATCTCTTAACCAAGTACACACTTAGTATAGTGTTGTAAAATCCTTGAAGAAGTTAGATCTTAACAAATCAGACTGTATACTCTTAATAGAGTAAGTCACCAAAAGTTACAAAGATATTGTAGCTTTAACAAGGAGCCCTCTTACTACAACAATGGAGTTGTGGGTATCATCTCCACTGCAATTATCCCTCTAACCAAGGGTTTCTATGTGAGAAAATACTTGTGTTATGTGTTATGATTTTATGTTTATGATTTAATGGTTGATTCAATATTAGATTAGATAAATTTATTTCATTTACAAGTATTGTGATAAGTAATAAGAGCTTACCGAGTTGTGAAAAGGTTAAGGGAATTATTGAATTTCTTTGAGGTCAAAGTTTTAGAGGAAATTGATTCACTCCCTCTCAAAATCCTACCTTTCCTAATATTCCAACACTTAGCGACTCATTTTCAATGTTGTGTTTTCTATACTTCTTCAAGCAAGTGATTAGGGCTTTTGATTGGATCAGGAAGGCCATTTTTTAAAAAAAAATTACTGAGTATATATTTGTATATTAATGTTATAATAATATAGTTTAATATTTTTACTATAAAATTTAATTAATATGTTTTATAATATGATTTTTTAAATTAAATGATAGTTAATTTAACTACATCAATTAAATTTAGAAAATTATAGTCAAATTTAATCTAATTAACCATAGACATAGATTAAATGTAGAGAAGCATACTCCATTTAATCTTAGTTAATTATAGTTAGAGTAAACATGGTCAACATAGATTAAGCATAGATTAACCCTAGTTAGATGTATTTCAAATATAGTTAACTTAGTCAACCTAATTTATCATAGAGATTAAGGTAGGTTTAACCGTACTTAAAAAATGTAGAACTAAGACAAGTATAGAATATATCTAGTTAACCTTGTTTATTTATGTTATATACATGAGTTGTATATAAATGCATAGTTAAATTATAAATTTTTCATTTATCTCTTTCACATGTTTAGATTAAATATACATGCACATGATATAAATTTAGATGTTTATATAATATATAAAATGATACCTGGAACATGTGAACGTATTTAAAATATTATAAATAGCAAGAAACTAATCATAAGCTCAAAGGGAGAAACAACACATGCAAACAATAGAAACTAATAGGGATGACATATCAAAGAGCAATAAAAGAGAAAGTGTATCAAAAGATCAGTGTTGTTGATCAGAGGTAAATACATAACGAAGGAATCCTAATCTATCTTGTAAGAGGGAGCTATAAGAAAAGAAATTCAAAAGGACTCATTAGAAAGAATGAAAATAATTTGTAACTTAGAAGTTTGAAATTGTTGATGCAAGAAACAATTTTGAGACATTTTTTCTTTTGGTATTGCCTTACAGTTTTAACCTAGTCAGATTGGTCAAATAACATGTTTTACCATTTAGATGATTTGGTTGATCAATTTGGTTTACCATTAATGCCAAAGAGGGAGATTGTTGACAAAGAGGGAGATTATTGAGATCTAATTCAAAAGATAATTGATAAAAGAGATTATTGCAAAAGGGAGATTGTTGAAGTAATATGTGTTTCAATCATTGTTTTGTCATTGATGTTAAACTTGCTATTTTTTCATGAGACAATTGCTTATAAGATCCTAAGAATATCATTTAGTTGATTAATGAAGAGGATTTAATCAATAAGATGTAACAACAATACCTAGAGGAAAGGTTGAGTTATGGTAATATAAAAAAGTATGAGGATCAGTTAAGACAATGGTGAAATGATGTTAATAATCTACTTGAAGTTAGAAAGGTTGTCCATACTCAAAAACTTTAGAAGAATAAGAAATACTAAGGTTGTCTACGAAGCTTGAATAAGTTGATAGTAGGTGCTGAGAAAAGTTAAGTCATGTTGAGCAAAAAATCAGTTGGTGCCAAGTAAAAGAAAATTCTAGTATGTGTTGAGTAACATAGTTAGTGCTAAGAAAAATACCATAGGTGTCAAGCATCAGTAAAACATAGTTGATGCCAATTGACTTTTTAGTTTATGTCAACCTATGCAATATGTGTCAAGCATCAGAAGATCAATAATGTTGAGCTGTTGTATTGTTGCAAAGATCGAAGATTCACCAATTATAAGCTAAAAAAATTGTTTTCTTAAAGTCTATGAACCAGGTGGAAGATAAGATTGATGAGCTAGTGGTACAAAATTTGAGGTGAAATATTTTTTGGCAAATTCAAATGGATTCTAGGAGAAGCTTCTAGAAGAGACAAGATATGGGGTAGATACATTATATCCTAGCTAATCTGCCTAAACCCTAATTGGATGATGGAAAATGGAAAAGTAATTTAATTTCCTATTTAAGGAATGTCTGGTCATGAAAAAAAAGAGATTTTGAGAGGTCAAAAGCAAGAAGAGAACCTAAGGAAGAACAAAGACAAAAAGTCAAGAACTCTGCTTCGTTTAGTGACCAAAGAAGTGATTACATTGGCATACCAAGCAAGAAGGTTGAAGAAGAAAAATGCTTGAAGGTTGAACAAGCTATTAGAGCTACAAAGAATGAAAGCAAAGAAAATTGAGGACTGAATTGTGATTTGGAATCTGTAAGATAAGTTGCAAGTTGTGTCAGATCAAATACTATACTGTACTCTCTAACAATTGTGTCAGTTAGGGTAAAATAATTTGGACTAAGGTTGACTTAAAAATCAATAGAAAATCCTTTAACAGGGTGGAATTCCAAGTGAATGGCCTAAAGTCCTTTAACCAGGCTCACTTCTAATAGTGTGATTGAAATCCCTTAACCAGGTCACATTTAACAGTGTGTATTGTAACCTTTAACAAGGTTGGCCTTTCACAAGGCATCACTTCAGAAGAGTGAAAAAGGAGTAGCATGTTACTGGTGGTTTTTACCAAATTGGGTTTCCATGTTAAATCATTGTGTGGATGAATTTTCATGTCTTATGTTTTATTGTTGCATGTTGATTTAACAATAACTTGCAAGTATTGTTAATAAGCTTGGATGCACATACATATATGAATGTTTAATCTATTCACTAAGTTAAGTGAAAAAATTTAATTGGTACACATGGACCTTGAATAACTTATTCACCCCCCCTCTTAGTTATTTTAAAGAATTTTAACAATTAGTATCAGAGTCAAGTTTGCTGACTAAACTAGTTTGAAGATACTAGAAGCACAAAGATCAAGATGTCCAAGAGAGAAGTACCCAAGCTTAAAAAAGACAACTTTCCTACATGGCAAAGCATAATGAAATTAAACCTTGGAGGAATAAGAGATCATGCACAACCCACTATTTCAGTAGAACATGTTGATCCTATTGGAGCTCCTACTAAAGAAGATATGAAAAAGAAGAAAGAACATAATCAAGCAATGTTGGAGATTTCCTCTACTCTTATCTATATAGAATTTGATGACATCAAGGGATGTGACATTGCAAAGAAGATGTGGGATGTCCTGACTACCATCTATGGAGGAGACAAAAATGTTCAAAGATCCAAGTCAGAAATCCTTAGAGGTAAATTTGATGACATTAGAATGGAAGAAGGTGAGAACATTGCTCAATATGTTGCTAGGATAAAAGAAGTTGTTAGTGCAATAAGAGGTGCTACTGGTTACATAGATGATGATACCATGTTAAGTAAAGTCCTAAGAACATTACTACTTGTTTATGCTATTAGATTGTCTGCAATTCAAGAGTTGAGATGTATACTAGAAAATAATCTGACCCTTGAAGGTCTAGTAGGAAGACTCACTACTTTTGAATTATCCAATTTTGACAATTACAAACTAGAAAGTCTTGAATCTACTTTTAAGGAAAAGTTTTTTGTCGAAAGATTTTGATGAGAAGAAGAAGAAGAAGAAAAGAAAGATAAAGTATGCATGTAGTGACAGTGATACAAATGAAGAAGATGTTGAACAATTGGAAGCACTACTGGCAAGAAGATTTCATAGAGGTAAAGGAAAATTCAAAGGTAAGTTACCCATCATTTGTTTCAATTACAATGAAGTTGGTCATATTGCTATAAGATATACACAAAAGAAGAACTCTAGATAAGGAAACAACTACAAAAATAGAAGAGAAAATGGCAACAGAGATTATAAAGAGAAAGGCAAGAAGTGCTACATTGTTGAAGAAGTTGAATATGATGAACATGATGATGAAGTAGTATATGTTGCAATGAAGGATGAATCTTATGAGGATGAGGCAACAACACTTGTGACTTGTGTAAATAAAAATGATAATGGATCATTGACATTGGATGCTCACATCACATGACAAGAGACAAAATTAAGTTCCTTACCTTAAATTATTATGATGGAAATAGTGTTAGATTTGGTAATGATACTCCATGTATGATAAAAGGAAAAGGTTCCATTAAACTCACATAAAGGATCTCTTGTGATTACTATGTTTAAGGATTGAATTATAATCTGTTAAGTGTGACACAACTAAGCAATGTAGGATGCAAAGTTGAATTTGGAAACATGATTGCCATAATATATGAAAAAAATGGAAAACTGATAGGAAAAGGAGACCAAACTAGAAGTAATCTATTTTACCTTGATATAGAGGATGCTAGTTGTCTTATGATGAAATTTGATGATGAATGGTTATGGCATAGAAGGTTGTGTCATGTCAACTTTGATAACTTGATAAATATTACAAATTTGACGAAAGTTAGAGGTTTGCGCAAACTGAAAAAGCATGATAATATGATATGCACACAATGTTAGCTAGGCAAAATGACTAAGACAAGTTTCAAAAGTAAAACTTACACCTCTAAAGAGATACTAGAGATAGTTCATACTGACTTGTGTGGACCTATAAAAGTGTAAAGTTACAAGGGAGACAAATATATAATGCTATTTGTAGATGACTACTCCAGGATGATGAAAGTCATGTTTTTGAAGCAAAAGTCAAATGCCTTTCAAATGTTTAAGTTATTTTTGGCAAGAGTTGAAAAAGAGATAGGTAAGAGTCTCAAATGTTTGAGATCAGATAGAGGAGGATAATTCACATCAAGAGAATTTGAGATGTTTTGTAATGACAAAGGAATCAAAAGACAAACTTCTGCACCAAGAACCCATCCATAGAATGGAATTGCTAAAAGAAGAAATAGGTCAATAATGGACTGTGCCAGGAAACTTAAGATGGAAAATAATGTTTCTATAAAGTACTAGAGAGAAGCTATAAGTACAATTATCTATACCATGAAGTGAGTACAAATCAAGAAAGATACTAATGCAACACCTTTTGAATTATGGTATGGCCACTCACCCAATGTGAAGCATTTCAAAGTATTTTGTAGCAAATGATATATTCTTAAGGATACTAGAAATGGTAAGTTTGATGCAAAAAGTGATGAATGCATATTCCTTGAATATTCCACAAGAATTAAAGGATATAAGTGTTTAAATACTAACACTAACAAAATTGTGGAAGTGCAAATGTAAATTTTAATGAATACGGAGAAGCTCATGATGCTGAATCAATCAAAGAACTAGAGGAGTAAAAATCATTTGTATATTTATATGAAGAAATGCCTACTAAAGAAGAAGCTAGCAATCAAGTTGGAAATCAACAACAAGTTTCACTAATAGTCAAGTCACAACCAATGAATGTCGAGTTGGATTCAAGTATCGAGTTGCATTCAGATGTCCAGTTATAGAATAAAGAGACAACATATTTTGATTCTAAAGTTAGTATGCAAGAAAGAGAAGCCGATATACTTGATAGAAATATACATAGTGACTCAGAAGTTGAAAGACAAAACAAAGAAACAAGAACTAAGCCAAGACTATCCAAATATGTTAGAAGACATCATCCTTTTGAGCAAATAATTGGAAACAAAGATGCTAAACAAATGACAAGGAATAGACTGAGGAATGAATCATGCTTTCTAAGCAAGAAAGAACCTAAGATAGTTAAAGATGCTCTAGAAGATTATGACTAGTACAAAGCTATGGAAGAATAAATTTATCAGATAGAGAAAAACAAAACTTGAAGTTTAGTTCCAAGGCCTGATGACAAAAATGTGATTGGTACCAAGTTGGTGTTCAAGAACAAGCTAAATGAAAATGGTGAAATAACAAGAAACAAAGCCATACTAGTTTGCAAAGGATATGCACAAGAGGAAGGAATCAACCATGGGGAGACATTTTCTCCTGTTACAAGGATGGAAGGAGTAAGAACTCTACTTGTATATGCTACCTAAAAAAGATTCAAAGTTTATTAGATGGATGTTAAGTGTGCATTTCTAAATGGCATACTAGAAGAAGTTTACATAGAGAAGCCAGAAGGATTTGTTGATAACAACAAAAAGGATAAGGTATGTAGACTACACAAAGCTCTTTATGGTTTCAAACAAGCACCAAGAGCATGGTATGAAAGACTTCCTAAGTATCTTGTGAAGATTAGATTTGAAAGAATTAATGATAACAACAATATTTGTGTGTGTGTGTGTGTGTGTGTAGAAAAAGTTGAAGACATTCTATTATCTAAAATCTTTTTTGATGAAATAATATTTGGAAGACATGTAAGGAAACTTAGCAACAAATAATATAACCATTTCCACATAACCCATAATAAATATGAAATAAACACGGAATTAAAATCCACATGCAAGAGAATAGACAACATACCCACAAAATTGTGACACAAGATATACCTTGGGAAACCCTCATTGAGGGAAAAACCCAGCCTCCAAAAGCATCCATCACCATTTATTATTCAGCAAAAATATCATTGCCATACAACCATGGAAGCCTTCATGGCCATAGCCACAACCGAGCAAACTATGTGAACAAGCATGAATCCACACATCCCATGCCATGCTTTCAACCTTCAAAAATGCTCCCTTGGCTAACCTGTCAAGCCTTGTCCCACTCGATTCTTGCCTTTTGTCTTCTCCTTGCCACTCTCTCTCTCTCTACAACAACTACCCTTGTAGCTGCTTATATAGTAGCAAGTCCCACAAAACCACTAAATGGTATTACATAAACCATGTGCTAAAACCATGTGCTACCTAACCCACTGACCCCACATTTAATATTGGGCCTTTAATTCTTTTTCCCCAATATTAAATAATTACATGAAATATTTTCATAATGTTACAATACAACTCATCAAGAATATTCCATGGGAATCTTTACATGTTGCACGTCCATCTAGGTACAACATTACATAATAAAATAAAATAATAAAATAACAATATTATGCAATGTGTGCAACACCCATTATCTCAACAATCTCCCACTTGTTGTATACATTTCATAGGGTCAATCCGTAGCCACACAAATGAACAAGGGAACAATCCCTCCCAACACATCCACCATCATGGATCAAAATACACCAAGTGCTCCATCCTGGTACCCGCAACAAAATCAAAGTATCCAGCATCTCGAACATGAACGATCTCACCTCCTATTATGCCACTCCCACTGGACATACATAGAAGCCATCCAACGAGAAAACCACCCAACCTATCGCATTAGAAGATCATAAAATCCTGTACCAACTGAAATTTCAAGCACAAAAAACCTGATCCAAAGGTAATCACATGTATTCGTAGTTGTCAAAATATCCATAGCTGAAATAGCACCCATAGTAAAGTGCCAAACCCATCCAACTATCCATACCTCAAAGGTATAACAAGTGAATCTCATATCATCGACATATCCAATCTATAACCTGCAATCACAAGCCTCAAGAGCAATACCTGCCACATATATACCAAGAAGCTCCCACTGCAAAAGATAATGTCAAATCTATAACCAATCCACTCACAACATCTCAAAGAAGTGAATCCATGTAGTATCAAGGACATCCATAATACATAAACTGATATCCTAGAAGAAAAATTCTCATAACAAGTCTCCAATAGTCTCCAAGTTCTCCACAACCAACAAAGGAAAGATATAAAGAAATAACCATGTCATCTCTCACATGACATACATGAGCAAAAACCAGTGATCAAAATCTCCAACCAATCTCAAATCCAATGTAGTCAAAACTGAACATCCAGGAAGATAACCAAGACTAGAGAAACCATGCAAATCATAACCTGTATCATGTCCTTCTACACACACCTCTAGATGTAAGCTGTGCAAGTATGATCTCCTCCATAAAACCCCAACAAGAAGCTTCAAAAACACCCAAACCATACCATATAACATATCATGGATGTAAGCCTCTCACAAGAAGATCAAACTCAATAAACCCATTCCTAAACCAAGGAATAACCATTCCTAATCCAAAGAAAATGCCCAATATAAAACCATCTCCCAAACTCAACCAGCATAACAACATATGAACATGGAGATAACCAATGCTAAAACCATCTCTTAAATGAACCCTCCAGAACTAACTCATGTACCATAGCTCAAGATCCATTTCCATGAAAGACAAGCATAAATATAATGCAACTAAGAGAAACAATGGGCTATACCTCTCAAGTAGCAAACCGCCGAGTAGACCAAGAGTGGGGAATGAGAATGCTCATCAAGATACCCAAGTCTCCAAGCAAGACTCATCTAAGAACAATCTCCTCTCAAGTCCATATCAGGTGACTACCCCTCGGACTTCCTGTTGAAACCATCAACCGTCCCAACAAATAATTCTCTAATCCAAGAGAAATCAGCGTCACCATCGTCTCTAAGTATCCATGAGCACCTGTAACCAATCAATTCATGCCAACTCCAAATGAAACATAGCAATATCATGAAGTATCTAGCTTATGATCAGTGTACTCAATACCAAGAAACTAAACCAAGATCAATGTCAAAGTTCCAACCATGGCCTCAGGAACATAAACATGACAACATGATCTAACCATCTCAACCAAAGAGATAACATGCTCTACATGAACATACTATAACATGTCACAACTCTAAACACATATCAAGAGTATACCATGACATAATAATGAAACCATCCTCATACCAAGGATAACATGCCAAATAAAAAATATAAACCACACCTTTGCCAAGAACCCTGTGAGTCCTCAAGATGCAACCATCTCCACACACCATGAAGAAAACCATCTCCACATACTAGGAAGAACCATCTCCACACATCATGAAGAGAACCAAGAACTCCATGAGTCCTCAAGATCTAACCATCTTCAAACATCATGAAGATAACAAGTGCACCATGCAAATGTCAAAGACGCTTC
Source organism: Cupressus sempervirens (assembly GCA_028749045.1). NCBI lineage: Eukaryota > Viridiplantae > Streptophyta > Pinopsida > Cupressales > Cupressaceae > Cupressus > Cupressus sempervirens. The sequence continues at coordinate 264,067,864 of CM053793.1, forward strand.
TGCAGCAACAAGATCTAAGACAAACCTCCAACATCTGCAAACACTCAATAAATATATCAATGCCAACAACTCCCACTCAATTGTGGTAACAAGTCACCTATGGCATCATAAAATCCATCCTCTCCAAATCAAGAAGATATAAACCAAACTAGGAACTAATCCTGCACTGTCACCCCATCACTGTCACAAGCTCCCACTAAACCATGTATCCAAGCTATCCATGACATAATGATGAAAAAATCCATCCTCTAACCATGAGAATCAACCAAGGCATCAAACCATCAAAGAACTCAAAGTGCACATCATGAGCTCCTCAAAAGAAAACCAAATAACCATGATCCTCAACCAAGAAGATATACCACCATAACCAAATCAAAAATCCAAGCTAATGAACATCAAGGATGTACCTGTATAACCAATCATGTCATGCCAAAATCCATGACACCATGATCACATCCATGAACCGAGCATCTGACTCTCAAAGTGTCCAACTTGTCAGCATAGTCAACCACAATCCTCTGCCATGACTGTACCTGGTAACAACATCTCATCCCTTCTACATGAAGAATAAAATCAGCAAATCATGTGACTTAGGGCATAGATAACCCAAATCCAAGCCACCAATATGAATATGCATCAATAATGAAAGATCAATGGGCAAAGACAACCCATAACCAAGCTATAAATGCAACCTGTAAGTATAGACCGCTTACAACACTGCACAACTTGTAGACCCAACAAGTCATCATGCATATCCAAACGAAACACTGATAACCATATCATCATGAGACCAATTTGAAATATGAACTGAGTATACAATGACATCAAATCTTAAATTTCCAATGCCATAAACTCACAATGTTACCATAGTCAAAATATACCTATAAACTGTTTAGATCAATATATCAACAAATAAATCATGCCAAACCTGCACCAAATCTAAACCAATGTGTAGAGCTCTCCAAGAGCTTTCTGTTGACTACTCGAAGCCCAAAATCCGACTTCGTATGCCCAAGTTATGCCCCAATCTATGCTCAAAATAAATAACATCTGACTTTAGGGCTCTTAAAACCTGACAAAATTTTAAAATCATAAAACCAAACCTACACCATGTTGTAGTGCTCTAAATTAGCTTTCCAACGCTTGTAAGAACTCTGAAATCCGATATTCTGAGAGAAAGTTATGGCCATTTTACTAAGACAATCTTTTTACCATTTTCAGTACGATTTTTCATTTTTTATTATTTTTCAGTGACGAAAATTCCGACGGGATTAAATTTGACGGCCATCATGGGCTGAAACTAAAAAACTCTTTCATTTCCTCTGAACATGGCCAAACTAGGGCATATTATATATCAAATTTTATGGAAATGTTGACCCGGATCCAATGGTGAGGTCTATTTTTACCCAAGAGGTCATTTCTGCATGCTAACCCCAAAAACCCTCATTTAAATGAAACATCCGAAAAAATCATTTTGTCCAACAATTTCACATGCCCAAATCTTTTAACATCCCATCATAACAGCAAATCCAAAACCCTCAGACCTGCAATAAAAACTCATATATCTTGCCCTTTTTTTTATCCTCTCATGCATTCTCATGGATTCAATCTAGGGTTACAATAATAAAACCATAGCTCTGATACCACTTGTAAGGAAACTTGGCAACAAATAATATAACCGTTTCCACATAACCCATAATAAATATGAAATAAACACGGAATTAAAATCCACATGCAAGAGAATAGACAACATACCCACAAAATTGTGACACAAGATATACCCTGGGAAACCCTCATTGAGGGAAAAACCCAGCCTCCAAAAGCATCCATCACCATGTATTATTTAGCAAAAATATCATTTCCATACAACTATGGAAGCCTTCATGGCCATAGCCACAACCGAGCAAACTATGTGAACAAGCATGAATCCACACATCCCATGCCATGCTTTCAACCTTCAAAAATGCTCCCTTGGCTAACCTGTCAAGCCTTGTCCCGCTCGACTCTTGCCTTTTGTCTTCTCCTTGTCACTCTCTCTCTCTCTACAACAACTACCCTTGTGGCTGCTTATATAGTAGCAAGTCCCACAAAACCACTAAATGGTATTACATAAACCATGTGCTAAAACCATGTGCTACCTAACCCACTGACCCCACATTTAATATTGGGCCTTTAATTCTTTTTTCCCAATATTAAATAATTACATGAAATATTTTCATAATGTTATAATACAACTCATCAAGAATATTCCATGGGAATCTTTACATGTTGCACGTCCATCTAGGTACAACATTACATAATAAAATAAAATAATAAAATGACAATATTATGCAATGTGTGCAACACCCATTATCTCAACAAGACAAGATGCTTTATGCAAGGATATCACTAATTAGATGAAACATGAATTTAAAATGCCAATTTTTGGTAAGATAGAATTCTTTATGGGACTGCAAGTTTATCAACTTAAGTATGACATATTTGTTACCCAGTCAAAGTACATCAAGGAAATATTGAATACATTTGGACTGGAAGATTCAAAACCAGTAAGCACACCCATGGTAATAGGACAAAAACTATCAAAGAATGATGATTCTGCTAAAGTGAATCAAATACTACATAGGCCAATGATTGGCAAGTTGCAATATGTTCTACATAGTAGACCTGATATAGCATTGTTTGTTGGAATAGTTGGAAGATTTTCTACAAATCCAATAAAAAATCATCTCATGGCAGCAAATAGAATAACGAGGTATTTAAAAGGAATGGAAGACTTTGGCCTATATTATAAGAGGAATGAAAAGTTTGATTTAAGAGCCTACATTGATGTTGATTAGGGAGGTAATATAGATGAAAGAAAAAACACCAGTGAAGGAGCACTTTTCTTAGGCACGAGACTAGTTACCTGGACTAGTAAGAAGCAAAGTTGTACATCAGAATCTATAACTGAAGTTGAATATGTTGCTACTACTATAAACTACAAAAACATTGTATGGATCAAGCATCTACTCAAAGGAATGAAGGAAGAAATAACAGAACCTATGATACTTTATTTTGATAACACCAGTGCTATAAACATATCAAAGAATCTAGTAATGCATGCCAAAACTAAGCACATTGCAATCAAGTATCATTATGTAAGATAGCTAGTTGAAAAAAGAGAGGTGAAGATGGAGTATGTCAATACAAAAGAACATATTTCTTACATTTTCACCAAACCATTACCTAAGGATACATATGAATATCTTAGAGGTAAGTTTGGGGTGATACCCCTATCAAAGGATGTTTAATTAACAACAAGACTACCCTGTATCAAATAGGTTAATTGTCTCATAGCACAAATTGATTGAAAGGATCTTACTTTAGGTACTACCTGAAGTAATCAAAGCATTGAAACCCCAAAATAGTCACAAGCAAGGTGATAGAGGGAGAAACTAGAGATATTGCAAATTCTATATCTACATGATAAGATGTTAAGATGATATATCTTTGGCATTGTTGTCAAAGAGGGAGAAATAGAAGAAACTTATAAGTAACCTAAGAGGGAGAAAACCCAAAGGGAGAAAAGTAGAAAGTAGCTAATAGAGAGAAATTGTAGGAACACAACTAAAGAGCAAGAAATAGCAAGAAAGTGATCATAAGCTCAGAGGGAGAAACAACACATGGAAATAATATAAACTAATAGGGATGACAGATCAAAGAGCAATAAAAGAGAAAGTGTATCAAAAGATCAGTGTTGTTGATTAGAGGTAAATACATAAGGAAGGAATCCTACTCAATCTTGTAAGAGGGAGCTATAAGAAAAGAAATTCAAAAGGAATCATTAGAAAGAATGAAAAGAAGTTGTAACTCATAAGTTCGAAATTATTGATGCAAGAAACAATTTTGAGATAGTTTTTCTTTTCGATATTGCCTTACTGTTTTAACCTAGTCAGATTGGTCAAATAATATGTTTTACCATTCAGATGATTTGGTTGATTAGTTTGGTTTTCCATTAATGCTAAAGATGGAGATTGTTGAGATCTGATTGGAAAGATAATTGCTAAAAGAGACTATTGAAAAAGGGAGATTGTTGAAGTAATATGTGTTTCAATCATTGTTTTCTCACTGATGTCAAACCTACTATTTTTTGGTGAGATAATTACTTATAAGATCTGAAGCCTGTCATTTAGTTGATTGATGAAGAGGATTTAATCAATTAGATGTAACAACAGTGCCTAGAGGAAAGGTTGAGTAATGGTAATTTAATGAAGTACAAGGATAAATTAAGACAATGGTGAAATGATGTATTAATAATCTACTTGAAGTTACAAAGGTCAGCCATACTCAAAAACTTTAGAAGAATAAGAAATACTAAGGTTATCTGCAAAGCTTGACCAAGTTAACAGTAGGTGTTGAGCAAAATTAAGTCACGCCGAGCAGAAAATTAGTTGGTGAAGAGTAAAAGAAAATTCTATTATGTGTTGAGTAACATAGTTAGTGCTAAGAAAAATACAATAGGTGTCGAGCATCAGCAAAACATAGTTGATTCCAAGTGACTTTTCAATTGATGTTGAGCTATGCAATATGTGTCAAGCATCAAAAGATCAATAATGTCGAGCTGCAACATTATTTCAAAGATCAAAGATTCACCAATTATAAGCCAACAAATTTGTTTTCTTGAAGTTTTTGAACGAGGTGGATGATAAGATTCATGACATAATGGTATAGAATTTGAGGTAAACTATTTTTGGGAAAATTCAAATGGATTCTAGGAGAAGCTTCCAGAAGAGACAAGATATGGGGTAGATACATTATATCCTACCTAATTTGTCTAAACCCTAATTAGATGACAGAAAATGGAAAAGTATTCTAATTTCCTATTTAAGGAATGTCTGGTCATGAAGAAAAAGAGGTTTTGAGAGGTCAAAAGCAAGAAGAGAACGTAAGGAAGAACAAAGACTAAAAGTCAAGAACTCTGCTTTCTTTAGTGACCAAAGAAGTGACTGCATTGGCATACCAAGAAAGAATGTTTGAAGAAGATAAATGCTTGAAGGTTGAACAAGCTGTTAGAGATATAAAGAATGAAAGCCAAGAAAATTGAGGATAGAATTGTGATATGGAATCTGCAAGACAAGTTGTAAGTTGTGTCAGATCAAATACTATACTGTACTCTCTAACAATTGTATCAGTTAGGGTAAAATCCTTTGGACTAAGGTTGACTTAACAATCATTAGAAAATCCTTTAATAGGGTGGCATTCCAAGTGAATGGCCTAAAGTCCTTTAACTAGGCTCACTTCTAATAGGCTGATTGAAATCCCTTAACCGGGTCACATTTAACAGTGTGTATTGTAACCTTTAACAGGGTTGGCCTTTCACAAGGCATCACTTTAGAAGAGTGAAAAAGGAGAAGCATGTTACTAGTGGTTTTTCCCAAATTGGGTTTCCACGTTCAATCATTGTGTCAAGTGTGTGGATGAATATTCATGTCTTATGTTTTATTGTTGCATGTTGATTTAACAATAACTTGCAAATATTGGTAATAAGCCCTGATGCACATACATATATGAATGTTTAATGGGTTCACTAAGCTAAGTGAAAAATTTTAATTGGTACATATGGACCTTGAATAACTTATTCATCCCCCCTCTTAGTTATTTTAAAGAATTCTAACAATTGGTATCAGAGTTAAGTTTGCTAACTAAACTAGTTTGAAGGTATTAGAAGCACAAAGATCAAGATGTCTAAGAGAGAAGTACCCAACCTTAATAGAGACAACTTTCCTGCATGGCAAAGCCTAATGAAACTACACCTTGGAGGAATAGGAGATCATGCACAATCCACTATTTCAATAGAACATGTTGATCATGTAAGAGCTCCTACCGCAAAAGATATGAAGAAGAAGAAAGAACATAATCAAGCAATGTTGGAGATTGCCTCCGCTCTTAGCTATGCAGAATTTGATGACATCAAGGGATGCGACACTGCAAAGAAGATGTGCAATGCCCTGACTACCATCTATGGAGGAGACAAAAATGTTCAAAGAGCCAAGTCAAAAAGCCTTAGAGGTAAATTTGATGACATGAGAATGGAAGAAGGTGAGAACATTGCTCAATATGTTGCTAGGATAAAAGAAGTTGTTAGTGCAATAAGAGGTGCTACTAGTTACATAGATGAGGATATTGTGTGAAGTAAAGTCTTGAGAACATTACTACTTGTTTACACTATTAGAGTGTCTAAAATTCAAGAATTGAGATGTATACTAGGAAATAATCTAACCCTTGAAGGTCTAGTAGGAAGACTCACTACTTTTGAATTATCCAATTTTGACAATTACAAACTAGAAAGTCTTGAATTTTCTTTTAAAGATGTTGTTGAAATATTTTGATGAGAAGAAGCAGAAGAAGAAAACAAAGATAAAGCACATGTCCAATGATAGTGATACAAATGAAGAAGATGTTGAACAATTGGAAGCACTACTAGCAAGAAGATTTCATAGACATAAAGGAAAATTCAAATGTAAGTTACCCATCATTTGTTTCAATTGCAATGAAGTTGGTCATATTACTGTGAGATATACACAAAAGAAGAACTACAAAGAAGGAAATAAGTACAAAAATAGAAGAGAAAATGACATCAGAGATTATAAAGACAAAGGCAAGAAGTGCTACATTGTTGAAGAGATGAATTTGATGAACATGATGATGAAGTAGTATATGTTGCAATGAAGGATGAATCTTATGAGGATGAGGCAACTGCACTTGTTACTTTTGTAAATAAAAATGACAAGTGGATCATTGACATTGGATGATCACATCACATGATAGCAGATAAAAGTAAGTTCCTTACCATAAATCATTATGATGGAAATAGTGTTAGATTTGGTAATGATACTCCATGTATGATAAAAGGAAAAGGTTCCATTAAAGTCACATAAAGGATCTCTTGTGATAATGCTTACTATGTTTAAGGATTGAATTATAATTTGTTGAGTGTGTCAAATGTAAGAAATGTAGAATGCAAAGTTGAATTTGGAAATAAGACTGCCATGATATATGACAAAAATGGAAAACTGATAGGAAAAGGAGACCAAACTAGAAGTAATCTATTTTACCTTGATATAGAGGATGCTACTTGTCTTATGATGAAATTTGATGATGAATAGTTATGACATAGAAGGTTGTGTCATGTCAACTTTGATAACTTGATAAATATCAACAATTTGAAGAAAGTTAGAGGTTTGTGCAAACTGAAAAAGCCTGATAATGTGATATGCAAACAATGTCAGCTAGGCAAAATGACTAAGTCAAGTTTCAAAAGTAAAACTTATACCTCTAAAGAGATTGTATAGATAGTTCATACTGACTTGTGTGGACCTGTAAAAGTGCAAAGTTACAAGGGAGACAAATATATAATGCTATTTGTAGATGGCTACTCCAAGATGATGAAAGATATGTTTTTGAAGAAAAAGTCTAATGCCTTTCAAATGTTTAAGTTGTTTTTGGTAAGACTTGAAAAAGAGATAGGAAAGAGTCTAAAATGTTTGAGATCATACAGAGGAGGATAATTCACATCAAGAGAATTTGAGATGTTTTGTAATGATAAAGGAATCAAAAGACATACTTTTGCACCAAGAAGCCCTCCATAGAATGGAATTACGAAAAGAAGAAATAGATTAGTAATGGACTATGCTAGGACACTTATGATAGAAAATAATGTTGCTATAAAGTACTAGAGAGAAGCTGTAAGTACAACTGTCTATACCCTGAACTGAGTACAAATCAAGAAAGGTACTAATGCAACACCTTTTGAATTATGGTATGGCCACTCACCCAATATGAAGCATTTCAAAGTATTTGGTAGAAAATGCTATATTCTTAAGGATACTAGAAATGGTAAGTTTCATTCAAAAAGTGATGAAAGCATATTCCTTGGCTATTCCACAAGAAGTAAAGGATATAAGTGTTTAAATACCAACTCTAACAAAATTGTGGAAAGTGCAAATGTAAATTTTAAAGAATACACATAAGCTCATGATGCCAAATCAATCAAATAACTAGAGGAGTACAAATCATTTGCATATTTCTATGAAGGAATGTGTACTAAAGAAGAAGCTAGCAATCAAGTTGGAAATAAACAAGTTTCACTAACTATCAAGTCACAGCCAGTGAATGTCGAGTTGAATTCAGGTATTGAGTTGCCTTCAAATGTCAAGTTAAAAAATTAAGAAACAACACATTCTAATTCTAAAGTTAGTATGCATGAAAGAGAAGCTGATATACCTAATAGAAATATACATAGTGACTCAGAAGTTGAAAGACAAAACAAAGAAACAAGAACCGAGCCAAGACTATCCAAATATGTTAGAAGACATCATATTGTTGAGAAAATCATTAGAAACAAAGATGTTAAACCAATGAAAAGGAATAGACTGAGGAATAAATCATTCTGTCTAAGCAAGAAAAACCCAAAGATAGTTAAAAATGCTCTAGAAGTTGGTGATTGGTACAAAGCTATGGAAGAAGAAATTGATCAGATAGAGAAAAACAAAACTTGAAGTTTAGTTCCAAGGCCTGATGAAAAAAATATGATTGGTACCAAGTGGGTGTTCAGGAACAAGATAAATGAAAATAGTGAAATAACAAGAAACAAAGCTAGATTGGTTTGAAAAGGATATGCACAAGAGGAAGGAATAGACTATGGGGAGGCATTTGCCCCTATTGCAAGAATGGAAGGAGTAAGAACTCTACTTGCATATGCTACCTACAAAAGATTCAAAGTTTAATAGGTGGATGTTAAATCTACATTTCTAAATGATATACTAGAAGAAGTTTACATAGAGTAGCCAAAAGGATTTGTTGATAACAACAACAAGGATAAGGTATGTAGACTGCACAAAGCTCTTTATGGTTTGAAACAACATGAAGAGCATGGTATAAAAGACTTTATAGGTATCTTGTGAAGATTGGATTTGAAAGAGATGATGATAACAAAAATCTATATATAAAAATAGAAAAAGGGAAAGGCATTTTGTTATCTAAAGTCTTTGTTGATGATATAATATTTTGAGGACAAGATGCATTATGCAAGGATTTGGCTAACCAAATGAAACATGAATTTGAAATGTCAATGTTTGGTGAGATCAAATTCCTTGTAGGACTACAAGTTTATCAACTTAAGTATGACATATTTGTTACCCAGTCAAAGTACATCAAGGAAATAATGGAAACATTTGGACTAGAAGATTAAAAACTAGTGAGCACACCCATGGTAATATGATAGAAACTATCAAAGAATGACGATTTTGCTAAAGTGAATCAAATACTATATAGGTCAATGATTGGAAAGTTGCAATATGTTCTACATAGTAGACCTAATATAGAATTGTTTGTTGGAATAGTTGTAAGATTTTTTGCAAATCCAAGAGGAAATCATCTAATGGCAGAAAAGAGAATAATGAGGTATTTAAAAGGAATAGAAGACTTTGGCCTATATTTAAAAGAGGAATGAAAAATTTGATTTAAGAGCCTACACTGATGCTGATTGGGGAGGTAATATTGATGACAGAAAAAGCACCAGTGGAGGAGCACTTTACTTAGGCATGAGACTAGTTACCTAGACTAGTAAGAAGAAAAGTTGTATGTCACAATCTATAGCTAAAGCTGAATATGTTGATGCTGCTATAAACTGCACAAACATTGTATGGATCAAGCATCTACTCAAAGGAATGAAGGAAGAAATAATAGAAACGGTGATACTTTATTGTGATAACACTAGTGCCATAAACATATCAAAGAATCTAGTAATGCATGCCAAAACTAAGCACATTGCAATCAAGTATCATTATGTAAGAGAGCTAGTTGAAAACAAAGAGGTGAAGATGGAGTATGCCAATACAAAAGAACAAATCGTTGACATTTTCACCAAACCATTATCTAAGGATGCATATGAATATCTTAGAGGTAAGTTAGGGATGATACCCCTATCAAAGGATGTTTAATTAACAATAGGACTACCCTACATCAAATAGGTTAATTGTCTCATATCACAAATTGATGCAAAGGATCTTACTTCATGTACTACCTGTAGTAATCAAAGTATTGAAATACCAAAATAGTCACAAGCAAGGTGATAGAGGGAGAAAATGGAGATACTAAAAATTCTATATTTGCATGATAAGATCTTAAGATGATATATCTTTGGTATTGTTGTCAAAGAGGGAGAAATAGCAGAAACTGATCAATAATCTAAGAGGGAGAAAACCCAGAGGGAGAAACTTAGAAAGTAGCTAATAGAGAGAAATTGTAGGAGCACAGCTAAAGAGCGAGAAATAGCAAGAAACTAATCATAAGCTCAGAGGGAGAAACAACACAAGGAAACACAAGGAAAAAACATAAACTAATTGGGATGACAAATCAAAGAAGAATAAAAGAGAAAGTGTATACAAAGATCAATGTTGTTGATCAGAGGTAAATACATAAGGAAGGAATCCTACTCTATCTTGTAAGAGGGAGCTATAAGAAAAGAAATTTTGAAGGAATCATTAGAAAGAATGAAAAGAAGTTGTAACTTAGAATTTTGAAATTATTGATGCAAGAAACAATTTTGAGATAGTTTTTCTTTTTGGTATTGCCTTACTATTTTAACCTAGTTAGATTGGTCAAATAACATGGTTTACCATTCAGATGATTTGGTTGATTAGTTTGGTTTTCCATTAATGCCAAAGAGGAGATTGTTGAGATCTGATTGAAAAGATAATTGTTAAAAGAGATTATTGAAAAAGGGAGATTGTTGAAGTAATATGTGTTTCAATCATTGTTTTGTCGCTGATGTCAAATCTGCTATTTGCTGGTGAGACATATGCTTATAAGATCCAAATACTATCATTTAGTTGATTGATTAAGAGGATTTAATCAATAAGATGTAACAACAGTACCTAGAGGAAAGGTTGAGTTATGGTAATATAATGAAGTACAAGGATCAGTTAAGACAATGGTGAAATGATGTATTAATAATATACTTGAAGTTACAAAGGTTGGCCATACTCAAAAAATTTAGATGAATAAGAAATATTAATGTTGTCTACAAAGCTTGACCAAGTTGACAGTAGGTGCTGAGCAAAGTTAAGTCATGCTGAGTAGAAAATTAGTTGGTGCTGAGTAAAAGAAAATTCTAGTATGTGTTGAGTAACATAGTTAGTGTTGAGAAAAATACAATAGGTGTCAAGCATCAATAAAACATAGTTGATGCCAAGTGACTTTTCAGTTGATGTCAAGCTATGCAATATGTGTTGAGCATTAGAAGATCAATAATGCTGAGCTGCTACATTGTTGCAAAGATTGAAGATTCACAAATTATAAGTGAACAAATTTGTTTTCTTGAAGTCTGTGAACCAGGTGGAAGATAAGATCGATGAGCTAGTGGTACAGAATTTGAGGTGAACTATTTTTTGGCAAATTCAAATGGATTCTAGGAGAAGTTTCTAGAAGATACAAGATACGGGGTAGATATATTGTATCCTAGAAAATCCATCCAAACCCTAATTGGACGATGGAAAATGGAAAATTATTCTAATTTCCTATTTAAGGAATGTTTGGTCATGAAGAAAAAGAGGTTTTGCAAGGTTAGAAGCAAGAAGAGAACTTAAGGAAGAACAAAGAGAGAAAATCAAGAACTTTGCTTCGTTTAGTGACCAAAGAAGTGACTGTATTGGCATACCAAGAAAGAAGGTTGAAGAAGAAAAATGCTTGAAGGTTGTAGAAGTTGTTAGAGCTACAAAGAATGAAAGTCAAGCAAATTGAGGACTAAATTGTGATCTGGAATCTGCAAGACAAGTTGTAAGTTGTGTCAGATCAAATACTCTATTGTACTCTCAAACAATTGTATCAGTTAGGGTAAAATCCTTTGGACTAAGGTTGACTTAACAATCATTAGAAAATCATTTAACAGGGTGGCATTTCAAGTGAATGACCTGAAGTCCTTTAACCAGGCTCACTTCTAACAAGGTGATTGAAATCCCTTAACCAGGTCACATTTAACCGTGTGTATTGTAACCTTTAATAGGGTTTGCCTTTCACAGGCCATCACTTTAGAAGAGTGAAAAAGGAGTAGCATGTTATTGGGTTTCCACGTTAAATCACTGTGTCAAGTCTGTGGATGAATTTTCATTTCTTATGTTTTATTGTTGCATGTTGATTTAACAATAATTTGCAAGTATTGGTAATAAGCTTGGATGTAGATACAGATATGAATGTTTAATCAGTTCACTAAGCTAAGTGAAAAGTTTTAATTGGTACATCTGGACCTTGAATAATTGATTCACCCCCCTAGTTATTCTAAAGAACTAATAGTATCATATCCAAGTGTGTGAATGTTAATGTAATGTAATCAAATATAATTAGAGAAGAGTAGAAAAGAGTGAATTAAAAAGGCTACAATAGTATAAGTAGTAGCAAAGACATATCTATCACAACAAGGTGATTAGAATATAAAGGAATCTCATTCAGCAACCAAGTTGCAAATTAGAGATCAACTACTACTTCATCCTAATAGGTGGATTAGTCAAATTCTTTAACAAGGTAGACCTAACAATCTTTTGAAAAATCTCTTTACCAAGTGCACACTTCATCATATGTTTGTAAATCTTTTAACAAGGTGGACCTAGCAGTCCTTATTTCTCATAATAGGGCAGATCATCAGAAGTGATCAATATAAGCCTTAACAGGCCAACTTTATACTACATTACTAAAGGTTGTGGGTATCATCCCCATCCTATTTTTACTTTCTATTTGGAAGGTTTATGGGTCACCAAATCTATGTGTCAATGTGTTATGAATGTTTTCATATTTTCAGTTTCCTATGCATGCAATTAGATCAGATTATATGAGAGTGATTAAATGCTAATTGGATAATTGAAGTTAAAAGTTTTGTAGGGTCACTGATTCACCCCTTTCGTCTTAGTAACCTAGCCTTTATGAATATTTCCAACAATTGGTATCAGAGCTTTGTGGTTCTCAGGAGAAAGTTTAATAGCTTGAGCAAAGATCAAGGCCATGGAGATATTTAGACTTGAGAAAGTTATTGACAACAAGAAGTTGGATTTGGGAATTGCTATTACCCAACTCAAGAAAGTAAAGGAGCAACTCTCCCAATCCCTGAAAAGAAGAAAATATATTGCAATTCAAATGAATGATCATCTCTATATTGAAGAAAGAATAAAATAATTTCATCCTTCAAGCAACTCAGATGGAGAAAATGATGTAATCAGAAAACTCTTGGAAAATAATGGTTCATTACAAGAAGTAAGAAAACTAAGTAGAGAATAAGAAATTCAGTCAATTAGGTTGTGTGAAGTCATGGAAGAGAAAAAAAAAGATAAAAGTAGAATTGGAAGGAAAAAACAATGAGATCCAACATCTATCCCTTGAACAAGCCATCTTCATTAATCAGCTCACCTATGCAAATAAAGAAATCATGAATCTGAGGTCAAAAAATGAAAGATTGTAGAATGATATAAACTCTAAAAGGAAAACCAATGAAAGAATGATGAAATCCCAAGTAGACATGAATCATTTGAATGAGAAAAATCTCTATAGACAAAAAGGGAAAGCAGGATTTGGATATAAAGAAGAAGGTGAATCTTCCAAACAAGGAGCTCAAAGGAATCAAAAACCTACTTGCAATCATTGCGGTAAGATAGGTCATACATCAAACAAATGTTGGAGCAATGGAACAACACAATTCAATGGAAAGTGCTACAATTTGAATAAGCATGGTCATAAGGCTAATGAATGCAAACAGAAACCAAGATTTGGAGGAAAATGTCACAAATGTAAGAAGTATGGACACAAATCATCAGAATGCAAAACCAAGATATTGAATCCAATAGAAAAAATTGTGAAAGCAGTATTTGGTTGGGACTATAACACTTGGTGTAGATGTTATTACTGTGAAGAATTTAGACACATTGGTATGAATTGTGTCAAACATCATTTGAGGAAAAGAGATACTACTAAAAGATGTTTCATTTGTACAAAACTTGGTCATCTTACCAAGAATTGCATGAATACTGGTAGAATTGAAGATGAGAAGAAGGACAAAGCTAATAATATCTAAAAATAGATAAGACAACAATAGGTTCCAAAGTCTACCAAGAATGAAAGTCCAAACAATGATGGACAAGTCACTCAAGAATTGGGTGACTCCACAATCTCTACTTGATTTCTCAAAGGAGAAACTGGGACTATGCTACCAATGAAGACATTCAAAATAGTTCCAGATTGAAAAGACAGAAGGTCAATATCTATATTTAAGATACAAAGGGATCACCAAGTAAAACGGTACCAGTGTCTAGTGAGTTACCTTTATCGAGTGAGAATGGGTCATAGACCTTACCAAGCATGGTTGTGAGTAACTAAATTCTATGTGGTTACCAAATGATAGTAGACTCTACCAAGTGAGTTCAGGAGTAATGAAGATGCATATGGTTACCAAGTCATGAAGTCTTTAGTGAGTGTTCAATGCAAAGAAGCTGATGACAAAGTATCAACATGATGTTAATCGATCTACCCTTTGTATTGAGCATTTATGGAGAAATTTGATAAAAGGCATGAAATTGAAGTCATTCTTACTATGAAATTCTTAAGAGCTATTGCAAAGTACAATCCTTAGAGCATCCAAGAAATTTGAGTGAATTGTTAGTGAAAGATTTCGAATTCTCTCAAACCCTACCAAGTGAAGATGGCATCCAACAGTAGCAAGGCAAAGAAATAATTATATATGTTGGTTCATGGAGTGGAATGGAAGGCACCAAACTTCAAGCTCACTCCTGCAATCACCAAAACCCTAGATCTGAGTAGAGCATAGTCTCAAATCCCTCCAAAGGTAGTATTGATCAATGATATTCACACTCATTCTAAATGTGTTATACAAGAGATTGGAACTTTGGAAATGGATGATGCCCTAGATAAACTGTGTAAATGGAGTTTTGAAACATGAGCACCAACACTTGGAAACTAAAGGGTTAACTCACATCCTTCACATGCCCCGTGAATTCAAAGTAAAATGGATTAGGTTTATCCTTATTTGAGTGCATAATGGGAAATTATGGCCAGAGCAACCAATATTGATCACAAAGAAAATTATTCGTCAAATCACTAGTCTCCTAATGTTAGCCAAAGCTAAAATGACCAAAACCCTAGGTAGGGATAAACTAGAAAAGAAAACCCTAGCAGAATGGGATGGGAGAGGAATGAAGATTAGTAGTGTCATAGACATGGAGTTGAAATTAAAAATCTATATTATTGCACATAAGATTTATAGCTTGAGTAGATTAAACAACATATCGTGTGAAGTAGTTGACCTTGCATACAAGATAGTGAAGAATAATTTGTCTTTCAACCTTGCCAAGCTACTATTGGAACAATTCAACAAGAATATGGAGAATATAAGGACATCAAAGAATAATCCATGTAAATTTGGCTCCATGTTAACTTTTCTATTCTTTTATGTTTAAAAATTCTTCCCTTCAAAAGGCACTGCTATTTGGAGAAAAGATGTGCAAGTGCTTTATTAGATCAATGAGTATATTGTTGAGATGGGTGAGAACTGTAATAGTATAATATAAAAATACTTTGATGCATTCAAGGAAAAGATGAACAATAGGTTCAAGATTCCCAAGAATTTAGTTGAAGATTATAAGGATGATATATGTTTCATGGTGGACAGTGACAAAGTATACATTTAGGCAATTAGGCCTAGAATAGCATGGGTAAAACCTCTTGGATATGAGGTTAATATTGATGAAACAAAAGACATTATTGAGGCACTTTTTAATGAAGCATTTGATCCTAAGGCTACATATTTCAATAAATATGATGAAGATAAAGATAGGATAGAACTAGAAATAAATCTCTCTTAGGTAGTTAACAAAGGAAAGAAAAGAATTACTAAACTAAAAACAAGTTCTATTCTCTTGTTAACCAAGGGAAAAGGTGAGGATGAAGAGGCAGAGGATGAAGAAGAATTAGAGGAAGAGGAAACACTAAAGAAAAAGGTCAAGGTGATAATTACCAAGCCTACCAAGCCATCCACTACTGTGTTTACTAGGAAGTCAAGGAAGAAAGTTGACAAGGAAGGAGGAGACATTATATTCAGAAAACCTCCACCCACATTCCAAGATAGATTGAAAGATCTGGAAGCTAGAGCCGATATAAAAAAATTTAAGGCATTAAAATATGAGATTAGGACTGATGAAGAGAAGAAGCAAATAGAATATCTAGTGATGGACAAAATGGGTAAGTGGAAGTACTCACCCAATCATTCCTAATATTTTGATGGAGAAAATAAAACCAAGATGGAAATTCGCCATGCAAACTATCAAAGACATCTATGGGAAAACTCTAAGGAAACTTATACTGAGCATATTGGATACAAAGGAAAAATAGTCACTAAAGAAAAATGAAGAAAAATTGACTCTGAAGTTCAATACTTTCTTGGTTCTGACAAAAGATATTGAACATGTTGTAAGGAATGCAAAAAACACTTGGAAAAATGTCTATCTTTTACACAAACCAAGTGATTTCCTTGTAAATGTAAATGATTATGATGATGAAGAGGATAAGGAAAAGGATGAAGAAGGAAATGATGAAGAGCCAACACATTTTGATAATGTAGAAGATGAAGAGGAACAAGAGCAAGAGGCTATCGAGAAAGCAACACAAGATGATGAGGAAACTGATCCAATTAAGATAGCTACAATAATCATTGCCTAACTTCCTCACGCTCGAAGAAAACTAGTGACAACATCAAGCATGGAGATAGCCCTAGCAAGATTGATTGTGAACACTAGTGACAAACCAAATGTCCAATCACTTTTTGCTCCGATTCAACTTAGCACATCATTGACTGAAGTAACTTCCACTTTATCTACCGAGTTGCAGATTCTTCCCTCTTCTACTAAGTTAACTACATCAATTTTGGATGCATCAGTTATGAGCACATCAATTGTGAATACATCAATTTTAGATTCCCCAGGTACTCCTACTAGTATTCCTTCAATAAGTATAGTATCAATTTTTACTGCTAGTCCTAGTATGTCTACAATTGTTTCTATTTCGGGCACACAAGAAATCAGTGCAATGATAGTTGAGACCAAGTCTCATTTGAGCACAAATTTTTTGGTAAAAGGAAAATAGATGGAGGAAGAAATAGACCTAGATAAGGAAATTTTAATCCCTAATTGGGACATCTCCAAGCTTAATCCAGACCAAATGCAGACATTTGGTGAACTCCTCCAGAAGAAAACCAAATAGAAGAGATCAAGAGAGGAAAGGGATAAAGAATTCAAAATTATTAAGGATGCAAAGAACATTTTGGCAAAGGCCATAGGCATTGAGGTTGATTCTTCATAGCCAATTTTGTATCAGCTAGTAGAGGCAGTTCAAAAGTTCAATGAAGATAATGATGGGTAGGATAAGCTAGTGTAGAAGGCAGAAAAGAAGTTTGATAATAAAGTGTTAGAGCACATTGCTCAACAAATTGTAATTTATCAAGTAGAACTCTCTATAATTTTGGGCTCTTTGGAAACGTCTTGTATAAATGTATCATCAATTTTTTGTAAGTTATGTGATGTTTCTAATTTTACCAAGGAAATAAAGGAAAAATTGTCCAAAATAAATGAAGATCTCAAGTCAAGTGCTCAATAGTTGCAACTTGACCCTAGTTCAAGTTCTGCACACTTCAAGAAGATAAGGCTTTTGACAAATATGCAAGTAGAACTACTTAGAGAAGAACCAAGGATCAAATCTACATTAGTAGATATACAAAATATGATTCTTCCCAACATGGAAGCACTATATAAACACATTGCACATTCTAAAACTCTCATCCATGACAACAACTTCTCCATAGTAGACAACATGATAGAGTTATCATTAGAAGTGTAGATTGCACTTCACACATGTAAGGTCCTACAAGACAATTGGGATGAAACTTTGGCTATCATACTCAAAGTACACTCAGAACTTTTATCTTATTTTGGCATTACTATGTAAATAAATAGAATAAATCTTTGGCATTAATGTCAAAAAGGGGGAGAAAGATATATGTATAAGGGGAGTATATACTGTGAATAAGAAGATATGAGAAAGATGTATAGGAGGAGGTAGATAGACAAAGATGTAAAGAGTTACGGGGGAAAAAATGTAATAAGTTGTAAAAACAATGGGGGAGAAAAGACATGTATAGTAAGTATATGTTGTATATAGCAAGAAGATGTATAATATACTGCATGAAAGAACATTGCCATGTACACAAATATATATCTTACAAAATCAACTTTGAAAAATCTCAAAAACAGAATACTCTACTGAGCTATGAATCACAAGGTGATGGATTAAAGTATTCAGGAAACTTTTTGAACTCAGTTTTGGTTGATAAGTGTTTTTTATCACTAATGTCAAAGGGGGAGATTGTTGACATATAAGTCAAATTTTTTATTAGTAGAAATAGCTAATAGTGTTTGCCAAGCATTTTAGTTTTTGCCAAGTTCTACAGTTGCCACCAGTCCTTTGGACAAATTGTAGTGCAAATTGAGCTATGCAATGCTTATTGAGTTCATAGTTAATGTGATGTAAGTCCAGTATTAACCAAGATAGTTAGTGTTAACCAAGTGACTTAGTTTATACTGAGCTTGAGAAGATAATGTTTACCAAGTCATACAATGTAAACCAATTGACTCAGTTTATATGACAAGTTTTGCAGTATCTACCAAGTCACTAGTGTAAATCAAGTTCAAGACTACTTGAAAGTGATCAGTATGGACCGAGCTTCTATGTCTACCAAGTGCATGATGATGCTAAGCATTGATAGTGGATGTCATATATCAAAACTTCACCAAGTCAGTCTTCAGAACCTGAGTGTCTACACTTGAGCCAACTTTGTAATATTTGTGAAAAATTGTATAGTGGTTGACTTTATAATTGTATAATTAGATTGGTAT